>PDGT01000061.1:1051433-1402692 GCA_003671415.1 Megathymus violae
TTTAAAATTAGTTGACAGTTCGTAATTAGGTGGAGTTCAAGAATATTTTTCATAAAATAGATTTCCGATATTTCCTGTGGTTTCGGATATCTCAATATTGGCCCAGCTAAAAAATCATCCTGTATACCAAGACGCCGGCTGAAATATATCGAGAATCCCATGGGAGTTAGTTGTAAAGCAATAATGAGCTTTGTGTTTCGAAACTGTTTTGTTATTCGAAAACCGTACAAAAAGTTTAAATTCTCACGATTCCTCGTAGGGAAGACTTACAAAAAGGGCAGTTCCTCCCACGGGCGTCGGCACTCTCCCAGCCGTTTCACACGACAGGAAGGTACTCATATGTCGCGCTACGGTGCGCTCTGCCACTTAGGGTCGGAATGTATTAAACAATGACATATTATAACGCATACACGCTGGAAGTTGAATTCACATAAGTGGGGTTTTTTATGTTTTTTTATGTCAACATCTTCAATTGTAACGAAGCGGGTAGAGAATTAAGCATTACCAAACCGAGTGGTTCATAACTTAGCGACATTCAACAGGAGGATATTGACCAGTAGTAGGCTTTTAAGAAATTAATGCGCTTTATGATGGATGTTAGTGTTATTAAATCAAGATTACATTTTAGTAGGTATATGCGTTCCACCTTCCAAGTCTTCATCGTCTCTTACCATCAAGAAGAATTATCAAGTTGATGTATAAGCGACACCTAGGTAAGGACCAGTTAGGTGTCAATTAACGTCCTTTAACGATGGTTTAACAGAAGAGTTAAAAGAAAAAACCATTGCCTTGTAACTAAATAAATCTCCTTATGCAACTGCAATACAAAGAAGTCGTACGAGTACCAATACCGTCTATGAAATATCTTTAGGTTAGCGGTAATACTACCTCATTACGTCCGGTTAAATTTAATGTAATACGTATACAATTGTATGTATATTAAACGATACGCTGTTGTCATATCTTTAGTTCAACTAATCAAATATGTATAAAATGTCGTATTGCGTGTGTGTAAAATGTTAGCACATATCAATATAAAACTGTAGTAAGCACTTCTATATTATATTGAAAACCGCTTGTATGAATTATAAATTTCTCGGGCGCGCGGGTCGTACTGAAATATCAGGCAGGTGTGGCACCCTCACGCCACGCTGGAGTGCGAACCTTTCCTGTCTTTATTGTATCTAGATATGTATTATGGTTAATACTTTATATTTCTTTAGATATAATAAAAAAGTGTTTTCTTTCTTTTCTACTTGTCACGCAACAAGACAATTTATGTTAATTTCTATACGTTTTAATGAATGAATGAATAAATATATTATTATTTAGTATATATAAGCTCTATTTCAAATCAATTTTAGCCGTCGACTTTATTCGAAACAAATAAAGTTTTCGTTATTTTATTAACAAATAAGATTATTAACGTATTTATGATCCAATTGGTAGCAGCTGTCTGTTAAGTGAAAGATCGCAGGGTGAATTACCGGCCGAAGTAGATATAAGTTCTAGGCAATTTCTTATTTATGTATGTCCATGCCACCCACAATGTAGTTTAATGTATTACTGCAATTTCACGTGCAGTTAATTCAACACTGTCATTAGTGCTCATTACTAATGTTATTATGAAGAATGTCTGGATTGCATAATAGTTTAAGATAAGAATTAAGAAACCTTTCTCATTAACGAAATAACAATTAGTGTAGTGCATGTAATAATGGTGATTATGTGAGTGAAAAGTACTGTCGGCGGCGAGTAGGGCTACCATAGGTAACATGTTTAATATAAAAATAATACTACGTAAAACTTTAATAACATAATTAATATGTTTGTCTTATAATAGATGTCAAATAATTATACATTATATTTTCAAAATTAAATGCTTAGAGGCTGCTAATTTTATAATAATATAAAATGTATGACATCGGTGTGACAAAACTAAAAAATCTAAGTTTGTATGCAAATGCACTTTCAACATCTCTTTATCTGGCAACCCTATTTCCCTAATCAGCGAAAGTTGTCCAGAGACAAGCAGACAACGTGGCCGTTTCACGTAGTTGTATTTTCTTTAAATATGTAGGTGTGCGGTTTAATAGAGACCTTGGTCGTCAGAACAAATTACGCGTGGCGGAAGGAAACACATGAAGTAATCAATAATGTTAAACATTCCTGCGTGATAAGACATACCCCGTATAGTCGATTACAAATTTGGTATGTGCTGTCACTCACTTGGCCAACACTTAAATAAAATTAGTTGTTTCGCCCCTCAACGCTCTACTGTGTTTAAAAAAAAACCTGAATTCAAATTGATCAGAGCAATAGCACATACATAGGTCAACATAAGAGAAGGAACTCACTTCATTCTAAAACGTAATTAATTCTTTAAAAATTATCTTCCTGATAAATCCGTTTAATTATATTTCGGAAAACTAAATAAATTAACTTTACTGATAAGAAAAGAGGTAAAATGTTGTATTCCTTTGAATGGGGTAATCATAATTCCTAATAAAAGGCAACACTAACCTTTGACTAACATTTTTTAGTTCGATACGTCAATATTTGTAAATGAATAGAATGAAATCTACAGTATCTAGTTAAGATTAGGTTATGTACCATAAAATCAAATTGAAATGAGAGTGTTCTTAGGGTGCTTTATCGGCGTGTGCTGATCAAATGTTCGAAACAATGTACTTCAAAAATGTTACTCTAAAAAGTCTTACAATTATTTTTGCCGAAGCGAAATGTGGGTGGAGTAAGTTACATTACTATGCAATTACCTTGGAATTTCTCAAAAGATAAGACTAATGCAGCCGTGTATGTAGTAACGTTACCAGATAAAATTCAACCTTAATTATTTAAGTATAGTTAGTTATTCACGGGATATAAAATAATACGAAAAGGACATATTTACTTACTACCATCAGTTCAGCTCTTATCCATAAATTAGTGAGGGATTGACAACCCATTTCTTTGTTCACGATCAATGTAAGTATTAACATGTTACTAGTGCACACTAATTTGATGGATTTTAAATGGTAATTCATAACAAACGAATGGTGCATTAGAATACAATTAATGTTTTATTCTAACTTTTCCCGTTTACTGTGTAAAATGTTCTTCTTTCTTATCGCCCATTGTTTGAATTTCTCGTGGTTTATCCAGAAGCGCCGCTATAGTATTGTATTCGTGGCCTTTCATTATATCTTTCACGCAATTATCATTTCCCGTGATAATTGAAACCGTTTGTAATCGTACGAGAACTAATTTATAATTCATAATTTTAATACAATCTACGAGTAAGTAGATAATAGAGAGAAAGAAAATACTTATTGTACAGTTCGGAAATAAGAGAAATATAGTTTCTTGCCGTCATCGCGTGAGTTATGCGATCGGAAACCAGTCACTTCTAGGATAATTATGATTGCATCCAATGTGAAAGTTACGAAGAATTATCAGGTTCCCTGGTTTGCTTCACTAACACGAATTATAAGATAATTGATTTAAAAATGCACAAAGCTCCGAATACATTAAGAAAACTTCGAAATATAGTAGTCGAAGCGAGTTTTAAGCTACCAGGCTAATTCTCTGTTTGTAACTGATGTGTTTGGTTATGGTTAAATTGTAAACTGTAAAATTGGATAGATACTGTATGAATCAGTCAGTCAGGTCGGTTTAATACATACCGTTTCACGTATGTCTAATTTTCCCATGAATAACATTCGTTTGTGGTATCAGATGGGTAAGACATATGATAACCATCCGTGAGTTCAAAACTATGTGTCTTTGGAATTTTCATTTCTCTGTGAGACGTAACCAATGAACTTCCAGACGATTTTTGTGTGATAGACAATAGTCTTTATGCAATGAATTAGCGATAGACAATGCTGGGGCATCAATTTTGTCAGGCAAAGTTGTCAATCATGCTCTCATTCTCACAGAATCTATGACCGCCTTCCAATAGCACTGTAAAGTAGATTGCTATACATATGTGGCCTGTTTGTGGTTGATTATGAAGTGGCTAGCGATTGCAGTAACCGGTAGAGACCAAACGAACACATAGCTGCTTTGATCACAAAAAGACCTATAAAATACACCTTTGTGGAAATATATACAACAAGTGACAGTAATTATGATTATATAATTAACGTTTCTTGGATTGTACACAATTTGCTACGACACGAGTACTCACAAAATGTTGACTGTACACAAAGACATTGAAGAGAACACTTAAATTATTTTGTAAATTACTTTTTTACTTTGATTTTAACAATTGAATTTTCACTCTGTTGCATGGAACGTGGTCACTGCTAAACTGCGGTCGTTTGGAGAAACTCTTGACCGAGTGACGGATAATTTTTGATAATAACATATAACTAAATGTATTTGTTTTGTTGTTTAGCCGACAACTGAGTGAGTGGACCTCGACGTCACCTCCGCCCTAAGACACATAGGTATGACAATAAGCAGGAACTGTTTCTCCAACACTAAAATCAAAATACGTCAAACATAGTATCACGGGATACTATGTTTTATTGATTTTATATTTTAGAATCCTACCACCACGCACGAGTGACCACGGGATTAAAGTGGATGGAGTGGAGCCGAGCGTCCTAAACCAGAAAGGATCAATCGCCTTAATCTCATAATAAGGTTATATATAATATTTGTAATATTTTTTTAGTGTGGTAACGAAGTTTAAACTACTAACATATAATAATAACTACGCCTTACGCTCATAAATAGCACCAACGTTGTTTTAGGAGAGGGTTTTTCTCGTTCTATTAAATAGAAATACAATAGTAATTTTTAACATTTTTATATAAGAACGGATTGCAATAAAACGAGTTTTAAATATTAAATGATGCTTCCTGCAATACATGAGTGAAAACCATAACGAAATCGTTTAAAGCCTGCGTGAGATTAGCGGACACAAATGCACAGACAAAGTAATAAACATTTTAGTAACTATTGTTTTGGTACTAATGCGTTTATATTTAATTTTATTTTTATGTATGGATATGTTTATATATTGCAAATACAGCCCATACATAATTGACGATAAATATATAGGTTGTCAACAAAATTGTTTGCATATTAATATTTCATTATTTAAAAATATCATGTTATAAATAATTAAAGTGTTGGAATCTTGGTTTCAGATCCAGTACTTTCTTTCTTACGTACTTCTCATTTCCTGACCGACAACGCATCAGTGATACCTTTGGTCTTGCTGATGTCGATGGGCGACGGTGACCACTTACCATCAGGAGGGTCGTCTATTCGTTAGTCAGTTATTAAAATATTATAAAAGTTAATAAAAAAAATATCAAATCATTGTGATATAAATATTACAAGAATTACAAAAATATCGCTTCGTTTATGTCGTAATGAGTAAATTCGATACGTTGGGGGCGTATTAAAAAGAGCTGGTCGGTATCCAATTGCTACGATAAGCTAATCAAACACTGATTACGTTGTAATATAAAAATTTGCTTTATAGCCAATAAACAAGGCGCGCATTATTATAAAATAGACACAGAAAATAGATGTTGCGATTCATCACTTAATATATCTATTAAATCAGTATTAGTCTACTTTGGAACGATCTGCGAGCACAATGATTAATGGTAAATACTTCTAGACACGCGTAGGCTCTTCCTGCCTCGAAAGAAACTTGCACTTATGATAAATAAAAGTATATACCAACATACATACCATCACCAACACGCGTTTCGCTAAGAAACAGAGCATCCTCAGGGTGAGTAGAATCTACGAGTGCTAGCAGCAATGTACTATATCGTAATGTAACTATATCGTATATAAACTACATATATCAGTTATATAATAATTCAGGTTCATATCATAGGAAAGCAGTTCATTATTTAGCTTCATATTAATAAAGTCTCAGTTTGTCCTTAAGTCAAAGACTCAGGGTTGGAGGGCGGAGCCCTTCGTACCCCGAAGTGTTGGTCTCTACACAAAATTAAAAACTTTCTGTCAAGACTGCATACTCGTGGTATTTGTTAATTTGTTGTAAGAAGCTTTAATTATGACAAAATATTATTACTGTATGTACATAATAGACCAGTGTGTTTGAATGACAATTATCTTAAATCACCTAGCACTTCAGTGTACGCTATGAGGTTGGGTGTAATGTAATAGTGTAAAATCTCCAAGCTTATGTATGTCCAAATTATGTTCACCAGATCGAGATACATCCTGCCAACTAAGGGATCTTATGGATATGAAATTTTGGATCTGAATATGGTTACAGATATATGAATAATATTTTACAGGTTTCGGTTGCGGTTACGGATATGAAAATATTTCGGATTATCCGATTGTTTCGGATAATTTCGGTTACGGATTTACGACTTGGAAACAAATATAGTGTATTTGACTTTATTTCTAATGATTATGTGGTATTATAATCACAGAAAAAACGACAGCGTTAAAAATTAAATAATAAAAACTGTCTAAAATGAAAACGCGGCTAGTGTATCGGCTCGGCCGTAGAAAATCTGTCATAAGGTATTTTATTTAGACTCCGCCGCTTTCCGAAATGATCTATCTGACACTTTTTTATCGGTTTCGGATACGGTTTTTGATATATATATTTTTCGGATATCCGATAGTTTCGGTTACGGTTACGGAGTTCCGTACCATCCCTGCTAACCAATACACACGATGAAAAGTTACTCTTTTCAAACTGGGCTCTGTAACATCCAGCTTAAGCCAACAACACTAATATAATACAGTAAGGTACCTTTATAACTATCTACCATTCTTATTCTAAAATAAATCGTATACATTGTTATTTTAACCTGTTTCAATTATAGAGTCAATTAACAAAAGGTTTATCGCTACTTTAGATTCGAAACAAAACAATATTTACACAATCTACTAGTAGAACACATACAATAAAATTATTAGCAAACAAAAAGTTGGAAAATAAAGTTACGGATATAACGAAATTTATTTTCAACATATTCTTATCGCAATCAACGTATAACGATTAGTTTGTTATTGCTGCACTTATATACCCCATTCCAATTAGTTTAGGCATATTTATCAATAATGTTTCTTACGTCGACACAGCGGTTGCGCAACAGACCTTACAAGTTAGAGAAAATTACGTGACCATGATCGGTGAACTATATTGCATGGTTTCTTATGATCGATCAACCAACCAACCGATTGTACTCGTAGACATTATTACTTGACGATACTCTTGCAATCATTTTTAACGGCTTATTCAAAAATAATACGCAGAACTATTTTTAACCATCTGAGACGGTACAATAAAAGACGACGACAAAATAAGATGCACTTAAAACCACGTTGCTGCGTTACGTGAATTTGAATATAATAGATAACTTAAATAATGAAATCAGAAGGAGCATTTATATATAAATTACGGGATGTTATGGATACAATTATTATCACTAAATGAAATATCAATATCAATTGAGTAATTAATTATATATTCAGTAGCTTAGATGTGAATATACATACATAAGCATTTGAAGTATGCCACAAACATTTATTACCCGTACGTATACCGGCATAAGGAAAAGTTGAAAGTGGGCATAAAATCATTTTGCGTCGCTGCCGCTGCAAACTATTACACAAAGTGTTGCACTTTGCCCGCAGTTATAACTCTTTCATTTGAAACGTGAACAGCGAAGTGGTCGCAGTACGTTTAACCGACGTACTCGTATGTTGACATACAAATGAATTTATAGAATTCACAGCACAGCTTAAAATCGAATTTAATTCTAGACACAGTTATTTACATTACTAATGTTATAAATGCGAAAGTAACTCTGTATGTAATTTTGTCACGCTTTCATAGTCAAACTACTGGGCAGACTGTGATGAATTTCATATATTGATTGTTTGAGACCTCGGCATGGACATGGGCTAGTTTTTTCCATAACTTTCATTCGATTTTGTTATATTTCATTACTTATTATAATTAAGTCGTCAAAATCGTTTTTGGATGCCTACATGCTTTACGCCAGCTTAAACTCATCCACGGTAAGTTTTATATATAATTCAGAAACGTGAGTGTCAACAAACTTAATTTATATACATATAATTATATGAACATATATGAATTTAAAATATGAGGGTTTAATTATTTATTACATCATATAAACTTATGTAGTATAATTGTTAATAATTTGTACCTAGTGTATGCAAAAATTCACCTGTCTTATTTGAATCACTACTCAAATGCTATACTAGTATACCGAAAATACTTTTAAAACGTCGTATTGCAATATGTGACGTATGTTACACGCATTGTTCTCTTTAGAGTTAATCATTGTGTGTTCTAATATACACTGCGTCAGGTGTTCTTTTTAAAACAAGCCCGGCCTCTTAATAGATGTGTTTATTTGAAGTTTACAATCGACGAGTGTTAAAATGTAATAGTGAAAACCTGGGGGTTGAAAGTCATCCACACACGGGGGCGGGTGTAAACCCTGCATGTACTTCTAATATTTGAAAATGATACTTGTGACTCCCTGTCGGAAAACAAATTATGGAAGTTCTGTTTTTATCGTTTGACTTAAGAATCTGTATAAGAAGAAGAACGCGTATATTGTATTTCTATTCAAATTTACTAATAATATCCATGGATTGTACTTAACTCTAGGCAGACTGATAGTATCGCCAAAAAAAAAAATTATGTGGGATTGTTCACAATTTATTATTTTTTATTTATCATTTTACTAAAGCTTATAACTATATTTGTACTGATTGTCCAATTAGTGTATACCTAAACTTTATTATTATACTGCAAATCCAACCTCAATCAGACATTCATTCATTTTAATAATTCAAACATTAAAAATCGAATTCCTTAAACACTAATCTGGTGTTTTCATTTTAAAAACATTACTAAAATCCCTAAACCGAAATAGCTACCCATTATTTTATGTTTATTTCTTAACAGGAAGTTAAACATTATTACTACCGACTTATAAAGCTGCGTCTGACCTTTTTACTTATCGGCTTCATTACATAATTACGGCCAGATGAAAGCGCAAATGACGCTACGATTTATAACTTCGAGTCACAAGCGTTTCCTAAAGATAATACAGCGGCATTACAAAGCTTTTGAATTTTCAATACACTTACAGCGCGTATTACGACCGATTTGACATGAAGCTTAAGAAGTATTTCACTCGTTGGTAAATTCCATAAACAATCGCTTATCAAACTATGTCTTAGTACCAGTAATCCCTGCTTTGTTTCTGGAAACTGTAGGTATCTACAATTTTAGGATTATGTTGTGTGAATAACCAACTTTTTCATATTGTATTAAATACCAATGCATTTTTTTCTGATATCAAATCGTTTAATTTTTCATTATTCCTCATGAAATTCAAATTGCAAAAACGATTTGCGAATCCATCGAAAGCAGTCAATGGTTATTTCGATAATAATGAATATGTAATGTTATGGTTTTGATAATTGTAATGATGTTTGTGCTACGATATTAGTATCGACCGTCCGCGCTCGTACTTTTCGAGGTCATAACTATTTTTATATCCAAACAATCCACCACATCAAGGCAATTGTTTATGTAGCCAATATGAACACGGGCATCAACCTGTTTCTATTGCCTGTTTCTATTATTATTACGAATAGATGTTAAACCGATTCCTGTTGTTATCGTTGAGGAGGCTTCAGGCGGTATCAAATTTAACGACACTTGGTTTAGCATACCCTTCTACGAATCTAAATTTTGGTGGAAAAGTGTCTAAGCCTCGTCAAGTACGAGCTTATGCAGTGAGCCGCTAATTAGTAAAACCCATATGTCAATGCAATTAAAGCTTTATTTATTTAGTTAATTAAATCATAAACAAAGCACGAATCATCAATAATATTACTTTTGTAATAGTAAATCAGTAGAAAATCTAATAATCAATTTTTAGTGTGTAATAGATATAATATAGTGAATGCAGGTATGTACAATATAATTATGTTCATTCACAGGTCTGTGGTGGACGTCGTAGGTACAATGTCAGTGTCGAGTTATCCACTTTTCGACAGTCCAGATGATAATTTTAGTGTTTATTTATGGCCTGTATGTGTTCATTTTTATTCCGTACTAGCAAACTGCTTTCGCTTCGCTTCGGAAAAACCACGCCTTACGCTAAGAAATAGTTCCTACATTATTTTAAATTAATTTATAACTTTTTTATTTATGGACGGATTGCAATAAAACAAACTTTTAGTGAAAACCAGAACGAAATCTGTTAAGCCGTTTCTGAGATTAGCGACAACGAACGGACAGACAAACAGACAAAAGTTCTAACAATTATTGTTTTGGATTCTATCGCGTTAATGAAGGCCCCTAATAATATTTTTTCTCATATATCGTTAATGTACAGAAAGCGTTCAGTTAGAATTTTGTTAGGTATATGTATAGATTTACAATGATATTACTTTTGGCAACGAAACGTAATGCGTATGCTGTTTGACGGCCAACTAGGTATGCCATTGGTATTAAAGAGATCATTACCAATATCATCTAGGAATTGGTATTATAGAAATATTCAAATCGCGTCACTTCATTACTATAGTAGAATTCATAACTTATCATTTTCTACACAGATCTCATATTAATATTACTATTAGTAAATACTAATTTGAAATTTCTCTGGCTTTACGTGGGTTCATGTAAAAGCCGATGAGTGTGCTGATAAATTATAAATAATTTTAATTATTATAATATTTTTAAATAAAAAAAAAACTTAAAGTTAAGCATTCGTTGTGAGAATCGCGCAATAATACTTACAGTAACCACACAAATCACACTTAAAACTGTTGGTAATCCTATGAATTTATACCCTTTAGGATTATTTGATAAAATCGATGAAACTGATGATGATTTTGGCCTAGAATACTTCCCCCAATCCCATACTAGTAGAAAAGGGTGTCGTAATAGGCGACAGAAGCCAGCCTCCTTGGTGGTAGGGCTTCGCGTAAGAATTATATTATCAGTGTTATTATTATCATTAATATTATAAGTGGTATTATTATTTTTCATAAAAAAAAACTTTTTTCACACTGCTGTTATGTAAGGATTAAGAAAAAATCCAGAATTAAAATGACACGAGAAACAAACTGAAAAAGTTGTAGGTGCGTGCCATGCGCGGTGCACTTATGTATTGACTTTTCTATCTGTCAAGAAGCCAGTTTACAATGTTTAGACATTAGTTAGAACATTCCCGCGGTGTTGACCCAGTGGCGTTAATTGGCCGTGTCGCGTGATCCGAATGGAATGACCTTGAAACACCTCGATGTATACGTTTTTTATAAATCTACGAGATGAACAGAGACACCGCAACATTTACAAACAGCTGTCTAAAAAATACAGTTGGTAGAGACATTTTTTTATTTAAATTAACATTGAAGTTGAACTAAAATAAAATTATTAGCGAAATAAATGTAGACTACTAGACTCCCATGTCGCAGTAGGTACTCTAGGTACAACGTGCAGCATTTCCTCACTGTATAACAATGCTAAGTGAGAAAACTTCATATTGAAAACACAGAATAATTTTACATGGCGACCTTACACGAGGGTATGTAAATGAGTACTTACTACTTACGAAATCTTTTCCAGGTGTGACTTTTTATGTTTTTTTTTATTTGTATTCAAAAAAAACACCATAATCATAAAATCTGTTTAAAAAATTAACCGCGACACGATTTATGCGATACGTATAATTAATGTCACAGGAGTATTCGGAAGCGGTACTATTTTAAAAAATAGATTATTTGTTAGCTTGACCTGCCCTTTTCACTCAATACAGACGTAGATAGAAGTATCTATAAAAATTTACACACCTGATAAAAACGATAACAATATAACTTTTTTTTTGTTATAAAAATTATTTCTTGACCATCTTAGTCTTAATACAATTATTAGTTCATAAAACTAACTAATTTTAATGTTAATTTAATATTAACAGCCAGCAAACAAAAATAGTGCGGTGTTATTTCATTCTCTTTTCATTTACAGATATGTTAGACTCCACAAAATATTTGCCCACGTAGTTTTGGTGTCTAACTAGGCTCCGGTGGCAGCTTGATCTTTTGAGTCATACAGTGACGCAGTACGTACGACAATCGAACGTGCCAAATCAATTTTCCTTCGCTCTTTGTTAAGATAAAATGACACTGAATATTGTAATAAACTTCGAAGGAGTGCGAGATTTTTGTGTTAATTACATATCGCCCAATAACGCCACCACATCTAAACTAACCAAACCACCTCTATGCTAAGTAAAACATTATGATTTGTAAAAGGTTTAAAAAAATAACTTTACAAATAGGTTAATTTGTGCAATTACGACTATTACCGATTGTATTAAGAAACGAAGTTGTTTCGCTCCGTCCGTTCATTGTACAGCATTTATTTTAAGGATCGTAATCTATTTTGATGCTGAAATGAGTTTCATTAACATCGGTAAAGCCGTTTTTGAGTCATTTCGAGACATACACGAAAATCTGAACAGATTTATATAGTAGTATAGATAATGTGTGTGCTACGTTCACGCAAAGTTTTAACAGTGATAGCCTAGCGGTATGAACATCGGTCTCGCGGACGAAGAACCCGGACAGGGTTCGATCCGGCCCACTCAAATAATTATTCAATGTTATCAGCATATTATAAATTATTTATCGCTTCGCTGAAATAAAACAATAATGAAACCTGCATACGTGAGAGTTCTTATGCAAATGCTGGAAACATTCTAAACTATAACCTTAGACCCTTTTAATGGCAAAGGAAAAAAGTACCTATTGGTGAGGGAGTTGCGTTTCTTTCTTACTTATTTTCTGGCAGACAACTTTAGTCTTACTGATGACCATGGGTGACGGTGATCACACCATCACGTGGCTTATCTGCTCTTTTGTCGACTATTTACATAAAAAAGGTAATATTTTTTATATCCATCACGTAATTTGCGATTGTTAATATTTTATAACAAGGTTGTGGTAGTAAGTCACCTAAAATACGCGAATAGAGGCTCAAATTCTAAGCCATGTTGTTACAGCTACAGCTAACTGAGTAAGCTTAGTCTGAACTCTGATCAGTTGTCCGTACACCTTAGCTCATGACTCACCGCCGTCAACTGTTCATTGGCTTACCTACGCAATGCAATTAACGCGGTATTTTGATACACGTGATGGAGCACGGCTTTGTTGTGCTATAGAAATACCGTTAAATTCGTCTATTATCACCAGGGACCTTGTTGTTAGACTGTATGGACTAAGGCGGCATCCAGTGCCAATATAAAAATGTATGTGATTTGCTCTCCCCTACATGAAAATATATAAGAGTAAAATCTTATCACAATTTGAATTATTAATTGCCGTGATGATGTTTTAACGATGATTTAATGAAGTATTTAATGATAAATCAGAACCCGACAGGGCCACATTACGCTACATGCCCTTAGTTCATCTCTTAGATTCTAATACCCTGTGATTATCTGCTGGCCTTCGTCAAGGTCTTAAGGGTTGTACGCCTCATATATGCTCTTGCGATGCAGACATTGATGTCTTGTGGAGCCATGGTCTTGATGGTAAAACACACGGGACGCTTCTACCGCTATCCCGCTTTGAACAACATTCGTCGATTTCTTATCACAATAAATATATCAATATTTTTAGGGCTGAAAGGTACATTTCAAAACGATTGCAAGAGACCTAATTTTATGTCAATCGTGCCCAATTCCATCGTCATACTATTACAGTCAAAGCTGAAACTGTGACAGAAGCAGGAGAATAAAGTAAACTTTAAAAGTGGAGTCAGTTACGGTTATGTTTATAAAGGTTTTAGAGTCGAGATTCTTGTACCGTGGGCCCGCGACGTTCATTATATTTTCAGAACGATAATAAAACAGCTGAAAGATAGGGATTGCGACGTGAGAGCTGGAAATTTCGTCCTTCTATGTATAAACATTGCTATACAACGAGAATATGGTGCCAACATCCTTGGTACTGCACAGCAGGGTCTATTTATATATATTTAATGTAGTTTCAGTTTATTTTTAGTTATTTATTTGTTGTTTCCAATAAAACTCGTCCACAAATCTCTAAAAGGCTTGGCGTGTATATGAGTAGAGTTGACATTTGTTTCCGTTTGACCCACAAAACTCGCGATCGATACAGTTTAGGTCGACGGCCCTACCACCGACCTTATGTAGAACTAGTTAATTGCAAGTACAGTAAATAATTTTGTGCTCTTTTCAACCTGTTTCCTTTCTCCCTGTCATTCTCTTAAAACTGCACCACAACGTAAGCGGAACTAATTCTTCTAATTCCTTGACTTTATTAGAAACAATTAGCGGGCGAACCACTTCTATTTGGACAAAGGCGTCACAGACTCTCCCTGGTGTAGCAGATAATATCCATTTAAAATAAAGTGGGCCACTTTATTCAATCAGCTAATTTTAAATAATATCTAATATGGGACTCATATTCGTATGTAAATTAATGCTTAAAACTATGCTATCAAGAGTTCCATATTTTTGCCAATAACGAAAAAAATCCATATTATATTGTGTCCTTACATTTTTATATAAATAGCTATCAAACCAGGAGACGACCAATCCGATGGTAAGTGTCCACCGTCGACCATACACATTAGTAACACCAAAATCATCACTGATGCGTTGTCGGCCATGAAAAAGAAGAAAACATAAACATAATGAATTCACCTCTTCTCTTCTTTCATTATATCTAATACTTTCTTTGTTAAAAATTCTTTATTTTATAAGTAAAAGAGAACGACAATCTTTTACTTACTTAACTATATTTCAATTTCTACTTTATTTTACTATATTTTTAAATAAAACATACATTTCACTTCAAAATGGATTTTAGAAAATCGGTAGAAAACATTCATACAGTTTCCACACAGTCGTATCCACAAAGTACGTAAACACTACGTTTTCCTAGTACCTATATAAGCCACATTACTAATACGTTAGCTACTTTCACTGTTTCGTTAAACGTATATTTGTATAACCACCAATCGTATTTTAACTACCACACTGTAAGCCACTATTTCCATTTCGCTATGAATTTATATGCAAATAGGTATTTACGCTCCAAATCCCTTTTGTGTTTAATATTGAGAATATTACACAGGAATCCGAGAAGTATTTAGTCACGGTAGCTAAATATTACACTAGATACATGAGAACGCGTTATCTTTTTACATTATAGCACTAGTTAGCATACATAATTTTGATGGCACGCATTTTATCAACATTTATACGGTTCGTTTTGAATGGAATTTTACCACCTGAGCTGCTCATGAGTAAATTATTTGTAATTAAAATTAAAAGACAGATAAGACAACCATTTTATAACTAGAGTCCGACAGTTTACCGAGCTATTATGATATTTATAATATTAATAGCTGACAAACGAGTCACCTGACGGTAAGTGGTCACCGTCGCCCATCGACATCAGCAAGACCAAAGGTATCACTGATGCGTTGTCTGCCAGGAAATGAGAAGAACGTAAGAAAGAAAGTACTAGCTCTCGAGCCCCCAGCCGGAACACGACGAGTTATTTGGCGGTTGACTCAAACAGGAAGGTGTTAGCTGGCCAGGCAGGCTCGACATTTCTGTTTTTATAACGAAGAAAAGCAAGAAGCCTTAGGTGTATTGATACACGCTTACGTCATTACACGTATCTGGTATGTGTACACTGTTATCATGATAATGTTGTTTAAATAGCTGCAACGATCGGTATGGGACCGCAGTAAGATATATATACATCGTTTTTCTTTACATTTTATCACACGCGTTCATAGAACCTGAATTAAGTAGAATTATAGAAAGCCGGACCCGTTGATGTTGGGGATGTTTCAGTGAACACACAGTAAATCTATAAAAATAGTTATATTCAAATATGTTACTGCAATGCGCTGCAATCCCGTATAAGATAATATTTTATTGGCACAGTCATTCTTAGCTAGTCTTCGGAGCGTACTTAAGCGTGAACTTTATAGACACGAGTAGAGTGAGTCACGCACTCACTTCTCAGTATCGCAATATTATAATGCATGGCTGTAGCCTACATTCACCAGTACACCACTATGCAGCACAGTGCTGCGTAAAGATCTGTTTATAAATGCAAAGTATTGTAAATTTAAATCGCGTCACAAATTTTTTGACCAAACAAAATTATTTGAATTATTGGAATTGTAACAAAACGTTAAGCAATAGCTCTTTAATCCACATTAAATGTAATCGATACGGCTAAGGATGTAACATAATATTGTGTCATTATTTTATGATCCGTTAATTTCCACTTCTGAAAATAATACCTACTTGATTTAGTTTTATAATTAATATAATAAGCTTTATTTTGCATCCGTTTTTACATTTTCATATAACATATTACATCTAATAAAGCATAAATATAGATTTAGGTAGTGTTGTGTTCGTCTTCTATGTGTAATTAATAATCATATCGAGAAACAATAGTTACGTTTATAAATCGTTTTAAACTAACCAAACTAACATTGTTACGTATTTTTGTTAAGTAGTTCTTATTTTCTCAAATTGTCGGTTTGCCGTTCTTTAAATTAGATACATATTGCATTGACTACAAAACACATAAGTTTATTTTACTAATATCATAACAGCACTTCAGTTACTCCAGTTTTTTCCTGCGGGAATAAATCCATTTTATGCGGTAGAAGTATCCTAGAGACTCATAATATAAGTTATAAATATGCTTAGATTTATCTGCTCTGTGGTTTACACTTGGTACTCTAACAATGTGACAGACAACGAAATGCGAAAAATATATGGTTGTGGCCTCTATATCGATGACAAATTCTATCTACATTGAAATAAAAAATATGATGTACCTACAGATTTGTTTTTTTTTCAGTTTTATTGTAAGCGTAGATAAACTATTACATTTTACAATTGACTCAAGAATGCTAATTGAAACAAGTTTTTATGAAACTAGATACTGTTTTCAACCCATTCAGTTAAAAAGTAAGACCACAGATTCGTTGGGTTGTAGTGAACCTACACCATTACTTCTGATTTAGTCTGACTGATCAACTAGGTACCAGCTGCCTACAACTTTATTAATATCCCTTATAAATAAATTTGTTACCCTGTACTACCATGTATTAATTAAGTACTTGCTGGTGAATATCCTGAATAAGCTACCTTTGCTCATCAAACAAACTTCGCTTCTGTAGTTCAGTGTAGATGAATATATTAGTTCTAGTTGTACCATTAAAACAGTTACCGCTTAAACCTGGATTTCAACAATTATATTTTTACACGGTTTCCTCGTATCGAAAATTTTAATGATTCCCTGAGTTTAGTTTTACCTATTTAGTTTTTTATGCATATCCAAGTAAGACAAAATTAACTTTGGCTGTAGATCGCGAACAGACTATTGGACGCCTCTGTCCAATTATAGCGGGCATTAATAGTGCACTTTATATCTGCACGACTATTTCGCTTTGAGTGAAATACGAGCGGGTACACTTCTGGAATCACGCCAACCGACTGAGGAAAGGAAAGAAGAATGCTGGAAGAGACACAGTAAACAATATTCATTGGAATTATTCTCGATTCACACACATCAAAATCAATAAGTTCGCAGTCTGTAATGAGAACATTATACTTTTATTATGCTTAAATATAATGGTTTTTCCTAATGATTTAATATAGTTAAAGTTTTCGTTATAATTACCGTTTAATGTACATTGCTTAAGGTTATATTTCATTTCTGTGGAATACGCCTTCTGTGTAACCAACGAGAATGAGTGGCGGTAACATTTACAAAAGGGCCCGTCTATTCATTTGTCAATGTTATATTATTATGATCTGACTGCTGATATTTGCAGTGATTTTTATATACAAGATTCTAGAATCACCAAGCCGTTCAGTTTGAATGTTTTGCTACATGACTGCGGTAGATAGATAACGATACATATCGAGATAGTTAAATACGGGCTTCCGATAACTTTGGTCACTAACGGTCAGTCCTGATTACTAATACACTTTAATTAGATTAAGTCAAGAATTTACAGTATAAGCATTTTCATATGACCAACTAAACAGAGGAAACTTGATGTTGATTTGAGCTTTGGTGTAACAACAAAGTCTTGTCGTCGTGTCTTAGATAACGCGGTGTTCTTATTTAGTACAAAAATATTTTAATCTATATTACATACAACAAGTTCACTGTTAGTGCCACTTCAGAAAGCCTGTTATCTGTGTTCCGTGCCCTATCTGATCTAACAAGATTTATCCCTCTTCCTTTTCGGTCCATCTTCGAATCGATTCGGAATGCGGGTTAATACCATACAGCGTATTTATCAAACTGCCACTGACCGGTGACCGCTCCGTTCAAGGAAATACGAAATACTATTTATTACACAGACGGAGACGACAAGCTAAGATTTAAGTTCATCTAGCTACTTTCGTAATACCACAGTATAAGAACTTACAAAAGTCTATCGCCCAAGATTTTATTTTGAAATAAACTTTGACTGTGACAAATGATGAAATAATATTATTATAAAATGAATAGTTACAACGTGGGCCGTAAAACTTGTTTACCCTAAAACTTTTTCCTTAAACGCTGCTAAAGTTCCGCGAACGAGCCTCGCCCCGCGCACTCTCCATGATTGAACAGACGTCTCTTTTGGGCGAATGACATAAAATTTTATTCGGTGTTAACTGTTTTGGTACCATACCATAATAATCCGAGTAGAAAAAAGCGTCAAAGACTTGCCAAGAAAAATACTTCCCTACTTTACATTGTAGAGAAAATTTATTAAAATGTTTTTAATTTGTTATATATTTAGGTACTTAAAATCAGACAAATGAAACCAAAACATAAAATCTTCTTCTAGATCAGGCAAAATCAACTAAAAACATATATTACATAAATATATATAAAACTGAAAAGCAGAAACTTTTCTGACACGACAGGCGCCATTAATACCGGCGTGTTAAGTGTTGCCATTTATGGATTAGATCTTACTATTAGGGAGTATGTTTTAACCCTACTCCAACGCCATCTACATTTGGAAAGTAGAAATACAGTAACAAACGCAAAAATTTACTCAATAATATAAAATTTGATATATATCATAAAAAATATTTGATATATATCGGATATATATCATGATATATATCCATTGATAATATCCTCGAACCCTGAAAAATATAGAAACTTTTTGAAAATTTTCAATAAACCTTTAATACCGTCTTAGAATACAAACTAGCGATTTATAATAAAAGCTAAATGGTTTTTCAATGATATTAACATGGTACTTACTCTTTAAATTCAGTGTCTTCAAAAATGAAGGTTTCTCCGTGTTGGCCAGTAACATGTTAGTGATGTTCCTCGTTCTTCAGTTGATCATCGGTTATAAAAAACAAATTTAATTCACAAAGCTCACTTTACCTTTCTTAATAAAACTTGTTACCTGCTTTGCAAAAACTTGACAGTACTGGTCTCGGCTCGATCATTAGTGCCGTAATCTGGAGTTTATTTCAGAGATTTGAAAGTTGTCGCCTGTTACCGTCTGCAGTTCAAGTTTTATGCTGTTTAGTTTATGTTCACATGAATTTCATTTCCCATCATTAATAGTATATATTGTAGGCAGCCTAACAACTTTTTTTCTCAGCAAATTGCAAGTAGGCTTTATGATTGATTTAATCCGACTGGAGTAGAAACTGCGTGTAATGTTTGGCATTAAGATACAACGTCGCAAAAGTTTTTACAAATGCACGCTCCTATTTATAATTATATTGTTATAACCGCATATCAACGTAGTATTAATGAAATTTCCTCCGGATATTTTTTTTTCAATATAACCATTCAATCTAATTCTAATTCAATCAATCTGTAACCAACATCTGCCTGTCTACTTGTGAGGAATGAAATTGGGCACATTCTATAATGTCAACCCGAAATCTTTTAGCCGAACCATTAAATCGCAACAAAACTAACGGCGTAACTTGGTAATGTAATCTAGGGATGTTGAGGTTATGAAATTTCGGATTCGGATATGGATACGGATATATGAATAATATTTTACCGGTTTCGGTTACGATTATGGATATGAAGTTATTTAGGATTATCCGATTGTTTCGGATAATTTAGGTTACGGATATTAAATTAACGACTGGGAAAAAATATATAATGTAATTACAAAGTTTGACTTTGTTTCTTTGTAGGTAATATGTGGTATTATAATTACAGAAAAAACAAATTAATAAATGATGAGGCTAATAAACCGGCTCGGTCGGCGTGAAATAGTCATGAAGTGTTTTATTTTGACTCTGCCTGAATCCGAAATTATCCGAAACATTTTTGTCGAATTCGGTTACGGTTTTGGATATATTTTATCCGATAGTGTCGGTTACGGCTATGAAGCTCCATAAAATCCTTGATATAATCATATAGGATTGGATTCGTTTCAGGTGAGAGTTTAACATTTTTTTTAATATTATTAACCTTTAATCAATGGCGATCAATTACCATTTTTCCTTAAAAGCCAACGTCATCCGTTCCAGAATTTGGCTCACGGAGATGAAGAAATAATTGATTTAACACAAATAGATAAACAATAAAAATATATGCACGTATATAAAATATATATTATTCCTCAATAGCAATTATGGCATATTCGTTTGAAAGTCAGTTACTTGGTCATTATAGCTTACTATGCTGAAGAAAAATATCGTGAGGGAACCTGCACATCGGAGAATTCTCCATAAAGTTTTGGTGTGTGAAGTCTATCAATCTGAAATAGCCAACGTGGTTAACTGTTGCCCTACGCCCTCTCATTGTAAGAGGATAACCTACAGTAGTTACCCTGTTAAGTGTTATGGTGACGATAACAACGAAAATTTACTTGAAGCAATATACTTCATGGTAAAATCAACAAGCGCAGTAATAGCTAGCTCCAGGCGAATCATACAAGTGTTTCAATTTACTGCGCATTGAATTTCGTAATTAAATATGAATTGTAAAACCTCACTTCAATGACCACAATTGGTTCCTCTCCATTGCACCATACAGTTTATAGCCGTGTAGAAATTTACAAAAAACAATTACATGTAAGACCGTGAAAAAGCAATTATAACGCACGTTTTGATTTAATTGGCAGTTTGTACAGGGTCGTTTAGGTACAAAGGCACATACTCGTGCATAGAGCATTTATTCACCACAACTTTTGTTAGCAAACCGCGTGAGTTATTCAACGATGTTGTGTCCGCTTAATTCCAATTAAGCAACATTTCGAAAGTGCACTGGTTATAATATTATATGTGGGCTTACATAATTTTATCTCTCACATAAGTTTGTTCTCCGGCTTGTACTCCGGCTAGTAAAGGGAACTGGGAACTATTACTCCTCATGTAAAGTCGCTACTAATTGGGCCATGATGTCGTCTCATTCAGGGGTTTATTCTCGAAGGCGGATGGTAGCTAGCCAGTCAGCTAAAGAAACTTATCATCATAGGTCGGGATTTAGTTGCGTGGTACTGAACCCAACAGCCTCCTACAAGAGAGACCGTGCGCTGTAGCATATTTTGTTGAACAGTTGTCCAAATCGGGCAGTTGGAGAACGATAGGGTTAGATTCGAAGACTAATGAAGCCTCTTATTCCAATTAAGTTACCATGAACATCATAATTACTATAAAAAATTAAACGATAAATTTTCATGACAAAATCTAATTGTCCCACTTGCAAACTGAAACAAAACCTTTCCTTTATCCGTTCTAATTAATCAGCGTAACAATCACTACTTCCAAGGTGAAATATCGTGTTGACCCGAATCAGTTTTACGAATCGCGACACATAACACGGGGACGGGTCTAGCCCCGCGGCCTCGGTGTGATGTGTCGAACGGTTCCACTTCGACCGAACGTCCTTACATTTACACCTACTCGAATCAATTTGTGTAATATTATATATCGACACCCGATATGATTCATGGGTAACAATTCGGATATTTGTACAATAAATATAATAATCATGTATTCAATTCGAGATGTTAAATTGCGACATTTGTTCAAAAATTTTATTATTTCAAGTGATAAAAAGCGGGCTTGTAACGGAACGTTTTCATCCTGCTTGATTGGCGGATGGGTGTATTCAATGTCTGATGTACGGGGGCTCTGTCCTTTCTTGAGACCAAACCAGATTCCCTTGTCGTGATAAATCCTGTTAATGATGAAGCAACAGCGCCAAGTTCTTTTTATAGAAGCCTCTTAGCTCTATATCACCCATCTTATTCCCGACAGTATTTATGCGTAATGGTAAATTACTTTACCTATATAATAGTTATGACCCTTGAAAAATTTACCATAAAATATTTATAATGTGTTTCGGTTGCAATGATGAAAATTCATTTAACTAACAGGTTTCAAACTTCCTACTTACTACTTCCTACTACTACCCTGCGATAAGGAATCAGTGACTTCCGTGGTGTTACAAATGTACATATACGGTAGTGATCATTTACCATCAAGTGGTCCAGCTCTTCGAGTGCCGGTTATTAATAATAGAAGAATATTAAAAACAAGGGAACTTTATTGGATTCAACAATCTCGTAAGCGACTAGAATGGCGCTAATTACATTTTACGCGTCTATCTATCGTATATAAGATCTATGAGTATCGGGAGCAGTGTATCTGTAAAAGCTGGTAGATAAATGGAAGTTATATTTTTTTATGTTAATAACCGACAAACGAGCAGACGAGCCACCTGATGGTAAGTGGTCATCGTTGCTCATGGACATCAGCAAGACCAAAGGTATCACTGATGCGTTGTCAGCCAGGAAATGAGAAGAAGGTTAGAAAGCAAGTACTGGCTCTCAAGCCATATAATGTTATATTTACACATATTTACCTACTCGATACCGTTTACGTAATTATATATCAATTCACATAGGGATATTGAAGATATGAATGAAAACAAGCCGAAAGATCCATACATTTAATAGTCTTTAAAATACACAAACGATAATTTAATCTGTCTACACAAGTGGTTACGCTTTTTTCATATACATATATTATGTTTATTCATAATTTGTAACTTTTGTAACCATTAATAGTC
This sequence comes from Megathymus violae, assembly GCA_003671415.1. Classification (NCBI taxonomy): domain Eukaryota; kingdom Metazoa; phylum Arthropoda; class Insecta; order Lepidoptera; family Hesperiidae; genus Megathymus; species Megathymus violae. The sequence goes on from PDGT01000061.1 coordinate 1,074,588, forward strand.
AGTTGCATGTTCGTGTGCTACTTCAAAACAAGAACGTATTTAAATTAGCAATAATAACTTTTTTGTTAATACCCAGCAAATGAGGAGACTGGCTACTTAGTCGTTGGAGGTCACCGCTGGCCGTGGACGCCAGCAAAACTAGGGGCATTGCCAGCCAACAAAAATTCGATGAACCCGTTTGTTGACTGACTAAAGAATATTGGTACTGAAACAGGTTAATAGCATTTCTCCGTGAATTTTAGAAGTAAAATGGTAGCTAGGCACAGAACGTTATAACGAATACCTAACGCAGCATTAAACTGGATAGCTAGAGCCCAGCGACTTTTAACTAGAGGCAGCAAACTAGAAGAAGAACTATAGCATGAAATAGACGTGGACAAGACAATACATATATTATTTTTTCGTGTGAACTGTGTGAATGCACTTTAGTCTGCAATGCAGTGCGGGCATTCAGTTCACCTAGATATCAAATCCGTTTGATCAACCGGACATACGATATAGGCTAAACTAGGCTATGGGTGACTAATCTCGACTGCGTACGACCAACACGTTTATAAAATTGTAATCACTAGTGGGATAACCGTTTTTTTTTTAAATTGCGTCTGAATTAGAATTTAGTTATCACTTGCTTCTGCTTTTTGGCTCGCCTGCATCCCAAAAACATGTCTACCTCCCCTGCTTGTGGTACCTTCCGTTGAACAGACAAGGCAATTGGGTTATCGCATTAGGATTATTCTTGAAGGACGTTACGCCCAGCTTAAAGTTGACGGTACTCATGCTTCGTGACTGGATTTTTTTATCTGCCTGCTTGGCTATCTAGCCCCTGTTCTAAAAAGGAATTGAAATATTTTCGATGTGTTATGTGTTTCAGATAATGAACACGTTTAACGCTTACTTTTTAGCTAGATAATCAAGAAATATGCGTTAAATTCTTACTCGTGTGTTATGTTTGCTCGAATACCAGTAATTGTTATTACAAAAGGTTGAAAGTTTAGTTACCGACCGTGGTATCAAGTTCCACTCTAGTAGCACCAATAACTTTACAATTCGATGACCTCTCGACTTGTACGCTAACGTCATGTTAACTGAAATTATAGGTTCTACGATTACAATCGGAGAAGTTCTGTGAACTGTACTCTTTGTAAGAAGACTGGTTGTTACTGTGTAGGTGACTCTTTGTAGTGGTTTATACCATAGTAGAGGAAAATAATTAAGCTTTTTGAACTATCCACAACAATAACGTGTTAATCTTTAACAATAAAGCTTAACACTTTATTGTTGTTGATAGTTGAAAAACCGTCATGACATTATTGAAGACAGCGAAATCATTAAATTTTTTGTGGGGTCCGAATAGTAACACTTTTGGTTACACGTATTTAACCCTTTAACAACAAATCGTATTTTTTTTTGTTTTAAATATTTACTTTTGTTTCAAATATTGACGGATTTGTTTTTGTAATTTAATAATAAACTAAAGATTTATTACTCACACTGAGTTATTCTTTTTTCTATAGTGTTAGTAATTTCTCGGTGCTTTCAATTAATAAACGTTTATTTAAAACGGACTTACTTAAAGGACAATTAATAATTTAAATAGTTATTTGATTCAATCCATTCCATTAATAATTATTACTGAATATACGATTGAATTATTTTTATCTTATTACTAGTACTTCTGCTTATCACCTAAGCCTTTTTGTTTCTTTTATATTTATATCTTATAAACTGCTTATACTCTAATAAACTGCAATTATTTTTCTTCAATTTTATTTTTGTTTCTGCATTTACTCTAAATATTATATATAACCTGGTTATATATAACATTAAAAAAGTGATAAAAAGATACATTTTTATTAATAGAACTGTTTACAGAACACACTGCACGAGTAGGTTTTTTGTTTTCCTGAGCACAGTGTTAAATATACGGCGCTGTTATGTTCTTGTCTAATTATTCCTCCTTATAATATTATTAGTAAGTTATTGATATAATTAGAGTCTATAAAATCCAAATTAATTCCAAGCATCCAGTTCCAAGTATAGATATTAAAATTGTAAGGAATATTTCTACTGCCATAAAGTGAAAGTAGTTTATCAAATGATATTTTATTATTCATCTTCATCATCATTACGATTACAACCCACAAATTATCCCACTGGTGGGCTCGGGTCTCTTCTCGCAATGAGAGAGGTTAATTTCATAATTTGCCACGCTGGCTACGTGCGGGTTAGCAGAATTAACATAACTTTGAGATCATTATGAAGAACTCTTATGTACGTAGGTTTCCTTACGACGATATGGTAAATTGAAGTCAAGTACAGTTTAAAATCATATGAAGTGATGATTGATTAATAATAATCACGTAATATGATGATAAATTAGAGGTGCGTGCAGGATTCGAAGTCGAGTTTCCCTTACAGATGACCGATGACGTTCGAACCATTTAGCTATTATACCACATATATTATTTGCTATTGTTTAATGTAACAAAATAAAAATACCAACTATTCGGTTCAACGTGATCCCTTAACGTAAATCATCCTATACAATAACATTAACGCCTTAAAACAAACGAATTCAGCAAGTACCTACTTATATAAATGTATTAACAGGTTGCATGCCAATTCACAGCACGTCAATCATGTCCTTCCGGCGGATAGACGCCTTATTTAAATATCAAAAGTAATTGTTCATATTTATTATTACATGTTGAGGAGTACATAGGAATGGTAGGGAGCGCTGTAACGGTAAATAACTAGCTAAATAAAACCATTTAACAGGATCCACTGGCTAGCAATTCCTCTCGTCGACTATACCTAGTATACATGGCTCTCCGTGCCTATTTTGCCGTATGTATAATGAGAAATATTCTAAAGAAATGGTTACTTTAATATCTGTGGTCATTTTCCGACAGACACTATACTAAAACTAACAAAAATTGGATCCCTGTTGGTACAGTACGGTTTTCAAGACTATTTTTACGTCGTATATTTAAACAGTGGAACGCACTTTCCACACTGATATTCTCACAGTGCTATGTCATAGGATCCTCCATGAAGTAAGTCCACCATTTCTGTCTAAGGTCACAGAGCATTGTTGGTGCCTCTAGTGTGGCTTATGTTCAGAGGCGGCGGTGATCAGGTAACTTGTGTGCTCGTTGGCCCCTTCAAAGCATTAAAAAGAAATATTTTTTGTAACTGTAACTTTTAGGGATCAAGCTAAACACTACTAATGCTTAGACACCACTTATGTAACTTATGTACAAAACTTATGTCAACTTATTTATGGTAATTATCTAATTATTTTGAATTTTTATTGAGTTTTGAAAGCTTCGTTTTCGAGTTATCAAGCAAGTTATATAAATACTCTTACTACGTTCAATCACATTTTCTAAATTGAGAATAACAAAATATCAGTCATTTATAATTTTTTTTTAAATATACTTTTCTTATCATTTATAAAAACCTACGCTAACTAAGATGCGAGTGTCTGCTAGTTTTGTATAAACGAATTTCACGCTTCATGAACACGTGTACAATAAAATTCATAGCCGAATTGCTTCCGCGTAATCGTCAAAAATAGTAATAGAGTTGAATCGAAAGAACATCGAATTAACGTAGCGAAGATTACGCAAGCAGAGGTCGATGCCATCACCACTCCCACAGTTGCAATCGATATGTTCTTTTATTATGAGTGTTCTTTCACCAGCGCTGTTAACAAACCGGTTGGTTTATTCCATTTCTCTTTTCATCCAATTTTCATTACAATATTGACGCTCCCTCCTCTACCAACAGATGTAATGGTGTCAAATCTTTTCTTTTCGAGATCCAATCATATTAGTTCGGAGCGGTACACGGGTTTGGTAGTAAATTTCTCCAACTGTCTGACTGAATAAACCTTGTTAAATACAAGGAAATGTTTTTAATGTAATAATAATAATAATAATAAAATAAATAATATATATATATATTTTTTTAGTATGCAATATTGGAGAGCCATGTTACAAGCCCCATCAGTTCTGATCGGAGACGTGAAAATAACGGTTTCTGGGTAACGATGAGCATTGTTGGCGGAGAATATTTACCAATAACTGGCTCGTTTGACAGCTACTATTTAAAAAACACTTATTCTAAAAATAACTCCAAGACCAGCCTGCAAATAACACGCTATTAAGCAAATAATAATGGGCAAATGTGTTCGCGGTCTATTTGGTACAAGATCTCTTAAAACAAGCATTACGATAATTGTACCCAACATTTTTAATTGCAAATAGTACTATTGGGAACGAGAAATAATAATTACATTCGTAGTTTGTCTACTATTGAAATCTTGGATGTGCTTAAATACCCTACGGCTTTTGTCTAATGTGAAATTGAAAAATGTCAAGATCGGTCGGAAATTCGGTGACAGTTGTCATTTCAGAAATGTTTTTGGTGATCTAGTGGACTCTTAAAGGCAGAGGTCTCTATTATCGTTTGTAATAATGACACTCAATTGATACCTATGGGCATAAGAACTGGATTACTCACGTTGACTAGTCGCCTCCACTAATCGCCGCCAGCACAGCGTGGTGGACTAAGCTTCTGTTTTCTTTTAGTACCACGAGCGAGTACAGCTAATTCGATGCCAAGTACCATATGTCATACGTTATTATTGCACAGAACACATACACACCAATACATAGATTTTACTGAGCTCTTATCTTCAAATTTTTCTTTATATTTTACGCTATTGTAAATTTACAACTGAAAAAAAATGGTGGCGTTCATAGATTTCTGTGACGGCGTAAAAGTTTCCGTGACACTGTTATCTTTATGGTATTTGGCAAAAGTGTTTCGCTTGTTTGGTTAAATATGCCACAAAGGTAAATTTCCTTTACAAATTCCATAAAATACAGTTTCATTGTAACCGCATGTATGAGGATTTGAATAACAATACAACGATTTCAATAAATACCAAATGTTCGCAGAAACTACAACATCTGGTACGACTACTGTGTTCAGAGTTTACACGATGAAATTGGAATGCCACTTTTTGCTTTGTCAGTCGAGTGCCGGTCACCTGATTTGCGATAGTTTAGGTTGCAGTGAGGGTTTTTTATCTTTCCGTTTATCGATAATACTGTAATAATAGCTGTTGTTGCATAAGTATGAAGTGAACCGGCGGAGCAGGGTCCGCAGTCGAGACCGGCAGTCGGGCCACGCCGGTGTTCGTCTCCAACCAAATAAATAAATAAATTAATTATCTGAGTGTTAAATAAGTAAAACAGATCTGTTACAAATCTAATTCGTTTACGGTGAAAAGGTGAACGTTGCCAATAAAGAGTGTGTTGAAAAAGCGTTTGCAGAATTGGTGGGCAAATGTTAAATGGTTCGACGAGAATGCTAATCAAGATGAAGTGACCAATTCGTTTCCTGCCTTCTCGACATGCGACATGCAAAAGAAAGTTTTTAAATGTTGAATAGTCAGAATACCAATGCCGGTGTCGACGAAGTGGCGCGTGCGCACAACGTCAACGGAGTGACTGCGATTTCAATGATTAAATGAAACTTGTTACTTTTACATATATGTACCAGATACTAGAACAGAGGAGTCAGTGTATTGCATATCGGGGCTTACAGTTGTGTGTATTTAGTATTTGCGAGCAAATTTTTTCGAAACTCGTTTAAAGAAAATTAATAGAAGGACGCAAGTATTTACGCAAATCGGTAGTGAAGAAATCTTATGTCGGCATTTTGACTGGCTTTAATATGCTTGAACTGCAATACAATAACAAGTTTCGAAATGCTCTACATGTCAATAAGTGATTAAACAGAAAAGTCATACAGCAAAATTGGACTCACATCGTTTAAATTATTGATATGTTGACATATGTCCGAAGGATGCTGAATTTGTAATATTCATTGGAATATATGATTTTTAAAGAAGTAGAAATTGAAAATTTGAATTTTAATTAAATGTTACAAGATTTATGTATTTGGGTCATCGCAGATATTAATTATTTACAATAATGGCTTATACAAATGAAAATTCAAATGTAATTGCAGTAACATTTTAATAATATAACAACCGTGTAAGAAAACATACATTCAACACTTAATCCATTGGAACACTTCGTTAAGATAGCTGTGCAGAGAGCGTGAAGCCACCAGAGCTGCTGCAGCTTGCATCGCCCGATCATTTTCCGCTGTAAACATATAATGATATCTATTGACATGTAATCTACGCCTTCATCAACTGTTACTTTCTTCCAGACTAAGGTTAATTATAAGTCAATCTCTCAATATTAGTTGTGTGCGAATATTTTTATACTAAACTGCTTTTGTGCTATCCAGCAGAAAACTTCCTAGTGCATTCGAACCGGTCACACCTTTTACACTTAATCACGATAACGCAGTTCTTATCGGATTCCTGCGTTTGGTATGGCATTTCGCAACTTTGGTAACGCCCAACTAAAAAGTATGAGGGCAATATTGTAACTGACAGTTTGGGAATTGGTTAAACGGTGTGGAAGTGGAAAAATTGTCCATTTTAAGGAAAGGAAACTTGCAAATTCCACGATCAAAGTGTAGAATTCCAGAGTTAGATGTGCAGGCGCTGGCACGTTATCAAGATAATTTAACTTATTTTGAATCTTACATACTTACTGAAATCGTGACAAACAAGTAGGTACTTACATATGTATAAGTAAAGAAAATATGATAAAAATAAGAGACAAACAGGGATTGTTTGAAGACGCACACGATAATAAATGTAAACCGACATGAGCTAATTCGGTCTGAAAGTATGTAACATTTGAGCATCAAAAAGCCAAAGAGAACAAGCAGTAACAAACGAAACAATGAGATATAAACTTGTATATTATTATAATCAAAGCTGTTGATGAAATATCCAAAATTATTTAGTAACAAAGTGTGAGTGAAACAGTGAACAGAACTTATCTCAATGTTGACGTATATGTCAGAGGCGGTGTTGGTACTCCGGAGTGACGCCTTGGAAGCCGGTCGTCTGCTGGAAGCCTGGTGGAACGGGCTTATACTGTTTGCTCGCTTTATACTCTGCCTGTGTCGGTTGCTCAACGAAGCCGTTAACGGTACGAATTAAATCAACAAATAAAATTAAGAGATGTTTTTTTCCAAATAATTACAAAACGCATTGTTACTTAAATATTAATTTTGAAACCTGTAGTTCAATTTTTGCATATTTTTTGTACAGTTAAAACACCCGTCTGCAATATTCAACATAAATATGAATAAGACTGACTACTAAAGAACATTAAGTGTAGCGTATTAGCTGTTACGCTCTGGTGAACATTTTTTTTGCAATACCCGCTTCCATGAGATAGCGTATTTTTCACGCTATATATTGTAAACATCTGTTTCACGTACATATTTTATAAATTAATTTAATAAAATATTAGGTTAATAAACGTTATATACATTTAATCCGTTTTACGTGCTAGAATACGTATTTCGTTACGTTACAACAATTTGAATACACGTATTTTTTGCTTGCATAATTTTCATGAATAATAATCGCCGTATGATTACAATTGAGATAAATATGCTATCAACCAACACCCGTTATACGTCACCCTTGTGTAACACGTAATGTAACGAAAGATGCTAATAACATAAAACATCGTTTGACTTTCATACTCGTAGTACCCACTCCGGTTACGTAATGTATTATTTCCTTCCTTTAGCTTGTGAACCAGACCGTTCACTTGATTTAGACAGATTTTGAAAGCAGTATCATGAAATAATTAAATCCAATCATATCTGATGCCAATAGTAATTGTATAATTTATTATTTACTAGCTGTGCCCGCGACTTCGTCCGCGTGGAATTTAACAAAAAAATTATTTAGTAGAAATAAAAGTACTCCTAAGTTACTCCTTATTACATCAGCTACCTGCCAGTGAAAGTCCCGTCAAAATCGGTCCAGCCGTTTCAGAGATTAGCCGGAACAAATATTTTAATATTTCAAACAGACACTCCAATTTTAATTACTAGTATAGATGTTATATACTCACCGAAATTATAAAAAATTGTAACTGTTACGGGCACCCAAAATGTTTTATATTTTTTCCAATACTAGCAGCCCGTTCCGTCTTCGTTGCGGTTCAATAATTAATCATTGTACTCATACAAAAAATATATAGTCTATGTCCATCCGGAATAATGTACCTTTCAAAGGGTAAAAAAAATTTTCAAATAGGTGCCGAGGTTTCGGAGATTACTTTCTGCATATACACAACCTGACAAAATTCGCGCTCTCTGTTTATAATATTTTTAGTAATAGTATATATTTACATACATTACGAAACGACTACATGAATTATAATAGCTGCGAACTCGTTACAATTAAAATTTAAAATATTGAAGTTATTGATTTATCTACATTATTATTTTATTTACTTCTGGTACCTTGGGTCTAATCAAGATATAGCGTATAACGTAACTACAATATAGCATAGACTTACTTTAGATTTTTATGACTCGTTCGTTATCATATTTTAATTGTCCAAATGTTGATAGTAAAAAGTATTTATTTCAGAGCTGAAGGCGCCTGTGGAGGCCATGATGGCGCCCAGTGTGTCCCAGAGGACCAAGTCTCCACGCTCGTCGCCCGGGAACATGACAAGAAAATTACAGGTTAATTATATTGTTTAATAACGTTATTGAATTATAACCGTTTATTCTTGTTATAAATCTTTCTATTGCGTTATTTGCGTGTGTCTGTCTCTTTTACGTTAAATCGCAGCTATAATTGTGTCACTGTTAATTAATGTATGTATGTGCTCCAAAGAAATTTTAATAAAAATTAGATGCGTTTTAACACCATTCTAAGCATTAATATTATAAAAACCTACCAGTAGTTCCAGTTTTATTGCATGTTACATTTTATAAGATTCCTTAAGCTTTGCATCCGCTCTACCATATTGTTATCAGACAAATAAGGACACGGTTTCAAATATGCTGAACTTAAATGTGAGAACTTAAAATATATATCTATCACCCGAGACTAAATACAACTTCATATAAATTTCAGAACGGCACAAACTCGACAGCCCAATCTGAACCCACGGCAGACTCCAGCCCCGGGAACTCCATATCAGACGCAGAAAACTTCGAATGCTACGGTGAAGCGGACGCAGATGCACCACCTAACACGTCAGTAACCAAAAACATTGTTAATTAAGCATAAACAACATACATTTGTTTTTTCGCAAAAACTTTTCGTGTTTTGCAAATCGAATCTACGTTTTGCATATCAACATGTGTTGCATGTTGATCAAAATGCGATTCACGACAGCAACGAAGATGAAAGAAGAATTAAACTGTGTATTATTATAGTATAGAAATCTGTACAAATTAAGAGACCTCTTTGAGTGATTATTGCATTAAAAAATATAACCTCAACCCACGACATACTGAGCTAGGATTCCGTGTGTACTGGCACCATGAACATACACATACGTCATTACAGACGACTATACCCTGTCCTAGAGGCGAAAACATGGCGCCTCGCTCGACCCGTAGAATCTTTATCAACAACATTAATGATGTACAAGATGTATGCTTGACTGTAGACAAAAAGAATTCGTTATGCTGAGAACATATTTAAAGCTATTTCTTGCGATCACAAACAGGGAACCCAATTTAGATTAGATTTTTTACAACATCCTCAACTATTCAATTGATACCAACAATTTTTTCTCAGTCCTATTAAACTATATGCCAGTAATAGATTTACATTTTACGTGTTATGCAGACACAGGGAAATTATTTGAAATTATCTCTAATAACAATTATTAATTAACTGTTGCTTCTGTGAAGAGGAAACCATTGTGATAAAACCTGTATACCTGAAAGTTTCCCATGATATTATCTAAGGGGTGTCAACTCTGCCAATCCCCACTTGGCTGATTTATCCCTCTCCTAGAAGAGATCTGGAAACAGCGGGACGGTTATGGATTATGATAGCGGTAATGTTATCAATTAATCTAACTCTTATAAGTTAGCATCATATATATTTATTCGTAAATAGAATCACACAAGCTGGCTGACTATAGAAACTCAAAGTTCATTCTACCATCGAATTCGTTTTAAACGCGTAATTCAATCATAATTGTACTGTTAGCTTCAGTACATCGATATTATCCACTTTTTATAATGTACCTACCGAGTATTAATAGACCGATTACTTAACTGTCACTTTTTGCTATCACAGAACAGAAAATGGCAGCAGAAGTCCTGGAAATCAACTGAATCGACACTCTTGGACACGGACTAGTCTTAGGCGAACACCACCCAGGTACAATACCTTATTTTCTCATAGGTTTCTTATTTTAATCATTAACATTATTTAACAAACAACGTGTTCTTTTTAAAACAACGTGACATCAAACAGCAGAAGATCGAACAACAAAAGAAAAAAGTAAACAAAAAAGATTATAGTTACACAAACTAAAAAGCCGTATTGGGGCGGCTTAGAATACGTCCCCCAATCCCATGCTGGCAGAACAGGGTGTCGTAAGAGGCGACAGAAGCCAGCTTGTTTGGTGGTAGGACTTCGCGTATGGATTATATTATCAGTATTATTATTAAATCATTAATATTATCTTTCCGTGAAGCCTGCCTGGCTAGTTACCACCCTCCTGCTTGATTCAGCCGCCAAACTTGCCAGCTTGAGAGCCAGTACTTGCTTTCTAACCTTCTTCTGTTTTCCTGGCCGACAACGCATCAGTGATACCTTTGGTCTTGCTGATGTCCATGGGCGACGGTGACCACTTACCACCAGATGGCTCGTCTGCTCGTTTGTCGGCCACTTAAATAAAAAAAAGGGTCGGGAATACAAGATTACAAACATGTTTAAAGAGTAAGTCATTGGATATCATAATGAATAAAATTGAAACTAACATCTGGCATTATAAAGTTTCATAAAGCCTATACAAATTACATGCGTCACGCTTACAGTAGCATTTAAATTTCAATGAGTTTTACCTTATAATTTAATTTTTTTTTATTAGAATTTAGGTAATACAGAAATAAAATAATTTTAGCACTCACAAAACAAAATAAAATGTTATAGTGTCGACTATTACTTGTAACTTATTGAAAAGGATATTATATTTATTCACGATTTTGATAGCTACCCACATTACTCTGCGTATTGGGAAACCGTACAAAAAGTTTTTACAATATTTACTATTTAATTGTTATTTTAATTTATTTCGTCAATTTTAAATCATATTTAGTAATTTCTTAAATATCTTTGGTTATTACGTTGAATGTAATATAAAATTTACTCAATTCATACCTAATGACTATTGAATATTTAATGAATATTTATCCTTAATTGTAATAATTAATTTATTTAATCCTGTAAACATTTGTTTATTTATTAAAATTGGGATTAACAATTTGTGTTTCATGGTAATTGAATAAAAACATTTAATTAATGTAATTAATTAAAATACTGGTAGGTATTATATTACTTAACTTTTGATAATAAATATTAGGGATGTAATGGATATTAAATTTCGGATATGGATACAGATACGGATATATGAATAATATGTAACCGGTTTAGGAATCAGTAAAATATATAATGTATTTACAAAGTAACACTTTTACCTTATTTCTAGGTATTATCTGGTATTATAATCATAGAAAAGAACAATAGCCTTAAAAATTTAATAATAAAACTGTTTGATAATCAGAGCGACGCGGCTAGTGTATCAGCTTTGCCGGCTAAAACCTGGCATAAGGTGGTTTATTTAGACTCTGCTCCTATCCGAAATTATTCGGAATTTTTTTATTATATTCGCTTGCGGTTTTTTTTCAGATAAATTTTTATGTCAGATATCCAATAAGTTTCGGTTACGGTTACGGAGCTCCATAACATCCCTAATAAATATTATATAGTAGGTATTTTGTAAATGCGAAAATTAATACGAGTAGAAGATAATTATACTGAGTTGATTAAATGGTAAATAATTAGTACCAACAATATTTTAAATCCATATACACAATAGTGTGAATTAAAAGAGAAAAAAAAAGACGTAAAAAATAAAACCATAAATCTTCAAACAAATATTCTTGCTGTGAAAACTGTGATTATGAAGAGGACATAAATATGCCATCAAAATAATATTTATCACATTGTTTTCACGCGTGAAGAATTTAATAATAATATACCACAGTTATTACGATTTTTATAAAATAAATATTTATTGAAACTACATTCTAATGTTATCAGTTTATACCACTTGGATACTTTGTACTGTATTATTTTCCTCAATGTTTTGTATATGGTATTGTACTATGGTATACTTTATATTATTGATTTGTTTTTATTTTATAATTATATTATTGTTATTTATCTTCTTCGATTATGTTATGTTTTGTTTCTCTTTTCACGTTTGTGTTCTCTTTCGTAGCCACCAAGAAAATCTGCCACACCGCCGATGGGGCTCCATGAGACAGTAAGCACTTAAATTTTTTATTTTTTATTTATATATTTTTTCTATTTTTCTGTTCCTTTTTTTTCTGTTTGTTTTTTTTCTTCTCTATGACTTCATAAATTGAATTAAGGTGTAAAAGTTGCAATAAACGACTTACATCATTAATTACTTATGTTAAACAATTATGAAATGTACTACATATCATTTTAAACTTAAATCATCTCAGTAACAGATACTCACCATTCTTGAATTTAATACTTTGCTACTTACCTTGTAATATTAATATATATTATAATAAATAAATATTAGCTCTTTCACACTTGTATTCGTAATTAATACACACAATTAAGAGATTATAAACAGTCAATACGCCAGAAGAAAAATCTGTGTTGCAATTGTCTGGCTCGGCTGTCCTTCACTATGCTGGATTAGTCAAGATATATATATGGTCAACTTTATTCACATCGATGTTAGAATTGTGTTACCTGAAACCAAAAAAACAACAGAATATCATCAGTACAGACTCGCAGCTCTAAATGTACCCATACACATCACAGCGCCCTATTGTCATCTGAAAACAATGCAGTTACATATCTGTTTTCACATAATATTGTGATTCACCATAGTGTATTCAATTACTGACGCGCAAATTACTTTCCCTATTAATATATAAATTGTGAATGTCAATTCAATAATAAGTAGTTCTGTTAATATTTAATGTTAACTTTGTAAAGTGCGTTTTATAATATTGAGATTTCGATCCATGAAAATCCGAACCTTTGAAAGGTGAGGGTGTACTTACACCGTAATGGATGAATACGATAACAGGATGAATACAAATACGAGGAATACATAATATAATAATATGTAACGGTTTATATTAAAATAAATCAATAATTTTAAGATGCAACCTGTTTAAAATGAGTATAGTAACCCAAATAAACAACTAACAAGTATAACAAGTATTTTTTATGTCAAATAGCCGATAAATCTGCAAACAGGCTCACAAATAATATGTGGTCAATGTTACCCATAACCGGAACAATAAAAACACCTTCTACTCATGGCCGGCCAAGAGGGTAGCGGTCGACCCGCTAATTACTCGATCTTTTTTATGTGACAAGTCGACAAACGAGCAGATGAGCCGCGTGACGGTAAGTGGTCACCGTCGCCCATGGATATTAGTAACACAAAAGGTATTACGTACTGAAACACGTATGAAACATTATACGATCGGTTTTATGAGGAGGGTGGTAGCCAGTCAGGTGGGCAAAATACCCTACTACCATGCAAGTACCGTTGTGATTTATCTCGGTAGTACAGAGACCAACTACCGCCGACAGGAGGGACCGTTCGCTATAACCTTTCTATTATTCCGCAGGCTGCGCCACAAGTAGGGAAGGTTGTATAGAGTCTTTTACACTCCAAAACCTCTGATATTGCAACCGTAACACATAAAAACATATTACGGTTAACACTAGAAGGAGGTACGTTTTTAGCGCGTACGTACGTATGTATGCTCTCCCGGAGCGCTATGACATGAGATTCTTCAAAAAAATCTAAGTAGTTCTCATTCAGGGCCGGTGAAGCAAAACAAAAAAAGGTAGCTAAGTAGTCAGGCATATGAAGAATCGTACCACTATACTCTGTTACCGTTAGGAATTTGTTCTCATGGAAGTTTGATTGGTTTGTACAAAGCCCAGCTACTTCCAAGAGAAAGTATCTAACGCGTTGTTTCGTCCGTTGTTCAGCAAGATGCACCATGTTTATGGGCGGGCTTCTATTGTACATCGATTCGAAGAACATAAACGAGCGACGAAATGTCCTATATATTCCTGTTTAAATTTATTTAAAAAATTGCATTCCCGGTGTTGCCTAGGAAAATAAATGTCTAATCAATAGGCATGTAATAAAGAGTAAATAAAGAAAAAAAATCATCGCAGGCAGTCACGGGAACTGACGACAGAAGTGAAAACTTATGACTGTATTTAAAATTTTCAAACTGATTATTTGCATTAATCTGATTTTCGTCATCAAACGAAATGATCATAAAACTAATCTTGAAAATGTTTTAAAATAAATGCTTAGTTTTTTTAGTTAATTCATAATTCATTTTAAATATTAACATATTATTTTGAATGTTAACATATTTAGTACTCACTGTTGTAGTGCACAATGATCCGACTATTAAACAATGAAATAATAATGAAATAATAATCAAATTCAAGCACAAAAAACAATGCAAAGTATACACACATTTATATACCTTTAACATTAGCATGTCACTGACGCGAGCCTATAAGATTTTCCCTTACCAAAAATCATCTAACGCGGCTATAGTTTTCACTTCAAAAATTAAGACTTGAAATACTTATACATTTCGGGAAGTAGGTATAGATTAATATCCACAAACATTCCTTACCTACGGTGCGTCTGTGCGTGGTAACTGCAACGAACAAGACAGTAATGTTAAGTCCCCATTAAATCTCCTCAATATTAGGATGTAGTGCGACCGCGACAGTACACTTGCTAGGGGTGGTAAAGTATTATACCTGCAGACCAGTCCGATTGGCAAGATGGAAAAGAACTCATTAAAAAAACGTTTTATGCTTCAATTTAAACCGGCAACGCCCTTGCACTCATGTTGCTAAATATGAATGAGCTATGGTGACCTCGGAGTATAAGGCGGCCTGTCTGTTGCCAGCTATTAAAATCTATATATATAAAAATGAATGTTTGTCTGTATGTTCTTTATAGAATCGTAAACTATGCATTTGATCATGTGATGATCTCTAGCAAAGTTGTTGTGCACGAGCCCACGAAGGTTTCCGAGTTGGTACGACCAATTTTCGACAGATGGCGCCACTGTCATTCCAATGAATTTCATATATTGCCGTGAACAGGGTACAGCTAGTATAAGATAAAAATGTTTATCATGTCAATAATAATAAAAATTAACGAATTAAAGTCATCATCTATTTCGAAATGAAATCGACTGGATTTATTAACGCCAATATTAAACGATAAAAATAAATGCGTCAGTTTTCAGGAGTAGAAAGCAAAATGAAATACATTTAATATATCTATTAAAAATTTAGCAATTCGGATACTTAACTTTATTTATTTGTGAGGGACCACTTTCAGGCAGACCAAAAACGTATGTTTTACGCTATTTCATGATTATAGACCAGGAGTTAAAACGGCGTAATCATAGTTTAGGATATTATATACATAGGTATTAACAGAAAATGTGTGTGCATTGCTGCACATCAGTTTCTCATCAAGAAAGTGAACTAGTGTTCCGCCTGGCTGGCCATCACGCTTGCCCAACACTGACAATGTACCATTTACGGTATAGGTACAGTAACAGGTGTATGTTGTAGGTTTTTAATTAATTACGAGTATAAAATATGAATGAACAAGCATGTTTGGAACAATACATTTAAATTTAAAAAACTATTTATTTAAATTGTTACTTTATATTGCAATTAATTCAAAAATAAATCACAAACAGCACCAAATAACAAGCGCCAATTACAATTCAATACAAATACATAATAATCACATGTACACATAATATATACATGTCTGTGTGTAATATCATCATTAAACGTCGAGATCTAACGAAAACTTAAAATCACACACGACCCAATTACATACTTCCGGAATTTTAAAAATTTTAATTTATTTAACGGGAAGTTAGTTATGATTAAAAAACTTTTTACATACGTACCTAATATTAATTATTATTTTCCTGCGTTACCTACCTAACTACAGGAACAAAGTATCACAAATCATTATCCAAAATAGCAGTTTTTTAATGATATACATTATATAATTTCGTTCCTGTTTTGTTTTGTTAACCACATTTGTTAACCACACAACGAAAAATAAAAATAAAATAGCGGTTAAAAAATTGTGCAATTAATATGGAAGACGGACCGCAGAGTGTAATTTGGTTCCGCGTGCAGTTAATGAGTCTCTTTTCATCATACGCTTTCAATTCGAAGCTTCAAACGCAGTACAGACATACTATTCAATGCTTCGAACCGGTACGAGTGACCGTCTATAGAAAACGTTTTATTTACAAATTTTGCGACAGTTCAACCAAGTACGCTACCCTGACTACATATACTTCCATATTAATAATAATTTGGCTTTAATAGCTGAAGTCCACATTTATCCAGTTGAAAATGCCCACAAAAGTTGGGCAAACTATAGGATATATTCCTCCACGCTGCCCATGTATGGTTTATTATAATCGATAATTTTGATAGTTTCGACCTTCTTATTAAAAACTTGGTCATGAAATCTCTCATAAATTTTTGGTCGCCAACTTCTACACCATGTATTTATAAGGAATTTTTAAAGATAATACGTTTAATGTTACCTGACAAAAAGAAACAATGCCTTAGATCTCATTTAATATTTAAATTACACTGTTGCTAAAGGAACATAAGAGTGAAATACACCATCGGCATATCTTCCGAATGTCAGGCACGTTTGCTTCGTAAATCTATTTATTTTTTAAGGTTTATAGCCTCGGTGCAGTAAAAAATCGTTACGACATAAAAGCATGACACCGTGTCGCTTGGCGTTTCCTGTATTATTCACGAGCTGTACTCGACAAATAACCTTTTATAATCAGGCACGCTTATATGTAATGGTACCTTTATTTTGCTTCACTGATATCGGTGAGATTGATTTCTATAGTAGAAAACTCTGCAGACCTCTAAAGAATAGAGCCTTTAAATTTTATAACCCCTGAAGATTCCCTGCGCTAGAAGTGGCAAATTCATCACACTATTGAAACATGACCCGCTATGCCTATGCCTGTCACCTATGTCTTCCCCAGCTGGGAAACGAACCTAGATACCCCGGTCACCGTCCTGGTCCCAGAAAAATACATAGGTACGTAGAGATACGCTTTGTTTGTGCCTGTGAATTATTTTGATACGCAAGCTATTATTACGAGATTCGCGAATGAAAACATTTTAGTTTTTGATGACTCATATGTAAAGACAGCATGGAGGTTTTATTTCGACACCTTGGACAGCAATTCGCTTGAAGCAGTGCTAATTATACCCACCGTGGGACGTATTTATTTCCTTCCTAAACAGACGTGCACAAGGTCGTATCTTGCAACCATCAAGTACAATATATATGTATTTAATACATAATAGGAACTTTACTTTTCCCACTTAAAATTATAATCAGGCAACAGTGATTTTTATTCAGCATTTTACTTGGGTGGTCTGGCTTTGAACGTTTCAGGTGTCAAATTTTTCGAAGTTATGTCAGTAAATGAATTATCAATTTCAAGATCATTCAATCATTTAGATATTCTGTACTTATGCACGTAATTTTTTGCTTCTAATACCGTTTCGAAAAGGTACTTTAACATTGAGGAGAAGAAACGGCGAAAGAAACTCCTCAGCACATATATGTTAAAACAACACATGGTTATTTACAAAGTAAGTTTAAACCTGCGCGGTACTGGTTTCGAAACTATTATTTCCAGGCGTCTTTTTCATTAATATATTTATCTATGTCCTAATATCCTTTTCTTTATCACTTGCTACTCGTGATAATCGTGGGAAAATGTACATACGTGAATTTGTCAAGCTTATTAAATGTTGCTAGGATAATGGACGATCTCAACTGAAACTGCAGTCCAAAGAAAGGATGCTTGGAAAGTAATGAGGTAGTTGAATAACTAGATTTGAAATTGTGTTGTCATTTAAGGTAAAAGACTTTTTGTTATCATTTCATGACATAATAACATGTTGCAAAATATTACAAAATCAGATAAGATAAGTTTTAAGTTTAAGATTAAGATAAGTTTATCATATTGAAAACGGAAAAACGATCTTCTACTTGAAATTGTCAGAATAATCTTAATCTTGTTATCATTATAAATCGTATTTTAAAAATTTAATTTATAATTTACTCTCACTATAAACCCTAAACCTCGAGTGGAGGTTACTCGCAAGTTACTTTTTACAAAGATATAAGCAACCCTAAAGCTCATTTTCTTAGTTGTGACTCTGGCTCCCAGGCAAAGGGTTCGATAATTATGTTTCACTAAAACCTTTCCTCTCAAGTGTTTGTGTTTGTGATATCTTGTGAATAGAAACCTAAGGAAACCTTGTGTGGAGGTACTAATGAATCAAGTTTCACCAAGGTTTAACCAAACTATAGTTTAATTGTCTCTATACGTATTTGATGACGTCTGTAACATAAACTTTTAGTCGAGCATAGTTTTTAAGAAAAGTAAAATATTTTGTGTTTAAGTATATATTAATATACATAGTCAGTTAGTCGATTCCTTCAAACGGATTTGTAATAAGAATATTTGCAAAAAAATATTGAGCTTATAAAAAAACATATTGACCATAATAGATAGATAACTATTGAATGTCTATAGAAAACACTATAGCTATAGTAAAAATGAATATTATTTTTTTAATTCTACATAATTTAGAGAGTAACTGCGGACATAACCGTACGCGGCGTGCATTCATTAGTAAATAATTTTATAACGGCGACTATCTCGTAGCCAGCTAGGCAGTTATTGTGGATAATTCATTGTTGGCGGTGAGCGAGGCACCGGTGCTAGCCCGTTGTCCACGCCACCGTCCGTTGTTGATGCGTCAGTACTTCGCGCGCCGGCCAGTCGTGCGTTCCGGCGTTTACGCATTCCATTTTCAATTTTAAAAAACAACTTTTTCGCGCTACTGACTTATTCAAAGGTTTATCCGTATTCTGCCGTGATATTGTTTTGCATATTTATAATGAACGTGATTTAGACAAAAGTCGCGTGTTGAATGCGATTACACGCGTATTATTACTTGATTTAATCCGCATAATTTGTTTGTAAAGCTGGAGCGGAACGGTGTTCACATGCATTACAGAAAGCGACCGTACAGGTTAGAAAAATGACTTACAAATTACCTTCAAGACTTCAAATAACACTACAAGTTATAGTGAGGACATTAAAACTAATTACGATATTAATTGTGTAGGGTACGCAACGAAAAAATATTGAAATATATTTGGATACCTTTTTTATCGACTCAATATTTTGACATTGACATCTATGACTGATTCTTCACACGGTTGAAATTTTGTCGTCTCTGTGAATATACCCGCTGTCAAAATTACACACAACTGTACATAAAACTGTTGAGTCCCCTTCACAGGTAATCTTTATTTGCGCTCTGATTAACTATGAATAAATTAAGCTATTCTTAACCTCGTCCCACATTTGTGTGTTACGTATTCTTGAACCTACTAATTTAAATAAACCCATGGGCGACGGTGACCACTTACCATCAGGTGGCTCGTCTGCTCGTTTGTTACTATTTACATTTAAAAAAAAACTGGGAAAGGTAATATTTTGTGATCAAATAAGACGAATTCAAAAAGTTTTTTTTTATACTATCAAGTCCAAAACAATACAAACGGGTAGCTTAACTATTTTACTTTTTTATAAGTCCAAAAATGAAAGAAATCGAATTCGTTTCTGACGTGACAACAGCATACCTACCTTGGTGCGTACCTCACATATCACACTTAGAATGTCTATTAAATGTGCCGGTTATTTCATTGTAATCAAAACAGAACAACAATGAGTAAGTGCGCACAAGCATTTTAAGGCAAGGCTATAAGAAGGTGCCATTTTAAGCGGGACACTCGGCAATACATACGTTATATAAATTACACGCATGACAGTGTAGCAATGAACGCTCCTTTAGTGAATGTTGTGTAAGATTAAGTTGAATACACGAGGGATTTGATTTTATAAGGTTAGATTTGAACCTTAAGAACAATTTTGATCTCCAAAACTAACATACACCCGTTACATTTCGTTTAACACCAATTAATGAGCTTTACGATCTAATGTTACACCACTTACCATCAGATGGGATTGTACTCAAGCACCTATAGAAAGTAAAAAATGACTTAGATTTAATGGACACTTATAAAATAAATCTCAGGTTTTTTATTTATTTTTATTTAACAGGCACAATTTACAATGTACAACATCAACTTGATACCTAAATTGAAATCGTCACCTCCTTATCCTATCAAGAGATCTGATAACAATCGCTATTTTTTTATAATCCTGAATCAAATAGTAATATGAATATAATCCACTTTATACCTTCTGTCGTTAAAAATGCACTAGAATTTTAAAAATTGAAACCATAAAATACTTTTTCTATGTATTTATGTACTAATACACCAAATTTAATACCGTTGTACACAATTTCTTCTTTACTTTTGTTATTGTAAGTATCCAGTGTAGGTATATAAATTATTAAACAAAAAAAATATTAATCACAATTATTACTAAAAATATTATATTATGAAAATCAATGTAAACGGTAGTAGAAGCAAAAAATGTCGTGTATCTACCGAATATCTAAATGATTTCAAATTTGAATTTGACATGATGGTCATGTTTGTTAAAATTGAACAAAGACTACAAGGGGCAACTCATACTCCAAGTAGATGGTAGGTAAATCTCGTTTTATAGTTATCATATTTGATATAATCAATATATCTGACACTCTTAGACATTATATCCGTCTTCATAATTCCGTTATTATATCTGAAACTATAATGTAGCCGAATTTAAGTACCCATCTCCTCATTCCATTGTCACCATTGTGTATTGTGTTGTGTGATGTGATCTGGTCATGCACACTATTGGTCGGTCTTTAAACGTACGAAGCCGCAGGAAAAGACCACATATTATTTAACTGGACGTAATTTTTATTATCTTGATTGTAATAAATACAATCTTGGTGTTGGGAAATGTCGATATAGATCTTAATATTTAATGGTTCCCCTCGTTTTCTTTTATTTTATGTGTAATCTACGATTCTACGCGAGCATTAACTTTCTTCTCACCAGAACTCCCGTTGTAAGTGGTTGTAAGCAGCGTTGAAACACGGAAAAGAAAAGATAATTTGTGTAGTTTTTCAATTGTACGGCTTCGTCACAATGTTTATGATAATTGGGAACAGGTAGATACAATCTACACTGGTTACCTAAATACTCAATGGTGATAATTATGACCAAAAAGCATGTTATGTTATGTTGGGAGGTATTAATTTTAACATTATGAAATTCAGTTATTCAATGTTATTTTAAGAACCCAGCGAATTTACTACGAATTTGCTTTGTAAATTTGGTGGCTATTTATAAAATGGGGAGAATGCAGCTAATAAATAGGACATTTAAAATACGTATAATTCTGTAATTGTCATTCGATGTGTACTAATAGTTTGAATTTGATGTATGAAATGTAGGCATGTATTAAATTTAGGTCGTTGATTAAATCGAAGTCTCAATTAAATTTATTACATCAGCTAATTCTAAAAGTTATCTAATTCTTAGAAAAAACTTCCGCGTACAACCTTAAACTGATTAGTTGATTTTTAAGAAAACAAATCAACGCGAGCAGAACGCAATGCAGATTTTTTGTCATTAATGAAATTCACTCTGCCAGAAAACTAATCCGATGGAATGTTACAATTAGATGCGTTGATCTTTATTTGAATTATTATTTGTGAAGAAAATAATGTAACGGCCGACATCGCCACCCAACCACTCTTATTATTAACCAGTAAACTACGCCTTATACGGTAAGAAATTAGTACTTTTTTTTAATTAATTTATAACTTTTTTATTTATGAACGGATTGAGATGAAACGATGAACTTTAAATATTAAGTGATGCTTACTACAATACATTAATGAAAACCAAAACGAAATCGGTTGAGCCCTTTCTGAGATTAGCGCGCACAAACGCACAGATAAACAGAAAAAAATTATAACAACTGTTATTTCTCATATATCCTTCATGTACAGAAATGGATCAGTTAGAATTTTTTATATGTATAGATAAACTTTTCAACTAACAACATAAAAACACCATGTACTAGTCATTTACTCAATTTTATTTAAAAGTTATGTAAAAAAAATTTTAATGAAACATTTCCAGGCAATGGGAAAAAGCAAAGGAGCTCACTTTTCATATCAAGTTCGATTATAACTGCGGTATCGCACCTCATACTTTCTGGATTCGCATAGAAATGGTTACAGTAGGTATTTTGGATTGAATTCATATTCTTCTCAAATATTTATTGTTAAATTTAAATTCCTTAATGTTTATAACATATAATACAAAAAACAGCAAAACATACGATTTTCACTGATAATATAAATATCATAATATGATATAAATAAATAAAAACTAAAGCGTTTTTCAATATATGAACAGTATCCGTTATTAAAAAAGTAATTTTTACGATAAATGATAAATGACTTATACAAAATGCATTTTAATTGACTATTTTAAATGCATTTTAATATAGATTATTTACCGAATATATTTAGGAATATTGTATACCGATGGCATAAACATAACTATGTGTGCGTGACTAGTCGCGTAGCGCGGTCAACAACGAAATTTTAACTACGGTTTTCAATAGCCCTTCATCGTAGATAAATACTGATTTAACGTATTTCTGCCCTAGCCTCTCACAATTGCTTTATTTATCCGAACACTATAAGCGAGGTGAAGTGCTTTTTTAGACAATATCACAGTGCATACACACACCGCCATGTTTTATTACACGATTACCTGCATTTCATAGACCTGTTAGCTGCATACCAGTTTCTCTGTGATGCCTCGACTGCGGATGTCCTGTAGAATGAAAACGTACAGAAATTATAATGTCTGTCATCTATCTATGACTAGCTATGTTGCAATTATGGGTAGGTGAAGGATAACTCAATAGCAAGCTTTATTATTTACTTTTCTTATTTAACATCTATAATTTGTGTTCTTATTACTCTTTACCTCTTAATTTTATTCACTTCTATTTCTGGGCTAAGAAGTAAACTATACTAACTTTTTATATAGAATCATTTAATCAAGAGTCTCACTAAATGTTTTGGAAGTTTTGTAGCCAAATAGGAACTATGAAACCCTTTTAAATTACGTGCCATATCATGTGCATTCGATAAAATTATTTGAGCGTTAATTTAGACTTATGTAATTCAAATTTTGAGAAAATCCTATTTTTAATTTTTACACTAAAATCTAGGACTTCATTTGACGATATGGACATTGAAAAACATTTACCTATAATAATTTAGAAACGCAGTACACTGATTATCATTTTAAAATACCCTAATGAGTTTTTTATGTTAATAGCCAGATACATAAAACATAGTGTTTATATTCAGTGCCGGCAAACTAGCATAGGAACCATACCATGATATATCCTCAACATCTCGCACATCATACACATTTAATTTGTCCTATATATACATACAACCAACGTTGAACATATTTAAAAAAATGATACCAAATTTAAAAGTTAGCCCTGCTCATACGATTATTTTTAAGGTTGCAGTATAAAATGATACAGTGTTCATAATTCAATAATAAAACAAAAAAAAAAGTTAAAATGTTTCTCAAATTCTTTTACCTAAAATTACTTACTATCTGTAACACGCAAAATATGTCGGTGTCGAATGAAACGGACGTGAGACGCGGTAATTACCACTCGTACGTCGTCTTTCAGCGCTGCTTTCACTGAACGATGCTTACACAGTGTGAAGCCTACTTTTACTTAAAACAGATTATGTATTTAGAAGAGATTGTGCAGTCTTTAATTGTACTTGACCGGTAGGTACCATAATATTACTAGTAATAGGACACGCACAATTTGTACTGAAATTATGATAAAAATAATGGTATTGTATGTAGATATAACGTCACACGTATTCACAAGATCAGACACAAACATGGAATAGAACGAGAATCGAGCCTCGGACTGTTCTATACTAACTAACCTGATAATTGTTTTATTACTAACATGATTTTCATTGTTTCAGCTCTGGTAAACGTCAAATCGGCTCCAATGTCTTAGCAAGGTAAATTTAAGAGATTTAAATTTTTTGTACCAATTAAACTGAAAAAGACACTATTTTCGATACTCTTTACACGTGTGTTGTCGGTTGTGAGTTGTGTTTATGTTTTAAGAGTAACAAATACATTGTCAAAATACGGTTTAATAACTCTTACCCCTTACTCTTAAGAGGAGACTGGTATAGCGCACAGCACATGCTTGAGAAATGGTCCGTGGACAAGGTTAGGGCCTCTGGACGCGTGTAGTTGTCATTGCAACCTCATAAACTTATGGAGAAGAGGCACCGCTCCGGTGCGTTTATATAAAAGCTTGGGGTCTCTGCGTCGTCATATGGCTCCCGAAAGGTTTTTAGTGAATATTAATATCACATAAACCTGAACCTCTTGACGATTCCTCAAACTGAATAACAAAACATATTAATTACTTTAACTTTTTTTTAGTACTTATATCGCAATTTGTATAAAAAATCGCCCTTTATACCTGTTTCACAATAAACTTACAATCGTTTCTTAATGCGCCAAACATAGCGCCATCTATGCACGATGTTGCGAATTCATATCTAATGTTTATGACGGTCAAAAGATGTCGCTACAAAGCTTCACATAGTTACTACTAGATATCGTTAGTAGTTCCAAAATTTAACTGCTAAAAGTGTCCTAAAATGTGATGAGCTAAGTTTGTGACTAATCTAATAAGACTAATACGATGTGCTACTGTTGCTCTAGCCAATTGTACCGGTCGTCGTCCTTTAACTCGTCCGGCTGCGGATCGGGCGGGGAGCCAGCGGACGACATGTACTCGGATGTCTCGCTGGAAGAGGATGTCCAAGGTCTCAATTACAAGGTAAGTTTGATTATTTAATAAACTACAATAAGTTTACAAGTTGTTATAATCAATTCAATTTCTTTTTAATGTTCTAAATACGTTTGGTAACATATATCTAGGGCACCTATATTTTGAAATTGCCTATTATATTAAATTATAAATTGGTATCAAATGTTATATTAAAATGTAAGCATGTGGCGGGTACTTCCTCTACGGTGAACAATATTTGAATTTACTTACCAAAAGAAAGTAAGGTAGCTGTAATTCAATAAATTTTAAATGTGAGTAAAGAAAGATTATTTTATCTCGCATTAATAGGTAACAATGCTTATGTATTTAAACAAATAAACTATTATTCTATAGTACTCCTGCACCTGAAGCCTAACGACACTGCCATTCTATATTGTAGACAATTAGGCATACTGTTATGATTAATTTCTTCATTCTTAAAAAAGTACCTATTAGTCTAGTGTGCTAAATGTAGATTGTACATTGTGGGTGATAACAAACTGGTTTCTTCGAAAACTTGACGAACGCCTTGGTACTCTTATCTCAAATGCGTTGTCGTTAAGTGTTTATAAAATTACTAAGCGAGGACACACATAACTATTACAGCTTCCTTCCGGCTGTAGGATGATACCAAGGTTTATGAATTGGAATAGTTTATATAACGTTTACAACTTAATATTAAAGTGTAAATTACTATCCAAAAGGAAAATTATCTAAGCCATTCTACACGCGTTGTCTGAGATTTATCGATCTGTCGTACTAGCTTAACTGAAAAAAATTTAAGGACGAATTACCCAACGTGAAGGTGATTGTGTGGTGGTTGGACAGTAATAGCTGCCAGGTTTTCTGGATAAAAATAGTAACACTGGATTTATCAAGGAGGACTCCACAATGCAGTTTCATTACAGATCTATACTCTCTTAGTGATATGCAGGTTGGGAACGCGCTTGCTCGATAAACCTGAGAACGAATCCTTACGCATGTTTCAAAGGTTTTTGTACAAGTTAAAAATACCTTCATAATTAGCAAATTAATTGGGGCTTTAATGGGACGTTGTAATCCTCTGTTAATTATGAAACAAGTACCTGGGAGTTATAGCTCCGCTTGACGGTTTGTTTTAATGTAAAATCGTGGTTATTTGGAGAACATATTTATATACAAACCATTGAATTAAATTAATTGATCGTATTTGGTTAATAATTATTTACAGCGTTATGTAACAAAATTTTGCAGTACCAGTAGGTTATTGGCAACAATGCAAGCATCATAAAAGCTTAAGACATGGCGGCCTCTTATAAGTAGTGATAAAAAATGCGTTTTCTTTGTAAATTCACGTTTTTCAGGAAACACATCAATACACTTAAAAAGCAAAACCTGAACTAAACACAAAATTTGATACAAATCATCAAAGAATCATTTCCGAGATGCACGATGTAAAATATAATTATGTGAAACATAAGGTTGTTTTTTGTAAGATAATCACATATTAGCTGAACAAAGTGATTAACGATACATTCTGTAAAACTGTAATACGCTATACATATATGATATGCATCCGTGACTAAAGCTGCTTCCTCTGAATTTATCATTACCCCGTCTGACATTCATAAAATATTAACCCACTATCGTTATTTAATACGATTCGGAATTATTCCCCTTATGATATTGATCATACTGCCTATTGACTTAGCCTTAGAGTACACTGAAAAGTCTTTTCAATAAAGGATATTAATTATCGTTTAGATTTTTTAATGTCAATTGCCGACAAACCGCGCAAACGAGTCACCTGACGTAAGTGGTCACCTTCGCCCATGGACATCAGTGTTATGAGGTATCACTGATGCATTAATGGCCAAGAAAGAATTAATTTTAATTAATTAATTTAATTTAATTTGTTATTTTTGCTATTTACACGATGATTCATGTAATTGATTGAATTGATATTCAACTAACCATATTTTCTATTTCTATCCTTACATCCGTGTAATATCTATCTATATCATCATTTATATGTGTGTTTTTCGTAACTTCTTCGTCATTAACTATTGACATAATGTGTAAATTTATATATTTTCTACACACAATAAATTACCAGGAAAAAATATGTATGATAAAATAATATTTTTGTTCGATACCATATTCACTAGGACTAAGCAATTTCTTGGAGACATTTGTCAATAGGCCTAGATTATAAATTACTAAATGCCGTGGAAAAAGAAGTGAAGAAGAGAAGAAGAATAACACTTTCCACACAGGTAGATTGGTGGATAGATGGTCATTCACGGGATTCAGAAGAATCAAGACCGGTCAGAACGGTACCAATTAAGCGTGGCCTAAGTCCTATAGTAAATATTGAAGGCCGATAGATCCACGAGAAATATATATATCTTTAATCGTTTATATCTTGAATCTTACAGGATATTTGTAACACAGTATGGTGAAAGTGATTTTCCAATTTGGGCACCGGTAAGAACGGCAAACCTATTGGAATTTTAGCCAAAAATCTTTTCTTATTTTAAGTTGGAAATAAAGTTAGTAAAATTGTGTATATATCAATTATAATTTGGGAAATTATTGAATTTTATTGCGAAGCCAAACCAGAAGCAAGGTCACGTTGGCTTCAATCCAAATATAAGACTGCGTAATTCGCTGAAATAGACCTGAATAATGAAAGCCAAAGTTGTTTAGTTGAAACACGTGCGAGTATGTTTGTGCTCGAATGAAAATGTTTATGCGTAAATCCTGTTCAATGACCTTAATACTTAGGCTTATTATGAATATCACCGAAGGAAAGGGTTTGAACAATAGGCGCGCCGCTTCATTACACAGTTC
This sequence comes from Megathymus violae, assembly GCA_003671415.1. NCBI lineage: Eukaryota > Metazoa > Arthropoda > Insecta > Lepidoptera > Hesperiidae > Megathymus > Megathymus violae. The sequence continues at coordinate 1,102,677 of PDGT01000061.1, forward strand.
GTAACGCGACAATAATGGCCGCCGGAAACGGTCCCTCAGTGCGCGTGCGCTACTTCCGGTCAAATGCGTGCGTCCTGTGATAAACGAGCTATCGAGAATGCATCCAAATCGCCTGTCCTGGTGCGGATTATTGATTTAATATCTATTTTTATCGTTGCTTGGTAGAACGTGATACGTAAACCAATTCTTTTTATGAGTAAAATTTGATTTACAGAAGCTAATTTAATAGACATTTCCTGAACTTTATCCTCTTTTAAACTTATCTACACTACACACTTATATGCACACAACTTATATGCACAACTTATATGCACTACACACGTTTTTGTAAACGTGAAATATCTCATACATGTAAGTTACAATATTATGTATTCGATTGCAATAATTTCATATTATTTTTTTTACATAGAATAAGTTAATGCTTGACAACAATCCCACCTGTTGGAAAGTGGTGATAAATTATAAGGACCTATTCACACTCCTCTTGAAGACTCATAAATAATACTAGTACTCTTTAACTTAATTTTAAAAAGTTAATTTTGTAGTCTATTACAATGTTATCTACGCAGAAGTTGGTAGTACTCGTTCTTGTCGTTGTGGCCTTATTGTTTTGTTTATATTATTTGACTAACAATAAAAAGTGACACAGGGACTACGTCGATAAGGAAACCGATTTACGAAAATACATAATTTATTTATTCTTCGTACTTATTACCGTAATAAATCCGAAATTGTGCAGTTTCCAACAGCAGAGGGTTATTGAGTCGAGTGGGCGAAACTATATCTAAATTGTATTACTTCGCAAAGACATTTTGATAATGGATAGATTGTAAAATAACTGCTCTGTATTTGTAATACGGGTCCGCCAAAGTGAATACAGCGGTTGGCAGCATAGCGCAATGGACAATAAGTCTCACAGAGACTGCAGGCAAGTTCCAAGACAAAGGTATTTAAACATGCATAATGCATTAAGTGAATAATAGGCGATTACATGTCTGGCCGTTTCAAATTCGTGATTGCGGGGTGTCAGTTAGCAGATTAATTCATAACTCCTGGTAGGAAAATATTTAATGTTTTATGAGACTATTGAGTAAAAAGCGTTAGATAGAAAGATAGGAAATGTGACTATTGGATAGAAAGCTATTTATTAAAAAGTTTCTCGTGTAATTGCACAATTAAAATAAATGAAATAATGTGTAGGCAATGTCATCATTGTTCATAACAATAGTCGATTGAGGCATCAATTGTTTTTTATCACAGTCATGCAGTATCGATCGTAGTATATAGCTCAATTAAGAATTCACGTTTCTACAATTATTATCATTAAAATTTCGTATTATTCATTCTTATGAATGAACCAAATCTTTACACTTAAAACATTGTAGAATATTTTATAAGGAGCGTCTAAAATCGCACCTATTTACGTTTAATCTGCTGGAACAAAACTTGATTGCCGTGATAAATTTTTAATGGTATGTTTATTTTCTCATTCGAAACCATACACATACAATACATATAAGTTTTGCACCATATTCAACCCTAGAACACCAACACCTAGAAACTGTGTGTGCCAAAACGGGCTACGTTGAGTACGTGGTCTGCCTGCAAAGCTATTGCAATGTACATTGAAAGTTTTATATAACATTTATTGATATAACAAAATAATGTATTATACTAAGTTGCCTATAATATGTTGCTAACATGGTGCGTGTAGAATTAAATAATTCATTTGCCGTTAAAAAATGAATCGAAAAATTATGTCGCATTTTTTTATGTTAAAAGCCAACAAAGGAGCAGAGGAGCCACCTGATGTTAAGTGGTCACCGTCACCCATGGACATCAATAAGACCAAAGTTATCACTGATGCGTTGACGGCCAGGGAATCGGAATAAAATGGAATCATGTTTGCCCAAATAGCAATAATGCACTAATACAATAATGCACTGATTGCTTACTAGATAAAGTACATAGTATAACAAACAATACATAACATAGTCGCCGTGGGTGTAAGCAGCGTGGGTTCTCGCCACTGTGTCAAGGATGTCGGGAGTCGCCCGAAAACTAATCTCCTGCATTAATAATCAAGCCATCAATTAAAGTGTCGTGACAGGAAAATGTCGAGTACACGGTTGATTATAATATGTCGACACTTCGAAGAACAATTACTAAAGATTCTCCATACTTGAGATAAACGAAATTGTTACGAACTAACTATACTACTTACTGGTTGACGGTCCGTTTCTTTTTGGCCGAACTTATTTATACGTACCTATCTTTAGTAAGCGATATATCCTCGGCGCTATAGATCAATCTCATGGGTAAAAAAATTTGTACCTTTGTTTATTGATACGTAAAAATACAGATAGCGTAACCAGCAATAAGGGATAGATAAACCTATCATATAGTAACCATAGGAGCAGCTGTTTGCAAGTTATTATTATTCAGTTTTATTCAAAACGTGTTTTAGGAATTTAACTGCAATAAATGGATAATGTTCTTTTCATTAAGCTTGAAATTGTTAGTAATTGGTTGTGAAGTTTCCAAGTCAGTGACCTCGCAAAGTGAAAATTTTAAGTGGAGATAAGTATTCTCAATGGTTATATATATTAATGTTTGTGATTTTTTTTGTCAAAATGTAATTTGAATTAATGTTTTAAAAATTGGTATTACCAACTGTAACAATCAACTTATACTACTTGTATTGTTGTTAATTACTTTACTATTTATTTCGTCCATGGAAATTACCGATAGCATTTAATTAGGGCTGTAATTAACAAATTGCAAAACAGCAAAATTTTAGTCGTTTAGCCTTTTCCAATCCATTTGTATTATTGAAATGTATAGTTTCATTTGGTTTATAGAAGATTAAAAAAATCAAAGACACTTCCTTAACGTTTTTGCATAGTTATTAATATTAAAACAGAAATTAGTTTGTAACCGGTATCTAAATTTCTAGTTAAGAAAACGTTGCAACGTTTACGCACTATTAACAAAACTGACAGAAGTTTGCATTTTGAATTATTCATATCGGATATTGACACAAATTCATTGGAACTCGTTGTAGAATCTCGCGTGATGTCAGGTACTTATGGCAATCGATTATATGATGCATAATGTCTATGCAAATAGTTGAAATGGTACATATTTGTTATATACGATGCAACCATGTACATATATATTTTTTTGACTTAACGCCAAGTAAATTTCATTTTCAAACCTTTAAAAATATTTGTTAAAAATATTATTACTTCATATCCTATTTCGATTATATGGAATTAAAAAGTAAAACTTACTCTATTTAATTTAAAAGTCTGATTATATGCTCTGTCTAAATAAAAATAAATAAATTTTTGTCCTACGAATAGCATTTTATGACCTAGTACGCAAATTATGCTACATACAATTTATCTAATATTGCTGTCTTATTCTACTGGAAATTAAGTTAAAAGACAACAATAATATAAACCATTCAATAGTTATTGAATCATGTCAGTAAATAATACATTTTTCCTACTTCCTCGAAATGAAATGAATAGATGGCGAGGAGATTCAATCTCTAGCATCTAGTATCCCATGTTTTCGATACATTCGTATGTTGTAAGCACAACCATAGAATGGAAATGCGTGCGAAAACTGAGCATGAGAAAAGACATTGTTTGCAGATAGTTGTTACATAGTATGTGTCAGATATACGCGATAAGTAACGTCAAATAATTATCGAACAAGCGGAAGAGAACGAGTGAAATTGCTGTAAAAATATATGCATTTATACCCAAAGCATACCATTTTATACATAATCTCATAAGTGAATTGTTACGGTTTTTTTTAGTTCAAAGCTTGCGTTTGATATGTCTAATAGTTATCTGTAAACACAGTCTGTATAATACTAAATAAATCTGTGTAATACTGAATAAATCTGTATAATACTAAAAGATGGTAAAGCAAAATTTGAAGAGATTTAACGTTAACCAAAAGAACGGACACATGCACACACGGATGCAGTTATTGATAAGTAAAGAAAACTGAAAGAGAAAAGATTTCAAAATACATCATATAAATGTATGATTACAGTCACAAAACTGATAAATACATGCTTACTGCTATATGCTTCTTTGCATTAAGTTATATAGTAGAATCTGTTACACAATAATAATGACCTAAGTAGAAAGGTTAACAACTTTAAGAAATAGTTACTCATCAGTTGAGACGTGATTATATCCGTAATAATCATTAGTTAACACATACGAACAATATTACACTTACTAATGTGGCACACATTGTAATTAAACACGACGCCGACGAAAACCCTCCCGGAACCTATCCAGGAACCTTAAAAGTAGGACACACGCAAATTGAAAAATAGTACATGATTCTAGGTCGTGAACAACATCTGCGAAATTCACATGTCAACTGTAAAGCCAAAGAATATAGACTAAAAATGGAGGTGGCATCGACTGTTACTCAGCTAATTACGCCGTGAGGTGGCATAATATCTTACCAGTCATCGCTGTATTACGACGGTAATGTTGTAAGTGCTGTTGGCGGCGAATTTTTCACATTTATCTCCATAGCCGCAAATGGGTTTGATAGGTCAAGGGAACAGCATACGAGCTACGGTATCCCCTGTCTCGTGTAAGAGGCGACTAAAAGAGGGATTCCGGGGTTGCGAGCGGTAAGAGTGGGAGCTCGAGCCATCCGGCTAGCAACCCCGGGAAGGACGACGGTATGCGTCCTTCGATAAGATTGGATGGTGCGGGACGGGACATGTTGTCCCTCCCGGGTAGAGCCCGACAGGGGTACCGCGCACAGAGGACTCCGGCTGCGTTCCTATGGAGATCCGGAGTCCTTTACATAGCGCTGAAGAAAGTCACCGGAGGGGGTTTTAGTGCGATAAAAATCCCACATAACCCGGCGTCGCTCCCACGGCACCGGTACCTTATGAAGGTTCCCCCGCGAAAACAAAAAAAAAGGTCATCGACATCGAAAACTAGTATATCATGATCGGTAACTTTAATGACGTTTTCAATGGTTATCCAACTGTATATTTTACTTTAGTGTTTTAGACGTGAAATTAGCGTCGGTCTAGTTTATTTGCCTCTCGGTATTTAATAAAACTTGATAGACGATATTTTAATTTGCGATTGATTTTTCTGATGACGGCAGTTATTTTTTTTTTTTCACTGTTACTATTCTTTGTTGTATTTGGCTCGATTGAAGTACTTTTGGAAGTGTAACAGAGAATAATGTAAACATCAGAGGTATATGGATACAATAGATAAAATAATTCTACTTATAGTTGTGCAGCAGCCATCGTAAAAATACGTTTACGAACCCCTCGTGATTCACCCCGCCAACACCAGCACTAGTCCTGTAGCGGATGACTAAGGGGAATTAATTAGAATGGAATTAAATTATGTTTCAACATTGCGCATTTATTTGGATAGACATTTTGCAATTTTCTATACTTTAACTCACATCAAAACTTAAATTAAATTACAATATATTCAACTACAAGCTAGTTCGAATATTCTTGCTTTTAAAAGCTTATCTCAGCGCTATACAGATAAGTTGACAAACGCTATAAGATCGGTGGACCTGCAGTATCTCGTTCTTTGACTCATATTTGTATTATCTCACAACAAAATACTTGTAACGCAATCCACGGGAACCAGTTCTACGCAGGTAAGCGAACTGGAGTCAAGTGAATGGCTATGCAAAAAATAACGAATGCACTCAGGTCTATGACTATAGATAGAGCCATCGACTTATTATGTCGATGCTATAGATATAGTTTTTTAATGACCAATTCGTTTTACTAGAGGGCGATCAAATGTAGACTAGATAAACTTGAATTTACTGACATTTAAGTTTTATAGAGAAAGCAATCAATACGCTTTTTGAATGTTGAAAAATATCTCCCAATTGCAAATAGAAGGTAATTGGTTAGAATTAAAATTTTAGTTGAATTTATGGAAATAAAACATTTAGTTACTTCATTTAATAATAGAAAGTTAAAAAAATATCTAATCTATACATATAATAAAATTCTAGCTGATCGATTTCTGTACATGAACGATAAATAAGAAAAAACATTATTAGGGGCCTTTATTAACGTAATAGAACACAAAACGATAATTGTTACAATTTTTGTCTACAGAAACGGCTTAACCGATTTCGTTCTGGTTTTCACTAATGTATTGCAGTGAGCATTACATAAAGTTTGTTTCATTGCAATCCGTCCATAAATAAAAAAGTTACAAATTAATTTAAAATAATGTAGGTACTATTTCTTAGCGTAGGCGTGGTTTTTCCGAAGCGAAGCGAGAGCAGTTTGCTAGTTCTATCTATAACCCGTAAAAATTTAATTAGTTTTCAAATGCTATGTTTTAATAAGTAGCACGGAACGGTATTGGACTCATTGCGTAAATCTATTTTGAAGATAATCCATTTAATATCATTAATTCAAGATTACATTCCAGTGTTCCAGAATGATTCTTGTAAGTAATGTGCTCTTCAAATTCCTATTGAACATAAAGGAGAATGGCTTAATGTACTTTACATATGCATGAGTGGTACTTGGATGTAAATAATGTGGATCATTATTTATTCGTTGAGATAAATAGTACACGAAATGTAGTTCTTGCTGTTTACGCAACAGAATTCAATTTTAAATCTGGCCGTGGTTTCTATACAATCTATGTTAAAGCCTAACTGTATTGCTATGTTATTTAAATTTAACTATAGTGTACCTAGGAAAGCCGGAAAACAAAAGCAACAGTAACAGTTGGAGGCGTTGTACAATTCTAATAATTACTTCACACGCTCTCGTGAGCAATGCCTTCAATTTCGATGCTGGATTATCTATCTAAATTTTAAACAAAGTATTTTTTAGCCGTATTGCGGCGGTTTAGAATACTCCCCCCAATCCCATGCTGGCAGAACAGGGTGTCGTAAGAGGCGACAGAAGCCAGCTTGCTTGGTGGTAGGTCTTCGCGTATGGATTATATTATCAGTATTATTATGAAGTCATTAATATTATTACTGGTATTATTATCTTTCCATAAAGCCTGCCTGGCTAGCTACCACTCTCCTGCTTGAGTCAGCCGCCAAACGACTCGTCGTGTTCCAGCTGGGGGCTTGAGAGCCAGTACATTCTTTCTAACCCTCTTCTCATTTCCTGGATGACAACGCATCAGTGATACCTTTGGTCTTGCTGATGTCTATGGGCGACGGTGATCACTTACCATCAGGTGGCTCGTCTGCTCGATTGTCGGCTATTAACATAAAAAAATTATTCTGAATTTTTTATTGTTACTTAATACAAATATATAAAAAAAGGTTCACTTCAGTAACGCAATGACCGCGAGAAAACGAGCTATTAAATTTATATGAAATTCTAAATGGACCTTTGTTATTTACTCGATTTATTATTATGATTTATAAACAAATCATTAATAACTTTGCATATCCGCATCAATATAGAGTATTATGTACCCACAATTTTAATACCGTTATGTATTTCACTTTCCAATAATTTCCCGTCTGAAGTGTATTTCCTGATAATACCAATAATTGCTAATATTAATCTTAAATATTAGTAACCCTATTTTGTTACTGATTTTGAATATTTATTTATTTTCGTGCAGCCTAAAACAGCAGCTTTTTGCTGTTGAATATCCGAGTTGTCCAAGCAATCATTGCGGCCCCTCGCTCATAAAATTATGAGATGGAACGAGACTGGGTAGGGGAGCACATGAAAGGGGTTATTGCCTCGGAACTATCTATCAGGCGGTCATGCATATGTGCAGGGAGCGAATAAAGTTTATTTGTATGGCTCCGTGGCGTTGGCAGTCTGATAATCATGTCGTGTCGATGGGTGGGGCGCGAGCCGAGTACTGCCGCTCAGTGCCGAACGCGGCAGTGAGTTGAAATAACGTGTTTCATTATTACTGAATTTTTTTCATCTAAAATACTACGTAAACGATGCAGTGAATCCCTGCATTTAAATTGCAATTAATACAAGACAATTAACTTTTTACATCGCGAGTGCGCCATCTTTTCATGACAACGATGTTAGATCAGCCGTTACAAGTTTTAAATTTACTCCGCCGAAGTCTTTTTAAGCCTGATATTATTTTGATTCTTTTGTATGACGGTAATTAGATTTATGTGACATTTTCGTCAAATACTTATTCGAAGAAACTGCAACAACGTTGACAAACCTTGTAACCAGTGGACAGTTTCTAGTATGTGAGTGAAGTAAAACAAAAGTGTTAATTCGTGAGAAGTGTTTATTTTTACATATCGAATTGTTTAAGTGAAACTTTCAAACCCTCTACATAAGTGCCATTAAAAGACTGAATCACATGTTCTAAATCTAATCACTTTTAAAAGTCAAATGAAGTAGTGGTTAGGCCATTTTCTAAGATTAAGTGCAATATTCAAAAGAAACCCAAAGATATCGCAATAAATGTTATGTATCGCATTATAAATGTTTAAATCTGGCCTATTCCGTTCCCGAGGCGCAATGGGGGAACTAATAGATGTCGAGGACAGTTTGGAACTTGAATATGACATGTGGGACGGTCAGTTCGACTTCGTGGGTCCTCAAGACCCTCCAGTGACTCGCCCTCGTATTACTTCGGACGCTAGCATTGCCGAAGATCTATTCACAGGCAGTCCGTTGACCCCGCATTTAAGTACTGGTCTCAACGGAGGCAAGAAGACGGCGGCTCACCAGTGGTGCGACAATTTGTCCGATCAAGTATGTTTCCTTTATAAAGAAATCGATTCTAGCATTGATAGTTTTTAAGGTGTAGATAGATAACTACAAGTAGGTAGGTACAATATAGAGGACTTGGATAACAATAAGCCGCAGGATATCCATAAGTCTATGACGTATATAATGATCGCAGATACAATCCTTATATGTACGTTTTGAAATTTAAATTACTTAAATGAACTATGGGAGTCCATATATATAATATAATGTAATTAAAAACACAATAATGTTATGTAATACGGCACGGTAAAGGTTTAACGTATCAAAAGCTTATAGCACAAGGTAATAGTCCGTTATTTTACGTAACTGCACCAGATATTGGTTATCGAAATTACTTACTGAAACCTGTTCTATATCTTACAAGGCACAGAAACCAATCTACAATAGTAAGTACATCAAAATAGATTAATTCAACCTACGAGTGCCTTAGCAAAATGATGTTTTATATACTAGCAAACTGCCTAATAGAATAATTATGCCTTACGCTTATAGATATCACCTGTATTGTTTTAGGACAGGGTTTTTCTCGGTCTATGAATTAGAAATACATATATTAATTTACAACCTTTACATTTAAGGACGGATTGCAATGAAACGAAATGTAAATATTAAGTTATGTTTTCTACAATACATTAGTGAAAACCATATCGAAATCGGTTAAGCAATTCTGAGATAAGCGCGAACAAACGCATAGACAAACAGACAAATACATTAATAAAGGTCCCTAGTAATAGTTATTCTCATATATATACAGAAAGCAATTGGTTAGAATGTTATTATATGTATGATTACCCAAATGCCCCGCTTTTCACAGCCTATTTTAAAATTGAAAAAAGCTACAGTTTAATCTCAAACTACTTTCTAAACAAATTTTATGTCAAATAACATCTAAAATTATATATATTGAATCAGTTCGTGTTTAATACACATTCGATAGTAAACCCACCGTAATTCATATTATGTTTTAAAACCATCATTTTGTACAGTTGTGTAGAAGATAACAAGGAAGTAAGAAAATGTGTTATGTAAGATCATAAAATAGCTTTCGTCCTAAATCATTCGCAACTTCAATTTTAATAAACTAAAAATCTAATAATATTATTGCGTACAAGTAACTTAAAATATTGACGAGTACAAACTAACATCGATTTTATATAAATAAATAAATAAATAAATACAGATATAATAAGGACACGTTTCATTTAAAGCTGCCGTTTTTGTCTGCTGTCAACGGAAACTTATCGACCGAAAACAAAAGTTGTTTTTTCGGATGACTGCAGCTCGACATCGCCGGTGTCGCCACTATTTCTTCAACCTTCTCGTACCATCATGCCTTCGATTTGTGCTCCAATGTCACGCGATCCTCTGCCTCAATAAATTCACGGGCAAATACCTATGAATTCATTAAGTCCCTTTATACTATTTCAGTTTACAGTATTGTTTGTGATATTATTATTAATATTTAGACTTTTTCCTTCTCTTTACCATCATCACAAATTATATTACAATGCAATATTGAAATTGGATGTTCCTTTCACAGTGGGTTTTATATTACTTATGTTGGCCAAAATATCCCCATATTTTGTGAGCCATTTTATTGTTAAAATTCTGTATTGAATTACATAGCCTTTTTTAATTTACAAGCCGGCATTGAGTAGGGTGCTTGCTGTCGCCGGTGTAGGTATCAGTTGATTGATTACCATATTTATCTACATTTATCAATATTGTTCAGATATGCAATCGAGGAAAATTTTTTGTTCAAATGTGTCGTATAAATATTCTAATTCAAAACGATTAAATCGTTTAGGTATTCTGTAAATACACTTATGCACGTCATTGTTTGCTTCTACTACCGTTTCGGAAAGAGGCTTTAACATTGAGGAGAAGAAGCGGCGTAAGAAAACTCCTGAGCACATCTTTTAAAACAATACATGGAAATTACAAAGTTAGTTTAAACCTGCGCGGAACTGGTTTCGAAACAATTATTTCTAGGCGTCCTTCTTATAAATATATTCATCTATACCATAATATTCTTAACCTATAAGCTGTGCTTTAACGCGTCGCCTAAGAGTTCCAATAGGTAACTCACGTATCAACTTCGGATCCATATTGTAAAAACGAACTCCAAGCTCCATAAAAGAACTCTGAATCTTTTGAAGGCGATATGAAGACATAACATATTTCTAATACCCCCATTTGTAGGTAAGAATCACGAGACGTGTTTGTAACAAAACTAATCTACAAAGCATTTAACATTATAATTAGTTCTCACAATTACCTAACATAACACTAATTTTAGTTAAAAAGGAGATATTATCGCGAGAATGATACGAATGTACATAATGATCGGAGTGAAAAACAATAGATTGTGTGAAAGGGGAATTGTTGTGTTGCCATATATAATCCTCTACGTGATTACGAGATAGAACATTATGTTGCACAAAAACTCAAATATGTCGCTCTTATTATTGGAACCGACCTACAGAGGCTTCTTATTGTTCTGCTGTTACGTTTAGTTTGCAGTTATTCAATTATAAATGTATATAAACGAAAAATATCTTGTCTGACGTAAGGTACTTGCGATGATGGTCTTCTCTGATCCATCTTTAAGGAAAAATATATATATAGTATTGAGCTTCTTCATTTATCGTAACAATATCATTTAGGTATTCATCGATTATGATTGTCAAAGATGCACAGCTCAACCAACACATTCTCAACACCCTTGATACCTTGCACGTCATGTACCACATACCTATCTTATTCAATGTTTATAAGTGGGTTAACGTAGCGTGCAACTGCTTTGAAAGCAAATTGATGCACTTCCTATATCCTGTTTTCCGTGTGCCCATAAATTAAAGCCTTTGTTGATGAAGTACAAGTTTTCAACAGGTCTTGTACGTTATCCAACTACTATCCAAAACTAGACGCAGTTGCAATCAGCTGAATTTATTTGGTATATACATAAATATTGTGTGGAAAGTATCTACTACAACCATTGCTAGAATATAACTTAATAGACCGATTCCAAATTGAAGAAGATGAATTTCTTGTTTTCGTCTCGTATTCTACCCCAGTTTTTTTTTTCATATATAAATGGGGCTAAAGAAAGGAATTTTCCAAAATGAGTAATAAATGACGTAGCTTTTAAGTACCAAAATAATAAAAAAATGACAACCTACTCTTTTTTGACGTAACTTATTAATCTTAGCTCACCTAACAAGACAATTTTTATATTACTTATTTAATATATGTATTTTCTATATTATGTATGTATAAGTGTATATCACTCGTGTATTTTTCTCTTGGAATTTTGATTCTTTCTTGTACCGCCTTTATAGCTCTGCTCATTCTCAAGGTTGCCTGTTAGAGAACGCTCTTTTTCATTAGGTTCGCCTATTGAAACAGATGTGTAGAACAAGAAAGGATAAATAAAAAAATTCGTAGTGGCTTAACATTTACATATTAATAACCCTCTATCGAGTATTTACAACAGTAAATCCAAAAATAATTTTAGTTTTCAACTGCTTTGACAGTGTAAATATCAGTAAAGTCTGTAATCCAATAAAGTAAAGAAAGGCTTTGCGTTTAGTACGTCTTCCTTTTAAATGAACCTTGTTTAGAATACCACGACATATCTCGTGAAACTTCAATCCTATCTAGAGAGTTAACTGTCGCATGATATTCCACGTGAGCGTAACCTGTGCAGAACTTATTGACATGAAAGAGTAACGCGGTAGCTATGTACTTCGAAGTAGTTTAGACGGTCGACTTGCGTGAGTGTGGAATGACCGTTTAATTATTTCACTAAGTAATATGAGCATGCGAACAACGGTTGCATTTGACCGTTACCACACCCGTGACTTGAAATGTGTCACGAACCAATGCGTATTGGTTCGTCGGTCGCCCGTCGAGCGCCAGAAGCATTGTGGACTGCGACCGAGTTAAATGCTATACAATTATGACTACTGGGAATTAACTAATTAGCTACAAAGTAACGAATACACTATCTAAATCACCTTAAACAGACTCGCTTTTCCTTGTAGGTTTATTATAATTGAAGATATGACATGACTAAAATTTTATATTTATGGTCAAGCAAGTGAAGATTTCGTATATTTTAGTAAGCAGTTGAATAGCAGATAAATAATCTTTTACTTACTGATTCATCTCAAATCGCATGATATTTTTGAGATGAAACAATATTTTCCATCGTTTCTGTTCGTATCTTGGAAATATGATACAGATTGATTAGATATTGCATTAGTTTCATGATTGTTGTTGATATAAATGGTATACTAATCTTGGAAATCTCTAGAACCAAATCTGTATCAACGTACGTTACGTTTGAAACAAAATATTGAATGTGAAGTCTACAAAAGTTCCCTATTTAAACAGTTAAACTACCTACAAAAAGCAGTAACTTAAGAAACCTCAAAGCACACGTATACAGGAATGTAAAATATTAACAAACGCTGGAAAGTTGCAAGACAAGTATGAAGAAAATGCGCTCGCACAGAGAAGTCACGAGAACCGAGTCGCTCGCCTGCGGACAAACCATCTAAAGTGCCTATTGACAGTATTGACTTCTATTGATTGCACAATTTGCACATAACGATAACGAACACGGTTTTATTAGCCGCATATTTAATTAGACGGTGACATATAGGTAGTGAGCAACCCCGTGTAAAACGATCCTTTTTAACTAGCGCGTGTAATGTAGTTACTGTCCGTAACCCCATAGCTCGAGGGGATTAAATAGCTGAATATCTAACATAATACAATTTTCATGTGTCGAAAAATGCATTGTTTGTAACTCATAGACTTAATGAAGTTGTCACATCAGGTATCAGCCTCACATTATATGCGCATAATGAATATAGTGTAGTAAATTAATAAAAAACTTTAAAAAATTGGTAATACCGAAACGACTCTTGCGGCTTCATAAATATATTTTTCTTTTTAATTCTCGTAAAAAACAAAATCAGATGGAGCCTCAGGGTAGAAACCGGGTATTAATGCTGTAAAACATTGGAAAGGTGTATGTAATACGACTTGAGCGAAGTAAATGATCTTCGAGTCATTTAGCTATCAATCCATCTAAAGCGGCTATATTGATTAAAGATAACAGAAAAATTAATTAAGTTTTATAACCATTGGTTGAAGTAATCTCAATACTCTGTACAATATTTACTAGCGTTGATTACTCAATTTATTCAATTTGATTAGTCAATTTATACTAAATTTATACGTAGAAATTGATTCTATTAACTCTTCAACTAAAACGCACGATAACAATACGTAATGACCACGAACATGTAAATCTAATTTTAAATTCGTCAGTCGTTAAGCAAGACTTGGTTTTGTGTACTTACCTTATTTATTTAGTGTCTTATTACACGATAGAATGTGAATGATGATCTCAGGGTCTGTCGGCGCGTTGACCGTCAGCCATTTTTAAAACAGAGATAATACTCGAACTCAATTACGTAAGGTTATCGCCGATGTTTCATGGAATATTTTTACTTGAGACATTAACGTGTCAATGTTTCACGTTCCTTCGTTCAATAGGTTTATTCGTACGGAAATAATTTTGCATTTGTATGTTAAATTATTTATATGGAAATGAAACTAAACACATTTTATGTAATATTTTATATTAGGGAAAGTCTTGTTTGTCGTGAATAATATTTTCTCGTGATGTTGAATCCATATTCACATTATTTCGTAATGACTTTCAAAATAATCAATAATGTTATCACTGCATCTATATCTCCTTTTCATGTCGCCGCCATCTATTGGCAATTAAGCAAGTGGAATGGAATAAAATAAAAACAATTTCACTTTCTACTTTTGTACTCTGAATCGTGTGTAAAAAACTTAATGATATAATACTTTTTAACTTTGTTAGTGCATTATTAGTGCATATTAGAAGCTATCGTATGGATTTCTCGGGTTTTATTTTAAACACCATAGATGCTGAGTTCAAGGTACGTAAGTGATGTATGCACATTAAAAGACACATGACAGCATCTAAAGCAAGTCAACTGTACCATTATTGGAATAGGATCGACTCACACAAAATAATTGAACTGCCGATTGTCAGGCTTAATACATCTTCTGAAACATTATTGAAATCTTTTGGACATCCAGATTTCCTGGCGATGGTTTTCTTCACAGAATTCAGCTATCGATTCAGTAATACTGCATTTCTAAAACGCACATTGAAAATTTAATGGTGGTTTTGAAACCGGTATACGCTCCCGGTGCAAGAAACCTAAGTTCAAACCACTTGGCTACAATATCAGATGATACGGAAGTAAAATACAGAAGTATTCAGTACCTATTACATATTGAACAACTGTTAGCATAGTCGACGGCGCAGAGTGTAAGGTAAAATTCTAAGGAGTTTATGTTTACCCCCTATCTTATATTACTGTAATGTTATGCTTATATGTTAATTATAATAATAATAATAAACAAAAACAACTACGGCATGTGATGGTGGACAGTGTGAGCACACGTACATCAATAATTTAAGCTCACTGGAAAGCAATTATTTGCATCGATATATTAAATAACTTTGTAGTCCTCTTTCATCACAAAGTAATAAGAATTGCGATGACGATAAGACGTATTTATTTCATATATCGTCAAGAAATCGGCTGAAAGTATGATTTTTGTTTTACAATGACCCGGGCGAGGTGATCATCTAAGTTGTAAGCAACTGTAAATTTTACAGATTACTTCATTTGAATTTGTATTGTCATTTCAATTTATAATAGAACTAACGGACACATAGTTTTCCACAAATAACTTTATAGTTCAAAATGAAAATTATCGTGGATGATTGACTTTAAACAATAGATGCATGCAACAGTAAAGTGAATTAATTGGGTTCAAGGCTGATACTAAACAACCAGTGATAACACAATTTTTTATATTTTCTAAAGCGTATCAGTTTTCGTGAACTGCGCAACTATTTCAACTATTGGAAACTTTCATTCATCGAAATATAGAATTTATCTCCAAGAAGCTTCTATTCGACAGTTTTGTTCGGAGCATGCTCACTTGTCAATTTTATTTAATCGATTGAAGAATTATATTACGTAATTTTTTTGACAAAATTGTTAGCAGTACAAAATAGAATTACTAAGTATGTAAGTTATATCAAAATAAAATATCCCAATATAACACAATTATGTAGGTACATAAAATAAAAATTGCAATCTTATTATAACTTAATTTTGCTAAAAAATATTTATGATTATATTACATTGATCGCTACATATAACTCTTGTGATAATTATATATTTTTATTCCGTGAGATACTTCTAATTAATATAATATTATGTTTGTACATTTCCATAAATTATACAAAAAGCACTTTAATTTTGCAATTGTATTTGGTCATAATTATAACGAACACAAGGTATAGGTGTGCGTGCAGGGTTGTGCGATTTATATATTATAATATAAATATATTAAATTTAAGTAATACGTTGTCATATAAATAATGTCATAAATAATTGTCTTAACTTCTGATATTAACAGTGTGGTATTCAAAAATCATAACGCAAGCAATGTAGCCAAGAGTCTCGACAAAGTTTACCATTTGAACTTAAACTTATTATAATATTTTTTGCCGTTAAAAGAACTAATTCCATTAACTTTGATGATGTTCGTAACGTCGACAATAATAAAAGTTATTCACTGTAGGAGCATTAAAGTTAATCTCGAATCAATTGCTTAAAAGAAACTTGTGCCGCGATACGAGTGTAAATACTGTATCAGTAATGAGAAATGTTGCACTGATCGCTATCCCGAATTAATTAACAACCTGTTACCTATGTGAATAAGAGATACGACGCATGCTATTGACCGAACGAGAAAGTTGACGGTTACAAAATTCAATCTTTAGTCGACCATGGCTACCATAGCGAGCCATAGCAGAATCGGCACAATGTTAGTCACCTTCACACAACTAAAATTATCCCTTCATACGTAATATAACTGAAAAACATATGCGTAATGGTTCTTTGTGGAAAGTGATTCAGTTTCTGGCGAACGATCAATTCAGTCACGATTGAAGGTGTATTTCTTGTTATATACCAACATATTATATTTCCGTTCCTGTGAATGAAATTGTATGGGTTGGATGGGATTTTCGGTATTTTTAACACACTATTTTGAGTAAGGTTGGAACTTATTTGCACGAGCGCCAAATCTTACCGTGGACATGCATCGTAGTATTATTTATAGTGATGTATTTACTACGTAATCCTTGCCAGTCACACTACGAGCCAGGAACTTGTAAGCAGTTTTAAATCATTCCCTTCCTGTTTGCCTGCTCCTTGAGGCATTAGTCATGCGCCGCATGTCCGACGACAATCCGACGTACTTACCTCATTGTTACTACGTATATTTACGTACATTATTGATTTCTTATTGCTGTTGACGTCAAATAATCTCTCATGTAACATATCATTGGGAATTATTTTATGTGATATATTAGGGATACTCATGGTTAGACTACACGTCCTTTCAACCCTGTAATACGAACAATTTTTATTATTATTAATTAACGGCCTATAATATAAATACCAAATACGTCAGGTATCTAAGTTTGCTCAGTTCTTTTAGTGTTATACGTATTTAGAAAAACAGAAAAAAATCCATATAAATATTTTATGCATCTATCAACTCAACTTATATAAGTGTATATAATTTAGTATATATATTTTAGTATATACTAAGCTGGCTAAGCTAATATATGACTAAGCTGAGGGCATAGCTGAGATGGTCTTATCAAACAGAGAAGTACTCATACTAAATTGTTCCAGCTCCCACTGACTCTTAAACGAAGACAATTAAACATACCGTCGATCGTAGAATGACCTCTAGACTCGTTTGTTTCTGCTAGCCGTCGGAGTACAGAGTACGTAATATAAACCTTTTCTTCATAAAACTATGTAAAAATAAAACGCAGACATGTTGAAATTATAGTTGATAGTATCAAGCGTTACTTTGCGGAAATTCATTGTTATTAAATTAGTATTAATTTAATAATGTTAAAATTTCTTATAAAAATCAATATTTATCTTATTGTGTCATATAGACCCAAAAACATAGATTGAAAATAAGAGCGTGTCAATGATGTTATTTTAAAGTTGTGTTAAACACATTTCTGGAAAAGGTTTGTGAAGTGGTTTCAAGTTTTTTTTATGTGCTTTGAGATATGGCACGTTTCGATTAAGATTTAATAAAATCATTCATGAGAAGTGCCTTGATGAGACATTTTTTTGATACTTTCAGTTGTAAAACGTCAAGAATTATGATATGACTACTTCACATTTGTCATAGTTTTCAGGTAATAATTGCCGTTATAAGTCGGCTCCGTTGGACAAAACATTGAAACTTTTCTATTATCCGTCCATGTAATATAAATGCGTCATACATAAAAACCTTCCGGAAGAAATTCTCAAAATGATTTAAACACCAGATTAAATTACAATTATATTTATTTAGTTTTTAACTATCTCAATGCAATGACATACAAGTAACAAAAGATACTTTGTTTTAAGTTTCACATACATGTAATTATTACAATTACGTATGATGTTAAAAATTATTAATCAACAGATTATTAAGTTGTAAAATATCTATGCAGATAGACAGGTACAAAATGTTGTTATTAAATCTGATTTTACGCAATAAATCACTTTCCCGTTTATGGTAATGCGTTTTCCTGCCAAACTCAAGGATTAAATATGTACTTAACTATTTTAACAGCATTGTTATAAGTTATATCCAATCAATCACTAATTATGAGCTGCATAACCATTGGAAATTGGGTTGGCTAGATCGTCAATATAATTACGGTTAAAGATCTCTTAAAAATAGTATCTGTAATACTATTAAACATATTATAGAAACAGTATTGAATGTTAGAAATTAAAATGTAAAGTAAATAAATAAATAATTTAATATATGTTAAATGTAAGCTAAATGGAAAGAACTCAGCTCACAAATTGGATCATATATGCGAGTATAAACTTTAAAGAGAAATTCCATCCCCACCAAGCATGGTTTCATCTTCTCTTTCCTTTCAACTCAAATTAAATGATTTTGATTTTGGAATGTGTCAACTACGGAATGCAATGTAATAACCGAAAAGGTAAGCGGAAATTATACCTTGATTTGACATAAAATGACATACAGTTCTTAATCATACATCGTAAAAAAGCATAACATAATTTTATATCAAACTACATAATTTTAGCAACGTCAAATTCTTAATTATATTGTATTATCGATGTTTCTATTGGCATATTTTTAATGTGACTTTATGAGGTTGTAAAAAATTTAAACGTTTTTAATTTACGAATACAGGACATCAGATACAGAATCATTTTATTTTTCAGAATCCAATATTTTTTACATTTTTTTTACAATTATGTTATCTACGGGATTCATACTTGAAATAAATACTTAGTTATAATTATGACAGGATACTCATTAATTATTTATAGTTATACAAATGTAATAATATATACATATGCTTAATTAGTGCTGATATTATTTATTGTGTTTGTTTATGTGTTCCACAAAATGAAATTCATTTAACTCTCATTTAATAAACTTTGGAAAGGAGTATCTTGTGGAAATTTGTGACATAAATACCAAAACCCAATTTTCATTTAATTTAGTATGTGTATGTTTGTTTGTCTGTTGTTTTATTTGTGTGTCACGGTTAGAACTACTTTACGAATTACTTTGTATATCGAGGTGACCTAACTAGACAGTCATCGATTCTTTGGAGTTCATTGCTCATTGTTTTTTGTTGTAATTAATTAGATGCGAATGATTTGCTTATTATTTAAATCGTGAATTTCGTTACAAGGCTTTTGCCCATATTTACCTGCGTAGTATATATTGTAGTAATTGTTTTGTAGCCTATAATACTTGTAATTATACCAATACTACCTTAATTATTTTTACACATACAATCCGAAGCTACAGTATTACTGATTGCGTCTAACGTTCTACACGCTAATTTGAACAATGTCAATATTTATTTTTGATTTTGTTTCGTATTAAAAAGTATACGGAAACAACTTTACCTATTAAATAAACCGCGTTTATTGTATGTGGTTTTTTCAAAGGACTTTGGTGTCCAGTCGACGCTGTGAAATTAATGTATTGTAAGTTAGTGTGATATTCTAACAGAATATTAATTTAAATAACTTAAAACGTTCTCCTTTGCATTTCTATTCGGTACAAATAGCGTACATGAACGGAGAAAATGTTATCCATATATCATTAACGAAATACTTAACTAATGAACTACCTGACACGCGACCATACTCGTATTCCTCATGCACAGTTTTGACCGACACTAGAAAAATATGTATGTCCTAGCTCTTGGTTGTTTCTTACATCGTTGTCCATCAAAAAGCGTAACAAGATTGCAGCATCTGAGTAGTCGATCCTCCTTGTAATGTTGAAACTGTTTGTGTCCGTAGGTGCAACTTTTGCAGCAGCAGGTGACGTCGCTGGCGGACACCCAGAGTACGGCAGACGAGAGATACGCGCGCGCTAAGGCCGACAACGCGGTGCTACAGGCGAGAGTTCACATGCTGGACGAACAGATACGGGAGGTACCCTGATTAAATATATCATAATGTAAATTTTACCAAGCAAGAAGTTAAATCATTAGTTAAATCTCCTAGGTGTTTAGACATGTTTCGTGCGCGGTAAATCTTTTATCTCACAGATCAAACTGTCAACACCTTCCGCCACGAGACCATTGTGGTGGTAACTATTGTGGTTAAATTGATTATTTTTAAATCATGTATGGTTAAATTAATCGTAACACTTAAAATATTACTATAAAATATCACCGCTAAACAGCCGAGTTGATTTGTTGAAAATCCGTAAGATTACAGAATTGCAGTATATTTCCAACAGCCAACCAAGAAATTACTGCTATTTAGTACCAAATAAGAAACTACGTCAAACCCACTAGGTGTGTAAGATTTTCTGCCGTAAAGTATAAGTATTATTTTAACGGTATGTCGTGTTGAGTAGAAGACAGTTTCCTTTTTAAGGCTACTGTTATAGATGTTTGTAAGGCTGTGTTATAGATGTTTGTATTCTAAAGGCACTATTTCACTATGAGTTGCTATTAAAGGTATTTCATATTCATATACTCTCTCTCTCTAAACTCTTACAAATTTTCTCTGGTTATAGTTTCTAACAAAATCTGTGATATTATTGCTTTGTTTGCAATTTCACGATTCTTGGTTTCGGCACAGTATATTTCAAGATCGAATTATTATTAAAGTAGGTATTGCACAGTGGATGTGAGAAATTTTTTGCCAGTAAATCATTATTTGTAGATTCGCTTCATCTTGTTACCGTAACTACGATTCTGAATTATACTATTTAATGCTTATATAAATAGATTGTTCCTTTGATTTCTTGTGATTCGAATGAAATTGGAATAAAAACAACTCAAATTTAATGTCATGGACAAAATAAATCACTTGACAAGATGTTGACATTAAATAATAATATAACTCTTTATTACATTTTTACAATTAAATGTTATTGATAATTTTATGCCAATCACTTCATGAAATACCTAAGAATTTTCGTAAAAATGGTTAACTTATTTTCACGGATTTTTAGTTGACCAGGATTTTACATTTCATAAATATTTAATTATAATCGGTAGAAGTAGGATGTCATGCAATATAAAAAAAAGTCTGATGTATATATGTTCATGCGCGTGTCATGTCATGTCCAGAAATTGAAATTTCTGGTGTCCTGAAAGAAGGAGAATGAGTCGAGTCACTGTGATCTTTTGAAGATTCTCACCAGAAAAAAAGGTCACAGATCACGCTATGTTAATTAGTATTCTGTAATAGACGGTTGATTGTTTATGGTTTCAGATCGAATGTCGATGCGAGGAACGAATAGCTGAGGAGCAGAGACGATGCCGCGACGCAATCGCGCGCGTCGAACGCGACCGCGACGCGCAGCTCGCGACGTTGAGCGACCGCCTGTCCGCCGCAGAGACCGAGGCTTCCGACCTGAAACAAGAGGTATACTTCGTTCAATGCTGTTGAAGTTTTATATCTGTGGCTCAATTACGACTCTGCCTGACGATTGGTGGGTTCCGAAGTTTTCCTCATAGTTGAAGAGGTTTAGGATTGATGGAGGATATAGTTGTAAATTATACGGAAGTTCTTATGGCGACTAAAGGCTTCTATCATGTCAGTCCAAAACGGCTGTTAGCTGACAATAACCGCGACTGACGGCTAAAGCACAGAGATGCTTTAACGTGTCCTCTCAAGCACAGAGATACTCAAGAATATTGCCACTAGCGGTCACTACCACTTCGTCTTTCCTAGTAATTTCTGTTTGGGCCGATCGCTTACGATCAGCACAAATCAATAAACATCCGAGTATGAATGCGTCAAATTTATGTTACGGATTTTTATTTTTTTATTTTATTTGTATGTGATTTTGTAGTTGTCTGTGTCTAAGCCATGTATAAGTTAGTTAGTGACCAATACTTTCTAAGGTACGGCATTCTTTTTACATATTTATTATAATTAGTTAAAACTGTCAATAAAATGACTCGCCGTAATTAGGATTGTAAGCGATGTAACAATGAAAACATTGAAAATTAAAGAATAACGCAAAGCCTTAGCGGCCAGAGAATCGCGTGATTCTACCCACTAAGAGCATTACGCCTTGACCTTGCTTCGATTTTGAGACTTCGAAGTAAAGCCTCGACGAACGTCCCGTAATTACATACTAGAGCACGTGACAAAACCATAAAATAACTGGTACGGTAACTTACTGTAACAGAGTTATTATAAGCCAAAAAAAAACGCGTATTTGTATTAATCGATATCTAGATGATTAAGCAGAGCCTAGAATTAGTGAGCGAATAATTGAAGCAATAAACTTATAGAACTTTAACGGTACTACCGTTTCTGTTCCGTTGAAATTTTAAGAAGAGAAAATATTCAAAATGAATTGAAAATGGAATGTAATCGAATATGAAACTAAATTTTTTGGGCTGTTTATTTTATTATTTACTAGCGGCCCGACTCTTACTTCGTTCGGGCGGAACAATTATCTGTATTAGTAAATGTTACCAAAAATGAATAGGCAAGTAGAAAGTATTTGGAACAGCCATAATTATTTATGTTTAATAATAGTAATCTAGACTTTTCCGATGTAACAAAAACATAAAAAATATAAATTAACACAAATTGAAAGACAGTGAATGAATATGAACATGATTTTAAGTAACGCTACATATGACATGTATGTACGTCCTGAATAAAATACCATTAAATTGTATATTTTTATAAATAGTTGCCATGGTTCCGAATGTTACTTTCCACACACACACACACACACACAACAAACACACATAATTCGCCCTCTCTCTTGATAACATTAGTATAGATTTGTTTGCTAAACATTCGAGTTCAGTAATGTGGATTACGTACATGCCGTGCGACAAAAACCAAGTCTGCTATTAACACGGATTTCCTAGCATCCGAGAAAGTGTCTTCTTTATCGTGAGATTAGTTTGAATTACCTATAGAATGTTATGCATGTACAATCGTTGGCCTTTGTAATTACGACCGCCGGCATTGCCTTCTATAATTATTGTGAAATTTGTTTTATCATAATGGCAGTTGCACATACAGTTTATCTGATACTGTTAGTGTGTAACGTGTCTTATGCGTATTTTTTACTCGATTACCGACAACTGATAACCTCTAACTATTTATTTAACAGCAAATTCACAACACTCGGGAGCACAACACTAAACACAATTAGTACCTAGTAATATCCTCAAGGCAGGTTGTGACTTATCTCAGGAATTATCATTTGTATTAAGGAACCTGTACGACTATAATCTCGCACAATCAACATTTTGGGCGCACCACACGCGTCCATTTGGGCAGCGCGTAAAAAAATGGATACTACGAAACATACATACATAACGAAAGGAATTTAGTATCAAACGAAAATATCGAAATAAAATCTAAGAAGATAGAAAAAGAAGCGAAAGATACGCCTAATCCAGTGAATTCATATGACAATGTGTTCCACTTAAAACGAAAATCGTTTAATCATTTAGGTATTCTCTAAATACACTTATGCACGTAATTTTTTTTATTCTACTACCGATTTCAAAAGGTGCTTTAACATTGAGGAGGAGAAACGACAAAAGAAACTCCTCAGCACATCTTTTAAAACAAACGTGACTATTACAAAGTAAGTTTAAACCTACGCAGAACCGGTTTCGACACTATTATTTCCAGGCATCCTTGTCATTAACATATTAATCTATACCATTACATCCAAAGCTCCAATAAATAACTCACGTATCAACTTTGGAACCTTATTGTAAAAACGAACTCTAAGCCCCATAAAAGAACGCTACACCTTTTCAAGGCGATATGAAGACGTAACGATATTATGCTTATTTCTTGTTTCACGATTGTGTGTAGGTATCATTTTTCTGCTTGTAGGTACATATTAAATTTTTTTGGAATAAATACCAAATTACTATAAATATATTGACAGACTACAGGCTACACCGTATAGGAGTACACTAATTTCTTTATATTTTTCCCTTAAAGACGAACGTGACTTTATATATAATTCTGATTGCTCTTTTGTGCATTACAAATACTAAAAAGATGTCCACTAATGCACCCCACATTAGAATACCATAAGGCATAAAGGCTATGGAAATAAGCAAGGTTAACAAGTCTAGCTGTCTCTACGTCCGTAATCAGTCTTATTGCTATAATAGCGTAAAAAGATCTACTAAGTTTACCTGCCAAAACCGATATATGGGCACACCATTGAAGCTTACTATCTTAGGTGACACCTAAATCTATGAATAATTTGATAAAGTATATTCTATTCTATTCTGTCACAGGTGGGTCGTCTCCGTGGAGTTGCGGAAACCTTACGCGCGAATGCGGAGATTGCAACGCGGAGTGCTCGGGAGGCGCAAGAGGCGGCCGGGGAGCTGGCCGCGCAGCTGAGCTCCGCCCGGGAGGCAGAACGACGCGAGCGCGAAGCCGCCAGCTCAGCCCGAGCTGCGCTCGCAGCTGCCGACACCGAGCTCAAGAGACTCCGCGCTACGCCACCTCCACCACCAGACCCTCGTCTCGACGAGCTACGACAGGAGCTTGCTCTACTCCGCACGCAAAATAAATGTAAGTTTTTTTTTTTAATTTCATACTCTCGTTTTTTATTTTATGTATCACGTGTCGCGTTCCGTATTCATGTCCGCGTTTGACACCCGCTTAATAACTTTGTAATTTCAAATTAACAACGTTACGGCTGTATACGTGAGGGTTTCTTATTTACCTTAGTTCCTGTAAAGGGAATATAGTGTTGTCGGTAGGAGTAAATGCTTTTATAATGATACAAACGTACTGTAAATAACTGTAATTGATAAAAAAAATTATTTTAATTCTTCTAAAAGATAAATGCTAGATGATTAAATAATGGTGTGTGCGTCGTGGTTAATTCTTATTAAGTTACAGCATACAGTTTTGCATGAAACGATTTGTCGACAGCATTAACAGAGGCGCAGGAGGAGCTGCAGGCGCAAATCCTGACGCGCGGTGTGGAAGAGGGCCGCAGCCTGCTGGACGGTGTGTGCGGCCCGCTCGCCAGCACCAACTCGTTGGCGCACGAGCTCTCGCAGATGAGTGACGACGAGGTAAATAGCATTATGGTCTGTCTCCTTTGTTTATTGGCTTTCAATCTTCGTTTTTCTCTGAGCTTTTCTATTTTATCTATCGTCGTGCAACACCGAGAGGTATTAATAAAATAAATTGAATAAAAAGAGGGATAAACATATTTTCTTTTTATCACTTTGAAGTCTAACTTATCTATATTAATAATAATTTTAATAAAAATGGCTTACTTAATTCCCTGTGATATGGTATGGATATATACAATTGAATACAAACATCCACTATCTTTAAATAAACATTTATCTATCACAGAAATATTTGCCACGGTCAGTAATCTAACCCTAGACGCCTTGATTGGCGGGCAGGTTGCATCAGTTGTTCTGTAAATTTTTTCTTTTTCTAACAAGAGCAATTAATCTTAAGCCTATATAGACAACTGTGACAATTTAATTCATGCTTACTGTATGATACCTCTTTATACAATCACATATTCAGCGTTTCACATTTCAACGGTAGATAACTAGTTACATACTCTTAACACGCACAGGCCTTATTAATATACGCTACAAAAGAATCCGGGAGCCCTCGTCCATGGAACAGGTGCATAATTAGTGCCATTAAATAAGCAGCTGTAATCGTATTTTCAAATTAAAATCTATTTTTACATAAAAAAATAATGCTTGACAACAATCACACTTGATGGTAAATGGTAATGAAGTCGTAAGATGTTCAGCACACTAATTTATAAAAGCTTATTTACTCTCCTCTCGAAACCTCCCAATTTCATTCACTAAATACACACAATACTTAAATACAGAATTCGAATAGGAATTCGATTACTTAATATTATAATCGCATATCTATTTAACATGTAAAACATGGTCGCTTGAAAGTTTTATTAAGATCGTCACAACGATGCATGATATGCCGTAATGATGGGATAATTATTATTTATTAATTTTAATCGTAATTTATTACTTTCGCTTTAAATTTTTTCATATATCTTGGTGTTTTGTCATATTTATCGCTGCCATTTCATTAATTCATTCATTTATAGACTGTGATTCATTAACTTAAAATAAACATTGTCTTATCAAATATTTTTCTGTTAATTATAATTTGATGAATATCTCTACGTTAGGTTATCTCTAAAACGAAAAATATCGATAACATCACATTTCATTTCATAGTGGATTACGCATTTATAAATTTGAGTTAAGTTTCATATTTTAACTAACGAATTATAGAAGAAAATGGCATAGTAATATTGTAATTAAATAATGTACATAATTGCAAAATCCACCCGAATGAAACAAAAAGTGTCTCATCGTTCGAAAATTCACCCGAGGCTCCATTATACTCATGTGCTACGCAACTTTACATTTTATGTATGCGTTTTTACAGCTCGTTGGTAGCGATACGCAATCTGATCTCAGCATAGAGTTGGAAAAGGTACGCATTTTTTACTAATCGTGCATGTGTATCTGCCACCTTACCTTCTGCATGCTTTGTCTTATATTTTGTCAATTTGTACTGTTTGTACCTTTTTCACACTTTATGGAAGTGAATCCACTCATTCCCAAATCGCAATTAAAAGTCAAACCGTTACTATGAACTTATCGATGAATCAAAGGAATTATGAAGCAATGCCAACATTAAAAAATAAGTATTTTTTCAGTAGTCTGAGTGACATGTTTGATATTTATTATTATTACGGCAACTAGTTTACGCATATTTAAGATAGATGGCGTCGATAACTCAATTGTTGAAAATTTTCGTTCAATAACGGTTTGAATTTGAATGTGCGAAGTGTTCATTTCTAAATTGCACCCATCGAATGTAACATGGTTTATAATAAGAACCTACTTACATACTTCTCTCGTCATACCCGTATATCCCTGTTCTAACGGAAGACCCATTTGCACGTTTCAAAATCTTTGCACTCTGTGGTTTCAGTCCGTCTTCCATTATAATCACCATGTTTTTTTAATAGTTGCAGAAAGCTTTAAAGGAACAACAAGATGTAAACGTCCAGTTGAGGAATTACATCGATGGCATACTGCTGTCCATCGTCGAAAACTATCCGCAATTACTTGAAGTGAAGTACCAGAAACCCATCGAAAAATCATAACGCATAATACAATTAAATATTAGGTGAATACTTACAAAACGAAAAGTATAGCTTTTTCGTAATAGATGACTCGAGCATAGAAATTGTAAAATGATCACTTTATACTATAGAAATTTTTAATTAAATATCTAAGTTGCTATCTAATATAATTCCTTTAATTTATCATATGATAATATAATTTGTTGGATTTTAATACTGTGATAGATATATATTTGGTAATATTGAAATACAATATTAATATTAATTTGAAAATTTTTCAAATAGCCAAAATAATTTTAAAATGTGATGAATGCAAAGATAATATTTATTTATATAATTGTTCCCACGCTATATCGTTTTGTTAATTCCGTAAATTTACGGTCAATGATAGAAACATTAAGATTATGCAATAATTGATGTTAATGAATACTTATGGAATTTCAAAAAAATATTCGTTTGTATGTATAGTCGAAATATGGCCACAAACTTACGAAACAAGACAACGGAAGCGTACACTGCGGACCAAATGATTTACTATTAATGAATAACCTTTGTCCTTCTGCCATATTACCATGTTAACGCGAGCAACGTAATATTTTCACCATGTTTCCAATACGTAATATGTACGCTTACGGTTTCATATCGTTAGAAAAATGCAAAAAACTGCAATCGTCATGGGTGTTTCATATTACGTCATTGTATAGAGAAACTAGGTATAATGTTATATTGTCAGTATTTGAGCTTCAAAGTATTAGAGTTCAAATCTAGTTTCTGTTCTTTTCTATGGCTAATTATAAAAACCTAATTAAAATTTGTTAATAATAAATATATTAATTTTTTTAATCTGCCATTTATGTAAAATTGATTTCCTATTTTAATCTAAAATGTATATGTAAAGATTTACATTGTAAACATTAACAAACATTTTGTTACTTAATCTTTTATATTCCGAATCTGGGAGATGGGAGTAATAGCTATATTAAAATATTTATAAATAAAAATGTAATCTTAGAAACTTAATGTAAATATGGTGTATAGTTAAAAAAATTCATGAAAATGTATACAATGTTATGTATAGATAGATATTATTGTCCTTCCAGCTTTTGGAATTATTTTGTATATACAAACATATATGTATGTATATACAAAATAATATATAACAATATGTGTATATACATAACCATAGGTTTAAATAGATCTGCGTTCAATATGATTTTGATACTAAAGTATGATAGAAATTGTAAGGCCAGGCCGTCCATAAACTACTACTACTTTAAAGACTGGGGGTAGATGGTTCAGTAGATATTCTAATTGGGTGCACAATTTTGTACTCCATAATTGTATTGAGAAATACTTATTTTATGAATGATAAGAAAAGCCATTTAAGTAGATGTTTTATTCCTAATTAATGATGTTTAGTTGCCTAGTATAAATGATGCGGAGAGAGTACCTATATTTTTACAATGAGATATTTATAATGTTAAGTTAGCTGTAGCTCTTAAGGCATTTGTGTACATTTTTATAACACGATTCATGATTAAAAAATAATGAAAGATAATCCAATGTATCAGTCATCCGCATAAATAAAACAGTTTAAATATAACTTATTCAGTCTTTTATTTTGGTACTGTTACTTTAAACTTACATATAATATTATATATACATATCAAAAATGGTCTTCGTTTTGTTCAACATTTCCTTTTTTATTTTGATCCAAATTACTTATTACTTTTTGGACGTCTAGTCGTAACATCGTTAGCTTTGGATCAAAATAATCCTGAAACAAACCAAAAAAAATTTAAACGAGAAGTAATCAAAACTACATAGTAACAATCGACATCCGACGTTAACATTAATATTTGTTTTCGTAATAAAATAACTTATAAGACAATTAATTTTATATCATACCTTGAAAGCCCCTGAATCAGATTGCGGAACTTGTACACTATCAAAATCGTTACCGTCGACCGCTCTATCTTGAAAATTACCATTAACTTCTGGACTGTGTCTCAGTTTGAATGCTCTTCCCATAATATTTGCCATTTCTTGCTCAACTGCATTTATTGGCATCGCATTATAATCTCTAGACACTGACGGGTTCAAATATGTTTCCGGCAGAGTATATAGATGATCGTTGTATTGCGTATTCCGACATAACGAACACTGTTGCCTACTTTCTAGCTGCTTTCTCTCATTGTGTATACTGAGTCGCTCTCTCGATAAAGCAACCTTTTCCTTAGCTATTTGCTTTTCTCTCGCATTTAGGGAAACAACGTGTTCTTGGATTCTTCTAATACGTTCCTCGTACTTGTGTTGTGCAAATTCAGCTTCGGAATATTTTTTTTCAGCTTGAGCTTGCTTATCCATTGTCGTTTTGGCTAACAAATCTAGATCACGACTCCTAAAAAAATAAAACTTATTTTTTACAACTACTTTTTAGGAATACAAAAGTCATATTTAAAGTAAAAGTATTATTGAAAAATATATATATCTCATCACAAAACAGTAAATTATTTTGTCTGTATAATTCGAGTAATTTCTTCTGTTACCCTCGGACATTAAATCCATGTAATATTAAATCGTGGGTTAGAGACCATCGCAATATATAACATAACTTAATGGGAATTTCAATTCATAAATTATCATGATATAATAAAAGTAAGCTATACTTAGCCAACAGTCTCTGTTCTTCCATGTGGAATTCTTGTTTTTCTACATTAAGTTTAGACCTCTCCGTAGTCACTTCATCCAACTGAGCTTGCAACTCGGCTCTTGTTTTCTGAAAATTTACACAAAAAGTAAAAGTATTTAATAAGGTAGGTTTTATTATTCATGTTTACAAAACTCACTTCCAATTCTAGCTTCAGACTCTGCATAGAAGCTTTTTCTTTCGCGATTGTTGCACTATCTTTCAATGCTATTGCTTTTTCTTCTTCGATTTTGGATATTTTCTCTTGATATTCTTTTTGGATATCTTCCTTTAGCATCTGCAAATTGCCAAATAAAGCAATAAGCGTTAAAATTGATATCATCCCTAATGTATTGAATTATTGTGTGCAATTATGACTGACCTTAATCTCTTCATCTTGTTTCTTGAGGATATTCTTAGCAAATTCTGTTTGCTTACTAAATGTTGCCTTTTCAAATTCAAACTCCATTTTCTTTTGTTTCAGCGCAGCTGTTTCTTCTTCAATCATCTAAATAATAAGATAATTATGTCTATATTAAAAAACATATAATAAAGAAACAATTTTACTTAATTCGTTTTTCCGACAATAATACCGCCGTCATTTGCTTGAGTCTTGTCTCGAGCATGTGAACCAAATCTTTAGTTTCTGATTTTTCCTTTTCAAAATTTTCTCTGTCTAATTTTAATTGGTGAATCATATCTGCAACAAATTATAAATGTAGTATTTTATACATACTGAAAAGTGAGGTAACACCGATCCTTATGATTGAAAATCTTACCACAAATGTGGGTTTCTCTCAATTGAACGCTTTTATCTACATTCAGCTGTGTATTTTGGGCTACAGCTTCAATTTTTTGTACAAGCTCTTGACATATGGATTTATTGTTTTTAATATCACTAAGAAGTTCATTAAGTTCTGACGAGAATCCTGCCGAATCTTTGATCAGCACTTGCTCATGTTTTACTGCATTTCTATAACAATAAAGGTAAAAGATCTAAATCAATGTGTGCAGTAAACTTAGTGTAATATATCAAATATCTACCAAAACTTTGTAACCATTTTACTCACGTGAAACTATCGATGCTAAAAATTTTGTCTACTTCTATATCTTAAATTTTATAAAAAATAAGCGATTTTTTTTATAAAATTCAAGATAATAGATGAAGAAGTAGCTCTTTACTTCAAAAACTTTAACCTTTTTTTCATTAATATTCTACTACAATAACATTCATTCATTCCAATAACAGATCTTACTTTACATTTTCCATCAGAGTTGTATGGTGTTCCTGCAAAACTCTAATATTATCTAAATGTTGTTGTTGTAGCATTTCGTTTTCAGCCTTATGTCTCTCCATTAAAAAATTTAAATTGTCTTCTGAGAGTTTCTTGTACAACTGGTGATGTTCATCTATCCAACTTATCTTTTCCATGTAAAACTTCACGAGCTTGTCACTTTCCTCTTTCATTCGTTCTTCAGCTTGGTTGAAAGATAATTCTATAAAAGCTAGTTGTCTTCTGTGGATGTTAAAACATCAATGAGCAATGAGGTGTAAAATTTAAGCTGTTAGCCCATAGTCTGCTTAATAAATAAAATAAACTTTCCACAAGTTTCAGAGTTAATGCTTATTCAGAAATTACTCACCTGTACGAAGTCTCCATTAAATCTATTTCCTTATCGTGATTCTCCTGCAGTGATTGTATTAGCTGTAAAAGCTGTTTTTTCTCCTTCATAAAAGGATTGGGTCGTTGTTCCACTAGTGTTTCAAAGTTGCTATCTGCATGAACTTCATCTTCTTGATCCTCGTTAGATGCACTTAATAGAGACTGAAATTTGATAATAAAATGTACAATAATCTTTTTTGTCATAACAAATTGAAGCTTAATTATCATTGTCATTTATTAATTTTAATATACTTTCTCCCTATATCTACGAGTGTGCTGATTATCTTTTTTTAATTTTAACTGTCCATTTTACCGCTTTTGTCTAAAGGACACTTTAAGAAAATACTTCTGACATTGTTACCATATTCTATTTTCATTATACATAATCGTGACACTTTCTACACGCTATAGTTATAAGTCTATCATGGACATTAAGCTGTGTAAAGATAAACACAGCACAAAAATTCTGCACCTTGATCCTCTGCGTAATGCGATCCTGATGAGCTGCTATGATGGATTGCATTTGCTGCCGGTGCTCGGCCTGCCGCTGCAGCAATGAGTCGAGCTGCTCGCGCTGCGCCTGCGCTGCCTCGCGATGCACACGTTGACTCTCTTTCTGGCGCGCTGCAGGCACATAAATAATAAATAAGCGTTTACACACTTACACCCCCGCACTACGATTCCCTGTGTTGTGGGTGGCATGGACATACACAAATGTCATATTTGTTCTTGTCATATATATTCCATTAACTTGAATGAGCAGACAAAATTGAGTTTGCCCAGCTCTCCGGGACAGCAGCTAAACGATTTCCTTAATTACCCTATATTAGTGATATACCTAAATTAGCTATTGATCCCAGTAAGTAATACAATAATAATACAATACATCACATAATTGTTAAAAATACCTTGCATAGTAGCAAGTTTTTCGTCTTGAGCTTTCAACTGGAGTGCAACCATGATTTGCGATTCTTGTTGTTGTAAATAAAGTGCTGTACCTTCCAAAGCTACATCTTCATTATTCATAGCTACGTCTAATTTACTAGCTAGTGGAACATCTGATTTATGAGAAGCTTGTATTTGCGTCATACTATCGAACTTTGCTTCATGTTGTTCTTTCTCTTTCTCACAATCATTTTTTGCGTTAGGTTTTGAAACCTCTTGAACCGCATCAGTTTTAGTTTCTGGCTTAGGTGCTTTAGTACTATTATTTTTCTTTTTACTATTTCTTCCAACTAACCAAGTGGGCATATCACTATCTTCGTATACTTCATTTTCTTCTGCAATCTCGTTATTATTTTGAAAAACTCCCAACCAATCATCATCAGTTTTTTTCTTAGGCTGTGGTGCTTTAGGTGGTTCTTTTCTTACTGTAGATTTTTGTACATTTTTATGTAAAGTTAAGCTTTGCTTGGATTCATTTTTTTCCAAAATAGAATCAAAATCAAAATCCTCTTTTTTCACGCCCGTTGTAGGTTTCTTTTGATTAGAGGCAGTCAATTTTGTAGTCGATTCCCCTAAGATGTCGTCTAATAAAGATTGCGAACTTTTCCCTTTTTCTAACGGTTTGGAAATTTCTTTCTTTGGTTCTGCACCCAATTCATTTAAAAGATCAAGTTTGTCGACACTCGTTGTAAATTTAGATTTAGCCGGTGATTGGCCAACATCAATTTTCTCAACAGATTTGATTTTAGAACCAATTTGTTGAATTTTATTGGATTCTCTAGATATTACCGATCTAAGCATAGCAGGTGATGCAGTTTTAACTTCTTCAGTTTCAGTTGGAGTCTGAGTTAGAGTTTTGGAATCAGATGCAATAACTCCAGTTTGATTTGTGGTACCAAAAATATCTTTTTCAATTATTTTATCATCTTTAGTGTTTGTGGTACTGTCTAAGTCAAATAATGCATTTTTCTTTGTAGCTATCGAAGTACTATTCTTCTTTCCAGATTTCTTTTTCCCAAGTATATCATCATCAAAAAAACTATCATCACTTCCATCGCTCAATATTCCTGCTAAAGGATCATTTAAATCAAAATTCATAATTTATGTACAAACAAAAAACCTCAAACTGTTATAAATTCTACTAATATTCTGTTCCGCAGTTATAAACTCCGTAAGCTATTCTAATACATTTGTTTACAAATTGTTCGCCATGGAAACTACGAAACGGAAAAGGAAATATGATATTAATATGATCCACAGTATACATCTACACAAGTTTCAAGTAGTACATAATACAAATTACATAAAAATGGCGTACAGACCAATGAATTATCATTTAGCATAAAGCTTATATACGTCACTAAATAAGTAAAATCAAAACATTTTCAGCTACTGAGCTAAGTATCAACTGAATATTTAATAACCTTCATTGTTTTTTTTTTTATTTTAGTAAATTGTCTAGCAAAAAGCGACATACCCTCAAGCTGTTTTGATTTTTTGGGCACCTGTATTTAAAAAAATAATAATTTATTGTTGAACTTAGTAAAACTACTAATTTTCATTTATACACTCTTTATAAAGCTTTTAAGAAAACTATAATTTTATACTGGAAGATCAAATTATTTGGACTTCAATATCATCAATCTATTGTAATCTAATGTAACAAGTTGATATCATATTAATAAAAAGATTCTAACTATACAGACTGCAGTAATGGATTGTCATGGAAAATGATTTCAATGAACTATTATACGATGCTCGATTTATATATTATTTACGATAATATAAAATATAAAATTTCGATATAATTAGTAATAATGCCTATTACTACTTCATTAGACACAACTATCTCTGTCGACGTTATTTGATTTTTTAATGTGACAGTATAGGGTAGAAATAGTTTACATAGTGTTCAGTTCATGTATAATTCTATACTACTTACATACATATTTATACCCATTCACGTATCCCAATTATTTACTCAAAAGTCAAATAGAAATGTATTACTATTTGAAGTTGACTAGCTATTTACTATTACCAAAACGGTAAGCTGGAATGACTGATAATATATCGCTGGCCAAAACCGAACCCTTAAAACATTTATTTATTCTTCCTGTTTTGAATACGGCGTAAGAAACGTTCGACGATTTCTTTTGGTATTAATATACCAAGTATATTGTTTATAAGGAACATTGCCAACTTTATAATTTATGAAGCACTGTAATGAGACAATGAATGTGTAAATAGTCTGTCCGGAAAAAGAAATGGTAAAGTACAAAAAAGAGTCTAATATTTTTTACTAGTTAGTTATTGACTTGATAGGAAGATATTGATTAGTGTTCAATCCTTATTTACAAATGCACTTCAAAAATAAATATTTTTTTGTCACACAACTTTACTCTCACACTGATCGCTAGTTACTCTGTGAAAAGAGTGAATTGGTTTTAACCAATCTGTGGATGTGAAGATTGACGAAAAATTTGTTGCTTCACGTCAGCCAGTCGGCTGTATTTTTAATTATTTTTTGAAAACAACTGCGTGACGGTCGTTATTTTTGGTTACATATTTACACATTGGTTTATAAATTACATCGAAACATGGATTTTATCGGTAAGTTTTAATACAAATTTTCGACAAAACCGGTGAAGCGAGATTGACAATATTTAGCTCAATAACCCCAAGTCTTTTGTTCTATAAATTTTGCTAACTCACTTTCCTATTACAGCGTCTGAAAAAGGAGATACATCAGAAAACCTAGATCCAAATTCTTTGATATCCAACGGTTCTTCAAAAGTATCAGTGGACGAGAAATCAAGTATTGATATCGGGAAACCTCACATGCAAGCTCCCGTGGAAAGCGCAGCCTGCACCTCGGAGTCAACAGAAGATACAGAATTATGCGAAATACCAGAGCAGGTGGAATTCACCGTAGTTTTCAACAAAGTTAAGCATGATATCACATTTGCTTATGACGCCACTGTCTTAGAATTAAAAGCGCACTTGGAGCGAATATGTGGTGTACCACAATCTGCACAAAAACTGATCATCAAAGGCATGGCCAAAGACAATGTGACGCTTCGAAATGCTGGGATCGTGAAAGGAGGCAAAGTCATGCTTGTAGGCTCAAAAATGGATGACATATTGGCTGTAAAAGCTGCACCAAAGGTAGGATCTAGAAAAATATCTAATCATAGAAATATTTCATTATACGTTATGAACCTTGAGGATCTTAGTTGAGTGTTTCTTTTTTCTAAAAGTTTACACAAAACACAAAAGTATCCTAAGTTTCTAAGTCAAATTCAAACTGCAAAACAACAAGCAACCTGCCTTTTCTATTAACTTACATACATAAAACATTCAATGTTCAGGAGCTGGCTGAAACTATCACTGCATTCAAGTTTGAATCTATTGCTTGATTTTATCCTCATTTACAACAACTGCAATTAAATGAGATAACTGTATATGTAAGTTTAGTATTTCTATTTTTCATAAATTTTGTTGGCTTTACCGCTATCCAAATCATTGTGTATGAAACAAGCAAGTCACATCTTAGTAATTATTCATTGCTAATATTTCTTACATAAGTGATGGTCTATTATATAAACTTTACAAAATCACTGTTATAAAATATAATAATAATATCTCTTGTTCTTTGTATAGTGCAAAGTTTATGTGTATTAACCTAAATTACCTAAAATCATACATATAGTGGGTTAATTTTGGTGTGTCTTGCATGACTGGGTTGAAATCATGCATTTACATGTAATTTTTCATAGTTTATTGAAGAAAAATATTATGAGTTACCTCATATCTACAACAGTTCTCCATGATATTCTTGAAGGTGTATGAAGTCTGCCAATTTATGAAGCCACACACATACATAGACCAAACCAATAATGGAATGTAATGAGAGACAATTATGATGCTGAAACTTAATTTTGTTTTCAACAGGAAGTTTTAGAAGAGAAAGCAAATAGCCAATCCAATAAGGAACCACTGTGTATGCAGAAGATTCATAGGAAAGTTTTAGATAAGGGCATCCCTCCTGATGTGATGCCTGGAATTAAAGGAGTCAAGGTAAACTTGTTTTTTTAAATAATTCATTTCCTTATTTTTATTTATAATTAGCTTGAAACAATAATAAATTAAAAAGTATTAAAATTAATAATACTTCATTATTTCCATAAGTAAACACATTTTTATACATACAAAACAAAGCAAAATGAGTTTTGTCTGTATGATGTTATGTCAATGGTTCAGAGTTATATTAGGATGATGAATAGATGGCACTAAAGCAAAGATGTTATGAACAAATTCTGTTTATACACCAAAATGATTAATTGCAATTATATTTTGGAACAACATTTAACAAGCCAGCTAGTGTATAATAATTATATTATTTTGTCAATTGCAGGAACCGTTACCTCCAGTGCCATTAAGTGGCATGTTAAATAAGCATGGTGGTAAAGTCAGGCTCACATTTAAACCTGAACAAGATCAACTGTGGCTCGGAACTAAAGAGCGCACTGAAAAACTAGCCATGACATCAATAAAGAGTAAGTAAAGAAATTATGTATATTACCATGTAATTTTTAGCAATACTCTACAAATATTTTTCAGTTAGTATTATGCACTAAACTTCAAGTTAAACTCTCTTTTCCATCTCATGTACATAGGTATACACAAATGATGTTAATTTCATAATTACTAGTGCTAGTATTACCCCATCTCCTTATCTATGATATGAATAATAGTAATACCCTGTTGCTCAGGTATGATCATTCTGGTCCCTAGATTGACAATCTGTACTTGGTTTTCAATAAAATTTTGTCAATTCCTCCGACTAGTGTCCTAGTGCTCGACACTATTTATTATATATTTTTAAATAATGATAAGCAAAATTTATTTCCAGGTATCACATCAGAACCGATAAAAGATCATGAGGAATATCACATCATGGTGAGTTTAATTTGGGTTAAATCAATAATAGCCAACTTCATGGCACAGGACTTAGATCTCGCTTCATAATTGCAGAGGGGTAGTGTCTGAGCAGATTGGTAGTGTTGTGGCCATGTGTCAGAAATTCTAATGTCACCTAAGGCTTAAAGTCCTTTTGATATAATTTACGACTGTTTCTAACGATAGCAACTTAGTCCATGGGTCGATTCACGTGCGCTCCGAACCACGGAGGTACTTAAGGAATCTTTCCAAAACCGCCTGAAGATTTACATTGCTGAGCGCACATTATCATAACAAAAATACATTTATTATCACAAATATATAATGAAGACACTGTCTTTAGCATTTTATCCTAAAAATTATAATGAAACAAATTGAAGTTCGGATCGCACTCGCGTGGCAGATTTTCTATTTCATGTGGAATTTAAACGACAGAATTTTCTTATAGGTCAAAACCTAACATTTTACAGAAAACTGAAATGTAACCGAGGATCTTGTTTATTTTTTTGGTAACAAGGGGATGAATGATTAAACTAAGCATTTTATAAATATTTGTATCATTTAACTGCAGCCCTTTGATTTGATAGATATATTATATATGTTCTTCTTTATTTCTAATTCCAAATCCCATAATTTTAATTTGTTTATAGTGTATTTTAAGGATTGGTTCACCAAATTGGGTATATGTGCAATATATATGTGAGTGTCTGTATCTTTTTCTGTCAAGTAGTAGATTCAAAATAATAGTAGGATGTAACAGACAATAACC
Organism: Megathymus violae; assembly: GCA_003671415.1. Lineage (NCBI taxonomy): Eukaryota > Metazoa > Arthropoda > Insecta > Lepidoptera > Hesperiidae > Megathymus > Megathymus violae. Next base: position 1,141,352 of record PDGT01000061.1, read on the forward strand.
CTCTAATAGTTGTTTTTAACATAAATATATTCTGTAATTTTATTGTGTTAAATAAATAAAGTTATTAGGGATCAGTACACCCAATTAGTTTAGTGTATCCTTAAAAATAGTATAATTTTATATAGAAAAATGCATTTTATTGTTATAGGGTCTACAATTAGGACCAACAGAGGCTTCCAGGTATTGGGTTTACTGGGTGCCAGCTCAATACATTGAAGCCATTAAGGATGCAGTTCTGGGAGTATGGCAGTTTTTCTAAGCACAAAATACTTTCCTTTACCGTTTCGTTGCTGTATGTATCATCCCCCTGAGCTACTTGGGTAGTTGCAATATATTTTAAATTTTTTTATAAATCGTATGCCCTAGCACAGTTTTTTAAAATACTTGTTACTTCTAATCTTTACAAATATATATTGCAGACAAGAAGAAAAACAATTTTATTTTTCAATTTAATTATTGATTTTAAAACTGCTAGGATCCTATAATCCTATTTTAGCACAGAGTAACATTCGATTCTATTCTATGTACCCTATTTGAAGTGATTCTATTGTATCGACATTTCATTATTCTAAGATTTAGTCGCTACTTAATTAACTCTTTGAATATAATCACATGTGCTATAAGATACGCTGTAACTATGTGTTGTATTGATGTATTGGAATATGGTTTTATTTTTGTGATACACTATTGCCATGTCAATTAAATTATGTCCATCGGAGTACTGGCATCTATCTGGTCAAATGAGAAATTATTTATTGCTAATGTAAAAGTGCATTTTATGCATTTGGATAAGCTGTATATTGCTAATTCCTTAAAATAACAGCATGTTAAAATTACATACATTATATGAATATTCATTGCATAGCTCATGAGCTTATAGACCTTTACATTTTGAAACCTAATCTGTATTTCGATTTTACAATGATATGTAGTGAAGGATTAGAGGAATAATTGTTAGTTAGACTACGAAATTGATTTAATTATTGATCTATCTGTACTTCGTAGTCTTAAATATTTTGATGCTTTTAACATTTTTCAATTAATCCTTCATTGCATACTTCTGATCATAGAATTAGATTAAAAAACATTTTGAATTATTCATACTAGTTTATTTCACTCACTCACAAACCATGTAAAAATCCATTATAAAATGATCAACCAATACATAATATAATATTCAATAAATAATAAAAGACAAGTAAAATATTGCAAATATTAAAGCTACTAAAGTAGTTGAACTACAATAAAATGGCACTGCAGTATGTGCAATAAATAAAAATAGAAAAGATTTGGCAATTCGATATGTGTAAATAATACTAATTTTGTACTGAAGCTGCCTTATCACTTATTAGTCTTATGTCATTAATCTTAACCATACTCAGATTGCACTGTCAATGAAAACTGGCCTTTTGGGATGGATGTAGCATGATACCACACTCGGGTGTCCAATAAAACTGAAAGGAAAAACAAATTTAATTTTTTTAAGATACACAATAAATACGTATGAAATATGTCCTTCATACAAGAAAATAATTATTTAAACTTATGAATACTGCCATAGATGTTCTTGAAAAAACGTAAGTAAAGTGTGTTGCATGTTGGAAAATGCAGCACTATGTTACAACTATTATCTTAGTGACATTCTTAGATATTTGACAGGTCACAAAATGAACTCTTTGTGTGTTCAGATTACTAATAATGCCTAGCATCTAAACAATCATGGCTTGACTAATTATGTTCTACTCATGATATCAATGTTAGCTTAACATTGGATTTTTTGTGTTCTATTATGACATAAATGATTTTATGGATATACGGATAGATATTTTCATTGAATTTTTCATTATAATATCAGTAAATGAATGAAGAGAAGACATGTACTTGCTATTTTAAACAAGGCATACAAAAACACTATTCCAGTAATTGTCAGCAACATGAAATGAAATGAAATGACATTTATTCGAAGTGGGTTTTTACAAATACTTTACGAACGTCAAACTACGCCATCGTTTCAACAAATCCCTACCGTGAGTGGTCTCGGAAGAAGAAGCGGCAAGAAACTCCCGAGGAATTTTTTTTTCTTACTTACAGTTACAGAACGCACTTAAACTGGCTTAATATTAAAATCATGTTCAAGCAATCTTATCCTGAAAGTAATCAAGTTTGTAATAACCTTTCCACATAAGAACGCCTTTGACATGAGTTTTAAATGTACAATATGGCATTTCTGTCAATTTTAATGGAATTTTATTATAAGTATTTACACATCTACCCATGAAAGAGCCACCAATTTTGCTTAGTCTGAAATTTGGAACAATCAGTTTAGCCTTACTCCTAGTTAGTATTAATACTGTGAACATTACTCTTCCTAAGAAAACTATCAGAGTATTTTTTAACGTACATAATATTATCTAAAATATATTGTGATGCTACAGTTAATATATCAATTTCTTTAAAGATATCTCTAAGGGAATCCCTAGGCCTGAGGCCATGGATCGTGTCATGTAATAGCTTTCCTTGTTTGGCAATGCATTGGTGACGAATTTAGTGTTCCTGTTATTGCAGATTACACTCTTAGGTATATTGTTTTTATCAGACATCATAGGTTGTATTACAATGCATAAAAAATATTATTTGCATATGAAATAAAACTTGACATAATCATATCATTCTAACCAACGTCACCAGGTTCCACATAGTAGTCAAATTTGTGACAAATATGTTCACATTCTGGCACAGGAGCTATCACCCAGGTCTTGTTCCCCTTTACTTGTCCTTGCCACATTAATCGAGGTATGTAATCCAACTAGAACAATAAAAATTTGGTACAACAATAAAATAAGGATTGAATACTAAAATCTACACCTACTGTAGGATTTTCTTTATATACAGGTAACAAATTAAATCATCAAAGTCACCAAGATTCAATAAGATACTTTCACATAAATATCTGACCCTGCCAGGAATTTAAACAAGGTGATCCATTTCACAAGCAGGATTACCACTCGAGTTACAGACTTGTATTGTGATTATCCAATTTCAGATATACATGTGGCTACTTTGACTGTTACATATCCAATACTCAAAGTTAAGGATCACTAGATAGAATTGATAATTGAATTAGATCTTTGTCTGGTCTTCCTGAACAACAAGCAAGGACTCTCATACTATCAAGATAACTATTTCTAACTACAGCATAATAAAAAAATATTTACATGCATGACAGCTCCAATTTCATATCCAAAAAAGATGTTTTCTGTAGCAGGAAACTCTGCATCATCTGGCAAGAACTTGGGAACAGAGTAGTACTGCCTTACCTTTGCCAAAATGTCTGGATGGCAATTTCCCCTAGACACAGAAAGATAATTAAAATAATTGCTTAGTTTTTAATCTATTTATATCCATATTTACTATTGATTGAATTGAAAATTCAATCTATTAATATTATGATTTTAAACACAAACCAACTTATTGTTTACTAAACCTTATTATCCTATCATTTTGTCTATTCCCTAAATCAATGATCATTGTTTTCAAAATATTATAAAATACTGCTTTGGTAAGCATTACAAAGGGAGTTGTCTTTTTTATCAGCTTAGAAAAAGTTCAAAATGTAATTACCTAATGAATGATACTACAAAAGATCTTACACTTATTAACAATACTTACCATCCTACATACCAAGGGTCTTGTCCAGGTTCATTTCTTACCCTGGCTCTAGGCATATTGAATACATCCTTCAGTGTAAACAGATCAGACTTAAAGTTTAGAAATTGACAGCCATCTTCCAAACTCTCATAGCTACCCACAGTCCTTTCATACAACAGTTTGAAAGTGTCATATGTAAACTCTTTCATTGCTCGCCAATGCTTGATGGCCTTTTTAACTATGATTGGTTTTGATGAATATGCATAATGCTAAAAATTATATATTGTAATTAAAAAATATAGTAAACTATTAATAACTTATAATGATTTAAGATAAAAGACTTAAGTTCAAAGCACACTTACACTAAAATCTTTCCTGGTAACATTTTTGAGGATAATAGGTTTCGTAATATTCACACAATAATTGCAATCTGCGAGAGGGCGTGTCGCTTCCCACACCAAGTAATTACTAGGTAGTAAACACCTTGCACTTAAAACATTTTCCACCACAAGCCCTACTAAAACCAACAATATGAAAGCTGTTACTATTGATATTATAAGCTTCTGATATTTCTTGCTGTATGGAGTTTCTTCCTTAAAGTTACAGATATAATTTAACTGATGTAGTAAAGCTATATCTAGACCTCCATTAATTGCGTTCCCTTGAATACGCTGCAGTCTCTTCTTAAGTTTTCTTTTTTCTTTCGTGAGATATATCATTTTCGAAGATATTACATTTCAAATGAATATGTTTGTTACTTTAAAGTCATCACAATATACAAATACAAAATAAATCGTATAGTACGTTATTACAAATTGTTTACAAAACAATTACTTTGTTTTGATTTTTGACGTATCAGTATACTATACATACCATTAATAGTTACTATAATAACAGAGTAGCTAGAGAAATAGACAAATGAGAGAAAAATACCACAGATAAATCACTAAGGTACCACAGACTAACGGCTAGTACATATAAACAGTGGTAATAATAAAATATAAATAAAATAATAAATAATTATATTGTATTACTTCGACGTTAAAAAGGAAATTTTTTGTAAGTGACAAAAATAACAATATTTAATTTATTATTTAAATCGCAAGGATCCTTCATCCTTCTTGGTTTATGTAAGTTTCAAGGTCCAATGTGTGTATAACTATCAATTAATGACTTTTAAATGCCAATACAATGTCATCCTTTCGGCCTAGGAAAATAAAAACAATACCACTTCTAAAGTTCTAAAGCTAGGCAGTTTTCTTAAACTAAGTTTTACAATATGACATTATTGTCAATCAATACGACCAACGAAAAATTTTATATCTAGTTTTAATCTATAGAATATTGTACTTTTTAATTGTACGATATAAGCATCACAAGTTTCCACTATCGTAATAAATTCGTATTTTCTAAGACACATTATTATTTATTTATGATTTATAATAAAAAGTATTTTCACTATATATCAATATTTTCTTCTTATACATATACAGATTGTTTTAAAAAAATAAGTATTTTGTCTTTGGGTGACCTGACGCTGTCAAGTCAACGAACTGATGAACTTGCTTGGCGGTTTCAGTAGGTATAGTATAGTTGGATAATCAAACCAAGCCAAAAAATGCCTCCCAAGAAGCGTGATAAGGATAATGAAACAAATAAGAGCTCAAAAATAGATCACTTACAAGCCGACCATGAGCTATTTTTACAAGCGTTCGAAAGTAAGTTTTGATTCGAGCGACTGATAAGTGAGCGTTCTTTTATGGTTATTGTACGAATTATCAGAAATTATTCAAATAAAATATATTTTTCAGAGCCTACGCAAATATACAGATTCTTGCGGACACGTAACATGTTATCGGTAAGTATTTTATATTTGTTACCGAGGCTTCTATATTTGTTTGGGTAATAACGACTTAATTAGCATTTGTTTGTTTTTCAGCCCATATTTCTTAATAGGACTTTGTCTTATATGAAACGTCGAATGTCACGAACAAATAAAAATCGTAATGGTTTTAAATTAGACAGTCTATTGGAAAAAGTAAGTTTGAAGAAGAGCACTGAACTCCAGCCTAACAGCCTGGGTGGTTACATGACTCTGACTTTCTTAGGATTCTATGACAAGAGCTTGGAAGAACCTAGAGACTATCAGGTTAAGGTGGAGACATTACTATTAAAGATTTGCCATAAAAAGAGAAAGGAAAGCTCATCTGCAATTGTGGAAGTTTCTGTAAGTATTTTACAATACCTTCTGAAATTTTACTGTGATAATATGCTAAAGGAACCTCTGATGTTCTAGATTAAAAAAAAATATTGCACACAAATATAGTGCACACTATGTAGCACTTCGTGATTTTTAATTTTATTTCTTTTTCATTATGTATTTAAAATGATCCAAAAACATTTTGATGCAAGTAATTTTAGTAGATTATGATTTTATATGCTAAGAACATCTTTTTATTTTTTTAATCAATGACATCCTTTCAAGGGTATTTTAAGTGTGTTATTAAATTTAATGTTAGGTTGGCAGCTGCTCAGTACCACTAAATCCATCTACTTCAGAGCCTCCAGCAATGGCATCAGCTGTGAGCATTTCTAGCGATACTTTTAGTCCCTCTCAAGGCCCCAATGTTAAGTCCTATATGTTAATGCTGAGGGTCACAGTAACGAGAGCAACATCTAACAGTGGCTCTAATGGTGCCTCCAGTTCCTCAGAAATTACCAATGGTGACAGTGATGGTAAGAAACTTTTGTTATTAAATGGTTTTTAGAATGTAACTAAAATAAATTTACTTGACAAAGCATATAAATATTTTATGAATTTACATACTTTTGTAGAACCACTTGCAAAACGTTTGAAATCATCTGGAGAGCATTTGAACTCTGCAACCTCGGATAGTAAATGGACCAAACTGTATGGCAGTGAGCTAATTGTGTATGATAAATACAACCGGTGTCTGCTCACAAATGGAGAGTATGATCTAGTGTTGCATGATGCTACACCTGGGGGAAGGAGTGCAACCATAGCCCGATCACCCCATAAGGCACTCATGGCTCAGTGGGAGACTATACCTCATGTAAGTTGGATAAATGATACAATTAATTGGTTATTTTTTCATTTCAATGGATGTAGTTTTAATAATCTTTTTACTAAATCAGTCCATAAATCTTTGGAACATAACTTGAGCAAAAAGAATGCTTGTAATTATGTTGGCAGGAGCCTGCAAAATAAATCATCAGGTTGCAATTAATGCTCAGGACATAATTTTGCTGTGTTGTATGCCAGCTACACACTAAGGTAATATTATACGTTGAGTCACATATTTTTTCTAGGATAATGACATCCATTCAGAAACAAATCCTTTTGACATATTTAAAATAAGACCATTGCTAAAACTGAAGCTAAGTTGGAGTCAGGAGCCTACAAATGGGTTGGTGAATAGACCAAAGCTGTATCAGCAGATTGCTGAGAATGGTATTAAGAAAGAATCTTCTAGTAAAGAGCGAAGTTCTACACAGAAATGTAATACTAGTGATATTAAAATTGGTAAGTTAAACAAAAGGAATCCCCTGCTTAAATTAGAAAATAACAACTCTATGTTCTAATTGATAATTCGCCTGGCGAGCGAAGGGCTGCAACTGTTGTTTATGTAACATTTACAAGTTAGTTCGCCAACTTCGATTAGTTTGTCTTATTTCAGTATGTCCGTGCACCTTGGAATCGTAGTAAAAGGATATGAGAGTTGTTTTTAATATTTTTATTATCATTATATAATTATCACTGTGTCAATGTCGTAACTCCATGTAGCTCTTATTTCATACCTTACTGCCGAGCAATTTTGCCACTGAAAAAGTTTGCAGTAGTAATGTACACAATGAGCAAAAGTCTCCTCATATAGCTCCAAAATTTCTCCGCATCGCCTACGCCGATTCTGCGTAGATCTGCGAGGGAAGACTCTTAGAATGACGTGCCATTTTGTTTTTGGGTAAATTTGAGTGAGTTTCATAATTTGGACTGAGTGTATTATGATATCATATAACTTTAAATTCACTTGAAGTTGATTGTGCATTGCGATTATTGCTCTGATTTTATACTTAACGGTACATTTATACATTGTCGACGTGCTGTGCATGAATTGTTTCCCATTAGGTTCTGTGGCATGCATGCTACTTAATGAAGATAGATTATTGTGATTTTCGAATGATAATTAAATTATATATGAATAATACATGGTTTTATTATTGTGTTGTCTTTTGAATTTTATAGAGAGGTAGATGTAATCTATGAATTATTAATAGTTATTGATTGATTAATAAAATATTGCTACGTGTCCAGCATCACGGTGGTTCAGAAATACGTGTGAACACTAGTTCCATAAATACTCGTTCTACTTACCAGTGCCGCTCCTTGCAACATAAAAAATATTCAAACATTGTCTTAAATGAACTCAGACTACAAGAGTAAACGAGAGAGGAGTTAAATGTGATATTTGATAATTGGTTTCGATTAAAAATGTACTAGATCCAGCTAACAAGCAGCTTTCTCGCTTTCTTCTTGGCAGACAATGCGTTGGTGATGCCATTGGGGACGGTGACTCACCATCAGATAGTGTTTATTGGGATTATTGATATAAAGAACGAGTGTCGACGCACTACCTATACAGTTTGGGACCTTTAGTAGATTTAATTATTTAACTACAGCATCATTCATTCGAATTTGATATTTTTATAAAACAAATTGATTAATTTTTTTCCACCTCCAGGTGACAAAATAAAGTCGGAGCCCAATGAAGGCGAGTCGAAGCGGCAACAGATCATCTACCAGTTCCTGTACAACAACAACTCGCGGCAGCAGACGGAGGCGTGCGACGATCTGCACTGCCCCTGGTGCTCGCTCGACTGCGGCACGCTCTACTCACTACTGAAACACCTCAAGCTATGCCATTCCAGATTCAATTTTACCTACTTTGTGAGTAACATCATTCATGTCATTCGTTGGTTGTGACGTGGACTGCTTAGTCCAGCTAGTGAGTGGTTGAGCTCGTGGCGCGGCTGTGAGTGCATTATTTTATTCGAAACTTACATGCAAACAACAAGGAAAAAAAAGACAAATAAAGTGATTATTTTAAAAACAAAGACTGCTTGGACATGAATTTGATACGTGGATTTGTTGAATCGTTGGCGTAGTTTGACTTTTGAAAGTGTTGTTGTTTTTTCCAAAAAAAATAACTTCTAATAAATTTCGTTTCATTCCCGTACCTTGATGCAGGTATACGGTGACGCTATCTCTTTTCGTATAGGCGGAAGGCCACCAATCCATAACATCCTCTCCTACTCATGTTTCACTGGGCTAACCAACGCACAAAACCCTTCTTTTATGCGTTACTAGACTCTGAACCATCCAGGTCTAAACCATCTAGGTCTAATCGTGATGGTTAAGGATGGTAAGGTCCCTTACACGCCTTTCTATCGCTTCTAAAAACAACCGTGGAATGTGTTTAATGTGCTCTGGCTTTGATTGGGGATCAGCAACACAGTTCACAGTTTATTCTTAGCCGACAGTGCATCGTGACTCCTATGTTTATGGTGCGTGGATATGCGTGGGCAGCGGTCATCACTTGTCACGTGATCAATTAAATGAGACTTTCGAAGATAGTAAACCGATTTATTGCATTTAAATGTAACAAAAACAAAAAATCCATTACGATACACCGCGAACAGAGAGAAAAGAAACATACTCGTAGAATGAAAAACTATCAGACTGGTTGAGTGGTCCCAATTTTAACACTGCCTATTACTAGTTATATGAAAATTGTTTTCTTCCACTGCAAGGCACAGGTTTTTCCTCGTAGCTAAGAAAACCTGTACTCCAACCTCGCTGCCCTAGCGTAAATTACTAACAACTCTAAGACGCAGAGAAATGTTATTTGTTCATGAAACCTATCCAAGCTCTCTCCGCAGCCGATCCCGGGCGGCGCGCGCATCGACGTGTCCATCAACGAGTTGTACGACGGCTCGTATACGGGGTCCCCGCACGATCTGATCGCGGCGCAGGGGCGCGGGCCCCCGACCGCGGCGGGGCCCCGCGCGGGTCCCACGCGCAGGGCCTCGCTGACGCATCTGCTGATGTGGAGGCCTCGAGCGCGTCGCCGCCCGCAGCGACACAGTCTCGCCGAGTTCCTCGAGCTGGATGACACCGATCTTGTTGATGCACAGCGTCCTTACCTCATCGGACACAATCGGTAAATATTATTGTTATGTATTCGGAGATAGGTAGCGACCTATCTGGAGGGACGCACGAGTTTATTATTATTTTAATTGTGTTCCAAAGTGCATTTTGAAAGCCATCTACAGACATATATCGATATATGAGATTTACCATTTGTTTCTTTATTTACATAGTTCCGATTTTTTTCACATGCTGATAACTTACCGATAGTCCTATGAAATTTAAAAAAGAAAACACTGAATTAGCACACAAGCATGCAATCATCTTATTTTTTTATTCGATCACTTGCAAACTGCCCTCGCTTCGCTTCAGAAAATCTACGATTTACATTATTTTAAATTAATTTATAACTTTTTTATTTATGGACGAATTGCAATGAAACAAACTTTAGTATTAAGTGATGTTCATTATTTTGTGTTCTATTGCGTTAATAAAGGCCCCTATTATTAATTTCTCTCATATGTCGTTCATGTACAGAAACCGATCAGTTAGAATTTTATTATTAGTATAGTTTGTAGTCTGTGGATATCCAACCAACCTAACTCAAAGATGTATCTAATATAGAATTACACTGTTGAGGGCTGAGATATGGAAAGCCAATGTAACGAATGTCGTTGGCTACAATACTCGGAAGTCGAAAATAAGTTGCTTGAAATAGCTTGGTTCCCAGCATCATTTTGTGTGGAGATTATTCTGTTATAAATAAAACCATATAATTGTTTATGCGTGTAGACCCGCGCTGACATAAAATTTTCTCACTAGCAGGGATGTATGGAGCTCCGTAACCGTAACCGAAACTATCGGATTCCGTAACCGTATCCGATAAAAAAATTTCGAATAATTTCGTATAGCGGCTGAGCGTAAACAAAATACGTTGTGACAGATTTTCGCCGGCCGAGCCGATACACTAGCTGCGTCGTTCTCACTTTAGACAGTTTTTATTATTAAATTTTTATGGATATTGTTTTTTTGTGGGATTATAATATTAGATATAAAATATGCAACTAGAAATAAAGTCAAACTGTTACCTTATAAATATATTATATTTTTTCCAAGTCGTAAATCATCTAATAACCGTAACCGAAATTATCCGAAACAATTTCATATCAGTAACCGTAACCGAAACCGGTAAAATATTATTCATATACCCGTATCCATATTCAGATCCGAAATTTCATGTCTATAACATCCCTAGTCAATAGTAACGTGTTAATATGTTGTTTGCAGTCTGTACCATCACACAATAACCTGCCTCCCAGTTTACCCCAACGAGCTGGACATAGACTCGGAGAGCGAAACGGACCCGCTGTGGCTACAGCAGAAGACCATGATGATGATAGACGAGTTCACGGACGTGAACGAGGGAGAGAAGGAGCTCATGAAGATGTGGAACCTGCACGTCATGAAGTACAACTACGTCGGCGACTGCCAGATCCCGCGCGCCTGCCAGATGTTTCTCCAGATGAAGGGCAAAGAACTCCTCGAGAAAAACTTGTACAGAAATTTCGTTCTCCACATGTGCTCGCTCCACGACTTCGGCCTCCTCAGCCCGGTGGCGCTTTACCAAACGGTGCAAATGCTCAACCAAATGCTGGCAGACAACGACGAGGCCAAAGAAAAGATGCGCGAATCGTTGAAAGCACAGCGGGAACATTGGAACGCCGTCGGGAAGTACCAGCAGCCCGTCGTAATCGAACACAAGCCTCAAACCGCCGTTGTCAAGCTGAACAACGTCGAGGCATCTCCGTCGGTCCGGCGGAAAACGTCCAACCTCCTGAACGCGAACAAAATGGCGAGTGTGAGTTCAAACTTCAACAAATCCGCAAGCCCCGGCCCGACCAACGCGGAGACGAAAAGGAAAATGTCGTCTGGGAGCATCCAGAGCCGCAAGCGATCGTCCATTTCCGAAAGAAAGAGCTCTGTATAGCGAAGGTGACGTCCATCGAGGAATTATTTCCTGTCTCGCTCCCGCTATCGATCGAGAGGTTGTTGCCTTCTCGCTCACGAGATATGCGACCTAAAAGTGTTCTTATTGTAGGCAGCGTCCGGCTACCTAACGTAACAGGGATTGATGGAACAAATCTTTTTAAACGATCTCGCGAGTCTATTGTCCCCCGGCATAATTTTTTTTAGTCGTCGCCATATCAAACGACAATTTTAAGAAAATTATGTGGTTAGGTAATTTTAATTTCGGAATTATCCGATTATGTTGTAGATTTAAGTAAATAAAAGTCCATGTAATGGATGACAATAGTTTAGTTACTAAATTATGAAATGTTGTCTCTTTGTTATTCCGGAATTTTGTCACGCAGGCGCGAAACGTTCGAAGTTGAAAGATTTACTGTTTCCGTTCGATCGTACGCCGGTAAATTAATTTTAATGACAGTTTTAAAAAATATATAATTTATAATTAGTTGAATCTGTTGCAAAATTGCCGTAGTTAGATAATTTTAAACTATTATAATTCTAGGTACAACAGCTTACTAGTTAGCTGCGGTAGAATGTCCTGGTTTCTTTGGCTTTATTTACGAACATGCTAATTTGGATCCGCCGCAAAATTATAACTCGAGTATCCAGTTGGATATTATGCAATTACGCTTGGTTTTTTTTACATTCTGACAATGTGTTTAATTCGTCATATCTTTACAATTTATAGTATGGGTACATATATTTTTATTTCTACAGTACGAAATATTCTGTCGATGGTTCGATTATGCAGCGTGCAGCACTTGCAGATTGTTAATATAATTATATCCGGTTTATCGTCAAACATGCTTTATGTAATTATTTTCATATCTTAACAATCCTTACATCTATCGGTAGGTCGATAAACACAACTCACTATAGTCTTTTAATTATTGTGTTCAATTATTTTTTTACTTAATATTAATGCAATTGATATTACAACAGTATGAGGTGACAATTAGGAAATACATTTTATAGCATTATTTCACTATATTGAATAGACTGATTTATGTAAATAAAGTTCTGGCGTCATTAGCTGTAGTGTTCCGATGAGAATTAGAATTTGCTAGGAGTAGATGAACGTGGTTGATGTTTTCATGAACTGAGTTGACATTTGTTGCAATAAATAAATAAACTATAGACGTACTGAATTAAAGACTCGAATTGTACATTACTACCTCCCTGTAGTGTTACGACATACAAATTTGGACGATAATTTTAGATTTAACTGTAAATCAAATAGAATGTTAAAAGTGACGAGCTTTATGAAATAATTTTTTTTCTACTAAATCGGTGTATTGTGAATATGATCAATGTGAGAAAATATATGGATAGATGAATTTGAAGGTGCGATATGCATGATTGGTAAACGTTACAAAAATAAAGACTGCAATATCCTTTGCCTTAAATTCGATCAACCACTCATATTTTGGTAGGAACGTTAAAATATTGTCACTATACTTAAATTTATATAACATCAATCCAATATGAATAACATTTTACACCCAACAAGACTACAAATATTTGTAATGCTTTAGTTAATTACTGACTTATGTATTTCCATTTTGCAATGTTAATTTAAAACAATTTTGTTATTTTTATATTGTTCTATTTTGTGTAACGTGCAGTAATTATTTGTACTTATGAAATGAAATACAACAATTATTTTCAATATTTCTCTAGTTTTATTATAATATAACAAATATTTTTCAACAACTAAAAGTTTGTAGTAAACTAAAAATTGCGATGAGAACTTAATAAAAAATCAAAATAGGAAGCGTCATACGTCGTCTTATAACGAGAAAAATGGATAGACATTTGACAAAGATCACACACTCAAATTTATTGTTAAATATGTCAAATACGAAGAATACGCTCAAATTACCAGATAGATGTGGAGTAGACTCACTTGCACATGATGGAATGGACGATGGAGGTAATGTGTTAGTCACTTATGAAAATAACAAAAGTTGGCAAAAAATTATATAGACTGTTTAACAATAATAGGCTACTAAGCGTCCTCACAGGACATCAAAATTTCTCATATAGGCCTTAAGAAACGAGTTTTCAGTTAAAAATTACTAGGATATTAGTCGTACAATAGAAATATTGCATTTCAGGTAATATAATCACTTGCAACCCGACAGAGAGCTGTACTTACTCTGGTATGTATGTGGTACCTATACATTATTACATCTGCCTAAACCAAATATGACAAAATAAAGTTTAGCTTATCTAACTATCAACATTCTAAAACTTCTCAGTCACTGTGTTCAAGAAGACTTCTGTTGGTGAAGAGAATGGATTGTATACGGGCCAGAAATCATTTATTAGCATACACTCGACCGATCATCTCTGTACTGTAGCCAACGCCGAGAATCTTTCCAATCTAGAGGAATGTAACCTAGAAGTGTTGAGCCTGAACGAAGTGTTCCCTTCTACGTCTGATGAAAGTCTCTCTAATGGAGATGAATCGCCAGTGCGAAGGAAACAAAAGAAAAATAACAGGAACAAATGCGTCGTCCAAAAGACTTCGTCTTCTGAGAATTCTACCAAACCAATCTACGTTCCAACTAACAGCAAAACATCGACCATGTCTGGAGGACAACGCGATGCAATGGAAGGCCAACCCTCGGGCTATTCAGAATTTGATATACCAAAAAGCACGCTGTATGTTGTAGGCAGTAATCCTGGAGAACCCAAAATGTCATATCCAGATACCCCGAAGAAAATGTCAAAGACTGTGAGTACCTAAGTACTGTACATTTTTCTGTTTGTACCTTAAATTTACACTTAGATGTGCAATACATTGACGAACAGGTCAATGACGTTTTACTCTGTGGAAGTTGAAAACGCCATAAAAACATTTCGCTTAAACCAAATCGGATTTCTTAATGAAGTTGTAGCAATTACAGTTTTTAATGATACTTCTTATAACGTGCATCAGGCACTTTACACATAGGAAAAAAAACGATGCCTTGTAGTTTCTAAACCTCAAGCAGAGGCTATTAAATGTGAAGTGGTTGCAGATGAAGAAGTTCCTGCGCAATATTGACAAGCACAAGAGCGAGCAGAACGGCAAGAGCAGCGAGAAGGCGATCAGCAAATTGACGACGGTGCGCGGCATTCTCAAGGACGGCCGCTGCGGCCCTGAGTGCACCGGCGACTCCTCTATTCAAGACTCTGATGAGTTTAATGCTCGTAAGTTTTTGTTAATAGCCAATTAATGATTAGATCAGCTATCCAATGGTAATTGTTCAAAAAATTCAAACAATAGGGTGTCACTGACACGTTACGGGCCGAGATGGATGAAGTGACTTTAGAAAAGACAACTTTTACACAGATATTTTGATCCAGTTATATACATAAGTTATGCTCGTTTATGATTTTACGTTACGTTAATATAATTCTCGCAACAATTAATAATCTTCCGAAATTACAATGGCATTTATTAGGCTGTTTATAATTTGTCTGTAGTGTTATTAAAAAATCGACTAAAAATACAAAAGGAACATATAAAAAATATCACAAAGAGATAAAACCGTCTACAAACAGTTTATTATTTACCTAATTAATTGCTCTGTCCTGGAATTGACCACTTCCTCCTGCGCTAGGCAGTCAGCGCCATAGTCAATACAGCTACAGGGTAGTCTTCTGCAATGTTTTTTTAAATAATTTAACCTCTAACGGAATAAAACGAAGTAAGACTTAGGAGCTGAAGTTTTATGTCGTACTCGTTCTTAGTATAGCTAACAACAACAGTTAACAACCCGACATAAGGCGGGTATCTACTACGTACTGAACGCTCGCCTCTAGAGCCGACGCGGTTTGCGTCGTCTTTCGTTATGCGCACTGCAAAGGTCTAGAATGACTTGCCCGCATCAGTGTGCCTGTCTTTTTTATGTTAATAGCCGACAAACGAGCAAACGAGACACCTGATGGTAAGTGGTCACCGTCGCCCATGGACATCAGCAAGACCAAAGGTATCACTGATGCGTTGTCGGCCAGGAAATGAGAAGGTTAGAAAGTCTTGTCTACTTATGATGTGGGAGTCTTCAAGAAGAGAGTGAATAGATTTTTATTAATTAGTGCGTTCAATATCTTAGACTTCACCGTATACCATCAAGTGGGATTGTAGTCAAGCATTAACTTATGTAAAAAAAAACCTTAAGACATGTAGTGTGTTTGACTAATAGAAAATGAATTAATGTAAAAATGTTACACCACTGAAACCGTATTAAATTATTTTTATTTTTTGATGTCGTTTTCAGCTGAAGATTACTCCCTGTCATACTCCATGGACTTTGGCTCTCAAAGTTATATGAAACAAATACCTGATAAAAACGTGTCATTCAACACACAAGTTGTGATTATACATTTCACGGGAGACCTCTGCGTTGGTCAGAGTATCGAAACACTTAGCAAGGAGAAAGACCAACAAGCCAGAAATTCTGAACTTAGGAAGACTTTTCTCACCAAGTATAACGAGTTTTGGCCCACGCAGAAATAATCGGTGTCCATTATTCGTATCTGTGAAGACCGGCCTCACTGTATTGACCTCAATTATTTATATTTTATATTGTTTAATGTTCAAATTGCTGTTTTGTGATCCATTTATATTTATATATTTATTACTTTGAAGTAATCAAAATTGTATTATTATTCTAAATAGTGTAAACAGTATACCTATACCAAATTTAAATAAAGATTTAAGTCATCGTATTCCTTGTTTCATTTTATATCTGTACCTTATGAAGAAGTATGTACCTGTCACCAACTTTAGAACATTTGAAAAAGTATTTCTAGTACATGAACATTTTCCTTCGGTTACAAATCATATAAAAACATATAAACATGTAATTCTGACCAAATTGAATGACAGTACGTGGCTGATACACCAATACTGTATTATAATTTATAATACTTTGGTGCAACCTGTGCCACCAAGATCACAAAACTATTCCTTTAATATGATAAGTAACTTAAGTAAAAAGTTATTATAAATATAACGGTTTCCCTTTGTACTTAACATTTCAATTCACTTTTATTCAATTTCAAGCGACTTTTATAAAACATAACCGATGACCTCATTGTTCGCAGTAATCTTTATAATCCATGCGCGGAAATCTCTAAAAGCAAAACTTTTTGCGGTAAGATAATTTAAAAGTAAGTATTATGGTTAATGCAATAATTTATTGTGATTAAATTTATCATGAAAATTATCGTTGATAATGCACGGTATCATTTACTATGATTTAGTTAACAATAACATCTTTATATATTAAAACTTTCTAAACGAAGGGACAGACTTAATGTTTTTTTTTTGTTTGTATCCTTGGATGGTCTAAATTCTCAATCGGAGCTGATGGCCTGGTGACATAGGTGTTAGGTTAAAATGAAACACCGCTAAGTTACTTCAAAAATACTTCATTAAACACATCTTGGGATTCATAATCTATATCACAATCGGTTCTGGTTATTCAGTTAGCTTTCGATGATATTTTCCACAACACCAATTCCTTGACGCGGTCGTATGTAAAGTATTTGGGAAAATCAAGAGGTAGTTGTTCCACGGTCCACGACGAGCGAACGTTGTCCGATTTCACTTTGTCGAGAAGCGCGAGGAATGTTTCGTAACAAGGCGCCACCGAATCCATATGCTCTATCGTGAATACGTATCGCTTCTCCAATACGACGTACAGTATTTTAGGTGGATTCGTATTCAATATTTTCTGTATGGTCGCTACAAACGCCGCTGTTACATCATCATCGTATATAACTGAAAGACAAGTGTAAATACAGGTTTTAATACTGTTCTATCCTACTAGAACATTCTCCAGGGAGGATTTGATAGAATATAACACTATGTAGTATATTCTGTCTGTTCGTCTGACGCAATATTTTAAAGATCACTGCATGGATATTCATGTCGATCTTATTAATACTAATTTATAAATCTTATATAGGTTTCCGATGCAGCTACTGTTTGTATACGTAACGATATAATAAAGGTTCACGACCCGCAGTACGATTCCATGTAGATCAGATGAAAATTACGAATTACCCAAAAGTATTGTTTCTACCATAAACAACAAAAAACAAGACTCCAAAAAAAAATATCTGTTACATAATTAATTTTTATGTCTGCTTCGATCGAGCATTGAGACCAGGGCTTTAAAACATATTTTGAAGTTATGCAATAAATAAACATAAATTTGATATTGTGCAGAATATTTTAACATAATTCAAATAATCGTTAATGAATGGCAATACAATAATAAAAAATAAGTGTTTTAAATATTTATACGTAAATGACTAAGTTACCATATTATGTTTGACGAAGTATCTAGTAATATCCTTGCATCTCAATATAGTTTAAAGTTAGATTGGCAGAGAATGCTTATAGCATTAAGTCCGCCTTTGTTCAATTATTTTAATATGGTTCAGAAGAAATATATAAATACTACGTTATTTAAAACGTAATTTAACTTTGACTGACTTAAATAATCAGACAACTTTTATAAAACAGGTTTTATTTCACATATTTATTTCGTTATACAAAAAATATATCTTATCTTCAAATAATGAACGTACATTCTTTTATTTTTGCAATCTCATGTCAAATGCAAGAACTATTTGAGTTCATCAATCCAAGAAAACTATTCCATATAATAGGCATACTGTAATGTAACATTTTAGACCCCAGGAACGCCTTTATTATACTTCCATTATTATTTTTATAAGGCATAGATAAATAGACTATCCCATACTGATAGTGAATGAGTGAAGCAAGGGTCCAGTTTTCGATTAATGACCGGAGCAGACATACGGCAGATAAAAGTTTATTCTCGTAGCTTCATTGTCCATCATGTCAATTATATACGTCCATTCCACCCGAGGTATAGACACTTCCTAGTATCGGATGTTAGTTTATGAGCACTCATCCTTGGGACAAATCCAATCTACCCCTGGCAAGCTCATGGAGCACCCAGTTAAGTAATGTTCCAGACTGACGAACGGTTACTTGGTTGAAAATTCCCTCCTCCGTCAACTTAATCCATTTACTATTGCGTGGTGGTAGGGTTTTTTACTTACCTAGCTAACTACCACCCTAGAATCAATCCAGAAATACTTTTTACGTGTTTCAGAGAGCCAGTAATAAGCAGGTCTTCTATTGCCATCTTGGTCAGTAAAGTGTCTCAGATGGCTTTAGTGTATCATATGTACAGCGGTGACTACTTACCACCAGGCGGCCTGTCTGCATGTTTGTCGGCAACTGACATACAAAACACACATGAATCAATATAGAATTATGTGTCACTCACCATCTGCAGCAATAACTATATCAGTTCCTCTTATTTCACTCGTCAAACTTGGGCTCCAGTTAGTGTCGCTAAAGTCTAGTGGCATTACTTTAAACTGAGATTTCACAAGCTTTGCATTATACTTAACATTAAGTTTTATTAATTCTAATATTCCTCCTAAATCTATGTCTGAAACATAAAAATTATTAAAGTATTATTTTCAGAATGTAGCTAATTTAATGGCTGAAATGAAATTGTCAGCCCTGTTTTAGTTTTATTATGAGATTAAAATTTTCAGGCCAATTACGATGTATTTATATATGTTATAGTACTATGTTAAAGTTACCACACTCATACTGACAAATTTAAAACATTACCTGTACACACAACTTTCTTAGCATACATGGCAGCCACAAAACTTGTCAGACCAGTGCCAGCTCCTAGTTCCAACACATTTTTACCTGCCAACTCTCCTCTTATGCCTAGATATATTAACAAGTCACCAAGTAAGAATGCTCCCCTCCATACTTGCAATCCTACTAAAGCAATTTTTGTTCGGAAACTATGTTCTGAAAGAAAAAAAATTTTTAACACATTTTAAGATTAGTAATCTGCCCACTTTTTTTTTTAGAAACTCTATGGTTTATATTAAGAAACAGCACCAGTCATGTTCTAGGTATTGGTTTTTTTAGTTCTATGAATAAGAAACAATCATTTATCATAATATGTAGTTGCAGCCAGGCAAATCAAATTCAAGGTATATATACTGCACTCTTAAAAGAATATCCATAGTAACTTTTATTTCCTATCATTACCATCATCAAAATATTTCTATCATTATAATGATATTTGGAACAGATCCAGTTCCTAAGATAAAAATATCCTAGATTACAACCTATTATATAAACTACCAAAATGCCAAGTATCATCCAAATTTGTTTGTTTTAGTATCATATGTGGTTAGACAGACAAATACAGATCTTACTATAATAGGCTTTTATAAGTTAATGTGCTCAACATCTTAAGACTTCAGCCCCATCAGGTGGGATTGTTGTCAAACATTAATTTATTTTATTTAAAAAAAGATAAATGGACAAAGTTCCAAAATATCTTTTTTTTTTGTTTGATGTTTTAACCTCTATATTGATAATAAAGTTAAGCTTCATAAAAATAAAATATATGGATTCAAACCCCATTAGCTTTATTATATTATAGATTTCTTAATAATGATGTATCCAGAATAAACCGAAAAGCTTGTATTGTATTTTATGATATACCAACTGATCATTGCATTTAAATATCAAATATTTGTTTAATTATATTATGGTTCAAACTATTGGATCCTAGAAATAGCTATGAAATGTTGTTCAAAATCAATAATTTGTGGACATTAAATAAATTGGTCTTGGTCCTTCAGTGCTTTAGATATGGTCACTAACACTTTAAAAAATTATATGCATACATATATGAAGATTGTTTGGGTTCAGGATGGGTGTATACTTTTACTTTGTTACTACTCAACAACAACTCCACCTGATGGTAACTTAATAAGCCCTTAACAACATAATATAACTTAATACAGTGTAATTCTGTTGTAATTACTATTAGTAACTCACCTATTGTAATAACTTCTTTTTCTGGTCTTTCAATATCCAAATCACCATCTTTGTCAAATTTTTTAATTAGATCCTTACTACATAGTAAAAATGGAAATTCAGATATCACATCTGAAAAAAAATGTATTCAGAGTAAGTTTTGAAAAATACTTATCTAATGTAAAAGTTACAAAAGCTTTCTGGTGCAGAACAACTGACTCCTCCATTATAAAGGTTAGCAACCCTTAATAATTAAGTATTTAGTAAATTTTATAAAAAAATTAAAATTGTCATAATCATTAATGTATACATTTAGTTCTGTAAAAACTTACTGTTTTCTTTGCTTGCTGTTATTTTAGTCTTGTAATCATACTCTTGGTATATTTCAGATGTCACAGTAAGTTCTGGCATCTGCAAGAGACAACAATATATAATGTATTCATAACTTAATTTTTTAAAGTGAATATTTGAATATACATCTTTTTATTAGTTCACTATATAAAGTAAAGCTAATCTTGTAGTGACTGATACAAAAATATGTTTATTTTATAATATTTATACATTCCCGACATACATATATTATACATTAAAAAATGATATAAATTTCTATCAATGAAAAACTATACAAAACGAATTATACTGCCTCAGTTCTATGCTTATAGTAATTTACACTGTAATGTTTAAACAATATCGCAAATATGGTGTATCACAATCTATTTAGCTAACCTTTTATATTACAACAATTTCCCTAAATTACATTATTCACGAAAACCATGTCTTAACTGATCTGAGAAGTGCTCAAGTATAAAAATTGGATACTGTCCAAATATAAAATTCTAAAATAAATTCTTTACTTCATTGAACCGAAGGCCAGCAACTTTGGTATTTAGTCTTGTATCAGAGAGACAAATAGTGACTATGAGATGTATCTATTTGAAATTTTTGAGTAATAATAATATATTTTTTAATTCTTAACTTTATTGAAGTAAGCTATGTAACTGAATTTCGGGTCGGGAATGCGTTTAGGTGCTAAAATGAACAAATAGATTAATTTATAAATTATGGATACATATACAAAAATAAATGATTTTAATTACTATGTTTAATTACACAAATAAGTGGAATTATTACCTACTAACCTCCTCCGATATCATCTTTATAGTAATGTCCACAACATATTGCTTTAATCGAAACCTATTTTAAATTTCTTGAATTAAGATTAATTAGAATTTAACCATATTTATGTAGTTTCATTTCACATCAAATTTTTTTGGATTTGGTTTTGTTTTGTCATTTTATTTCAGTCGTTTGACTTCTGTTGTTTGTTTTGATTTTTATTTGTCAATTTGACGTTCATTCGGCCTAATGTCATGATCCATGACAAATAGCAAATTGGATTACAGACAAGAAAATTATTTATGACAAACATATTTTTCTCAATTTTTTTTTCTCTTCGGTAAATTATCTTACTCCTCTTAATTTTTCTTTTTTCAAGTATGAAAATAAATAACCTTATATCTTTAATTCACTTTCCATCGTTATGAATGCTATACTTGCACAGGGTTCGAATGATTCCGATTAAAAAAAATATAGCTACCCACCAATCACGGCCAAACACACGACACGATCGACGCTGCCACGTCAAATAAGACGGTGTGAGTGAGTGTGAATGAAGTGGCAAATTCGGCATTTTGTGGAGTCGGATCTTTTGAGAATTGAGTGGTAGTTGTATTCTGGCAATTGCAAATTCAAGATGCGAATTCTGTTATATTCAGTAGCAATAGCCCTTTTGGGTACTGCTTTAGCAGATGATATTGAAGATATTCCGCAAGAAGACAACGTATACATTCTTAGTAAAGCCAACTTCGATTCTGTGCTCTCCACGACAGACCACATCCTAGTGGAATTTTGTAAGTTTTTAAAGTTGTCATTGATGACTTTCAATTATTTAAAATTTGTACATTATTCACAATAATCAATTTGTAACTTTTATTTCATAATTCAATGTTGTTGTATTGTCGGCCGGCTAAATTCATTTTGCCGGGCGGCATGTTCATCGCAAACTTCTATACGTCATAGATGCTCCATGGTGCGGCCACTGCAAATCCCTCGCACCAGAATATGCCAAGGCAGCCACCAAACTCGCCGAAGAAGGCTCCAACATCAAGCTGGCTAAAGTGGATGCCACACAGGAACAAGACCTCGCCGAAGTCTACAAAGTCCGAGGCTACCCAACACTCATGTTCTTCAAGAAAGGAAGCCAAATTGACTACACTGGTATGTGCACATGCTTAAATAACAGCAATATAATTATTGTGTTTTGCAAACTTGTTAGCTTATCTCACTTAGGTAGCTGTAATAAATCATAATGCGGAATATTTAACCATGACTGAAACCATTTAATCAGTGTTTTATAAACATTCTATGGCTCTTTGATTTATGTTATAATTACTGATGGAATCATCACATTACTATTTTAGGTCTAATAATATTATGATTACCTTTGACTGACCAAACATAAGTAAAAGTAAAATTTATGTGGATTAGTACACTAATTCTTCTTGTTAATAGGTGGTCGCCAAGCTGATGATATTGTAGCATGGCTAAAGAAGAAGACTGGTCCAGCTGCTATCTTGATTGCCAATTCTCAGGAGTTCAAAGAAATAACTGCTGCCAATCCTGTGGTTGTATTTGGTTTCTTCTCGGAGCAGGGCACAGAGAAAGCGACAGCCTTCTATGCACTGGCGGGTGCTGTTGATGATCAAGTATTTGCTGTTGTCAATGATGAAAAACTCATGGAGGAACTTGAAGTGACTTCTGAAAATATAGTGATGTTCAAAAACGTGAGTTTTCCAAAAAAGTCATCTGAATTATATACTATTGAAATGAGACAGAAGCACAACTTGTCGTATAAAATTATTTATGCTTATTAAGTAAAAGCATTTCATGAAGAATTATTGTTTGAAATTTTTATTTTTGTTATTTGTAATAGTCTTATTCCATAATTTATTTTAAAACTTTATGGCATTGCTCCTAACAAAACTACATTTTCAACAAGGATGTGATCTTTACTCAAAGAAATCTTCTGGGCTTCTCTATACAATATGTAAATGCATATTCAAATATTTCTTAACATCTCAGTTAACTATTGGTCATTGAAGATTTATTTTTTTACATTGGCTATAAAATGTATTATTAAATAAGCATCCTATAAACACACACGTGTACAAACACACATATATAATGTGAGCTGCAAGACAACTCAGTTTCAGAATTTAGAGATTAACATATGTTATTAGTAGATACATAATAATTTTTTCTATCACTTATGATAAACAAATGGACTGAATAATTAATGTTTTAAAATAATGAAGTTCAAATTATTTTATTATATTGTATTGAATAATGAGCTTGTTATATTAAATTTACAGACTAAAATATCAGTAAACATTGAATAATGACTACACTCATGATGAAAACTGCGATATCTAAATGTGTTTTTTTATAACAGTTTGAAGAACCACGTGTCAAATATGAGGGAGAGTTTGAAGAAGAACTGCTTAAGACCTGGGTGTTTGTGCACAGTATGCCCACCATTGTTGAGTTCTCACACGAGACTGCCTCCAAGATCTTCGGTGGCCAGATCAAATATCACCTTCTGTTGTTCCTATCCAAGGTGAGTTGTTTTGAAATTAAATTCTTTGACATTACTGACAATATCATTTATTGTTAAACATTTCAATAATCAATAAGATAAATTAGATATATCTTTTAGGTACAGTGTTCAACCTTGTTGGGTACATTTTTCAATTTTTTGGCATACAATTGTATACAAATCTATCCTGATGATAAATATTGAAGTTTTGGCGTGGTAAAGCGCATTAACATAGAAAAATCGTATGCGCTTTACGACACCCACATTATCATCGGACGGAAACGCTCTAGACTTCGCTTACTCGTTTACAGCATATTAGAGAACAGTTGAATATAAAACAATATCTTTGTACGTCAGCATTGTGTTCGACTGGATCGTGCATGGATATATTAAAACTATTTATTCTATAAATTGATTTCTGAATGATTACCTGTGAAAGCCGTTGCGTCTCATCAAATTATGTAAAACGCTTGTCTTCTTAATTTATCTAAATAATATTACACAACTTAACTCTACAAATTTGAGGTTCACATCAACAGAAGTGTAATAATATTATTTTTAAATTATTTATTTGTGTTTGAGTATTTTAACTATTTAAATCTATAATAAAAATGATTTGCTGAATTATACGCCTGAGAAATTTAAATGTAGTACATACAATGATATATGTACTGATTATCAACTACGTATTAATATGACGAAGTAAATTTATAATTATTTGATACTTAAATTGAACTTTAAATTTTTTGCCGTGCTTCACCTATATAGGTTGTTTGTACTCTTTATGTGTCAAATATATAACGTATTTTGTAAAATAACACGTTCCTGGCAATTAATAAATGAAATAATATAAAAATATTGACCCACAGAACTTGTGTAGGTCGCGCGGGCTGCGGCGGGTGCATCGTAAAAGTGACTAGATAACTTTCTGTCTTATCGAATGACCGCAAAAAGCTGACGCGTAAGCTGCCTCGTTTCGGGCGATGTTTCACCGTTATTATATTATTAGAAATGGAATCTACAATTATCATCTTGTCTTTATCGAATGAATAGCCTTTTGTTCGTTATAGCTTGAACATATTTGTTTATTACCAAGGCGAATCTACAGTTTTTTTTTGTAATAATTGATATGTAGACGAGCGATGGATTTTAAATTATGTTTAAACATCGTGGTATCGCGTCCGTTAGGAAGGTTGTCGACCCTATTTGACCCATTAGCGAACACCAATGAACTCTGTACTATCTTTACGTTTGACGAAGTAATCTTTTAAAACTTAGCGATAAAGAGAGGCTCATGATGTTTAAAACATAAAAAAATATTAAAATTATTATAAAAGTAATCAAGTTATGAATATGTATACGTTAACATTTTGCACTTTGTTTTATTTTAGTTCTTTAATTTACTTATACACGAACATAGTTTAAGTTTGCGGTGCAACTTAAAGTCAAAGTCGCTTTAGATGGCTCATAGCCTTGTACGGTTTCAATTAAATCTGGAACAATACTTAGGAGTAGGTGGATGACTTTTATGAACCTTTTAACCTTAAGTAACCTTGATGTATCATTACAATCTACCGTACGTTTACCCTGATCATGCCAATTTTAATATTAATCTGTTAATTTCTAGAAAAATGGCGACTTTGAGAAGTACCTGGAGGAGCTGCGTCCCATCGCCAAGAGCTACCGCGACAGGATCATGTCCGTCGCTATCGACACAGACGAAGATGACCACCAGAGGTGAGTGCACTCGCCATTCAGTTACCAAACTGGCCAGCCAGTTCATCAGTTTATGTCGGGTCAAAAGATTACATAAATTTTTAGTGTTCTGCTGTAAACGCGTTTCAATTCAATCCGAAATTCGATAGCTTTTAAATATTTTTTATAAACTAGATGGTCCCATAGCTTAGTTAGTAATAACCCCATAACTGTCGAATTATGAGTCCCGGGTTTGATTGCCCACCGGAGTAGATATTAATTTATTGTTTAATTTTATTTGGAACTCATACAAGTATTAAAACCATAAACACAATATATCCACTAGTATATTTAATGCATAATTGATAACTTTTTTTCGGAATTCGGTCAGTAATTTTGTTCGATTTTCTCATGCCAGTCGAGACTAAGAGAAAGCTATTGCAAATACATATATGCATTTATTTCAACAAATTTTGTGGATTCTCAATCGACACTTTATTACCGCGATACGATACCTCGCGAAATTCAGTTAGCTGTGAAAGGTTAATTAATTATAAACTTTTACTATACACATGAAAATTGATCCATAAAATCTTTATCGAATGTGTAATATATAGTTAAAAACAGTTCAGCAAGAACCGATAACATTGCTCGTGTTATTGTTGTCATCAGGATATTGGAGTTCTTCGGCATGAAGAAGGACGAGGTGCCGTCGGTGCGTCTGATCGCTCTCGAACAGGACATGGCCAAGTACAAGCCGACCAGCAGCGAGCTCAACGCCAACGTGGTCGAGGTAACTGTCGAACTGTCTGTGTACGACGGGCGCTCGCGATGGACACTACTCACTGTGTAACGTGCCGTAACTGCGGCCATCGTGAGTACTCGCTGTGCAAAAGGCAATTTACATCTGTGACTATATAATATTAGATAAATATTAATTAGTTACCATTTATAAAAAATTAAAGAATTTATTTTTCTTTTGAAACAAACTTACTTGATAATAATTTAAGGAATATTATTATAATAACAATAATATTAATATAATAACTAGTAATAGAATAAAATTATGGTCGGTATTACTGTCGATTTGTTTGAGCGCGTAGCTCCTTTGAATTATGCACTGGGTTTAGTTTTGACAATAATTTGTTCTTGAAGGTTTAATTTAATACATACATGTTATATTAAATTGCTTATTAAGGATTTATTTCACTGTACAGTTATGCGGCCTGAATAGCCTTTATCGACCAAAATGAATACTAACACAAATAATAATGACCGAATTCGGTCATGTTACCCACGGACTACAATCAGAAGTAATTAATATGAACGTATTCATGCGTAACATCGATATACAAGTAATAAAATATATTCGTAAACTAGTATATGAAATATATAACGTAAGGGAAAAATATTTTTACGACCAAAACAGGTTTCAGTGTTCTGTCTCACATAAAGCACACTCACTGAACTCACGTTCGTATATACTATATACACACTTGTTAGAGACACGTCAGAAAATAATCATGTTGTAGCCAAATTGAGTGCATATTAAATTATAAAATTAATTTGTTTTGGAACGTGACGCAGGCCATGTAATAATAATGCATTTACGCGTACGTATAGTTAATTAGATTAGTTTCACCGTTCGATAGAATTGGTTGAAGTGGCTGCCAACGATAGCGCATGGTTATTATGATTTTATGATACGGTCACGCATTACATGCAGAAGTGTCGCGTTGATTGACTGCACCGTTTTTGATTTACAGGCAAATGAACACACGGAAGCCGTTATTTAATACCGTGGTCGATCACCTCTTAATAATTGTTTGTTGCACACGGGGTGTAAGTATTCAATTACGCGCTGAGGTAGTTTAGTGGCCGTAGCGTAAATTGTAAGTTGCACGAGGGATGTAAATAATTAGCGAAGCCGATAGGGTAGGTTATGGATCGCAAGGTTAGGGTCTTTAGGTAAACGTCCGATCGCCTTGCTTTTATATTGATAAATGATTTATATTTCGGTTAAAGCAGTAGAATAACTACTGATACTTATGCATATCAGTATTACATCAATATAATCAATCCGTATCATATTATTATTTTATGAAAAAAAAAAACTAATTAAGATCAGGCACTACAGTTATTTTTCACGTTGCCATTTTGTTGTTCGTTCGATTCTTTGTTCGATTTTTAAATTTACTTACATCCTTAGGGCATTAATATCGAATGTACATCGCGTATTTCCAATTAAATACCAACAAGTTTAAGAACAACATTTTTGATTTTTTTTTTGCTACCATTAAGTGTTGTCTTCGGACATGAACCTTGACATTTACTGAGACTTCTCTGCAAGTTTTGGGGTTTAAATTTTCTTGCATTTGTTTTAATGAATTGATACAATTAGTTATATAAATTTTCTTCTTCGTCTTCCATGGAACCGGGAAGTTGTGCTTAACTATGTAAGTCTGATGTGCAATATTCATTATAATAGTAGACGGGACCGACGATATAATTGAGCGATTGCCCTTTAATTACAAGGATTTTTTGCGTTATAGTTCATTTAGTATGTGTTACGAAACTTATAAATTGACGTCCAATGGCTCATAATTCATTGTCAAAGAAAACTAAAAGTTTTATACAAGAAGTTTGGTATGAATTATGTATTTATATTTCATCTTGTTATGTTCACCCTTAAGCCCTTGACGAGTTGCAAGTCATAATTTAACTTAAAATTTTGTGTATTAAAAGTAGATAAAAAGGCATTGGAACCAGGTTTATTACTAGAAATCTTTTTCTAAATATTAAACGGTATTTATTTATGGTATAATTAATCAACTCTCCTCTACGATTGCTCACTACGATAGTTATTAATATTTTTATTGTGCGAAAGTGCGCGACTCGCGTTTAGGGTTGTCAATTGTTTTAAAAGAAATATATTATGCTATCGGAGCGGTAATTATTTAGGTCAGGCTCATATGGAATATAAGCTTTTCACATGCAACAATTGTGTACTGTTGCATCGTCAAAAATGCAACAAACAGTGGTCTTTAATGTTCTACCACACTACAGAAATTTGGCAAAAATGCCAAACGTTTCATTGGTCCTCAGAAAACAAAGAATATTGAAATTTTACAAAGTTTATAGTATTTTTAAAATTTGAAAATTATTCATAACGTCGGTAACCCTACAAACTCGAGCACTGTGTCACGATCTACAACGGCAAGCTATGTCGTGCCGCACATGTATGTATATACAGCTGGCACTATAAGGTACAAGGTCAATACCGTTCATTAGATTCTCTTCACAAAAGCAGGTTATCGGATGGAAATTTATAAGTAACTCACCACCAATAACTTTTGTGCATATATTGTGAACCGTATGACCTACTTTTGTTGCCTTCACTTGTGCTCGCCGAATTAAGTGCATATGCAAATTTACTACGTAAGTCACTGATCAGTTTTGAAGTAAAGATAAATAAAACGAAATAAAATAAAATTTTCATTTTTTAAAAACACACAAAGATTTTATTCCGTTCCAAAATGGGACGGAAATATTAGTACATTTACGATGCGCAACGAGAGATTTGCAGAATTGATGGCATAGGCTGACGTTCGAAGTCTTTGTAAAACCTCTTATGAATTAATAAAACATTAGCATTTACCGTATACTTTAATTATAAATCTGTTTTAATTTTTTTTCACCATCTCATCAACCACGCGTTTCGATTCGACTTACTCTTCATACTAAATTTCGTTTGAATTATCAATCACTAGCTACTACAAAAAGTAATTACGTATTGAGGCATCAATTTCTTGCGATGTATGCGAGTTTAGAGGAATTTATGAAACAAAATGACAAAACAACATCGACATCTCTTATCGTATAGTGTGGAGTCGCAATATTTCACCAAACTTGTGTTGCCGTCCAGGAATTCGTGCAGTCGTTCTTCGCTGGCACGCTGAAGCAGCATCTGCTGAGCGAGACGCTGCCCGAGGACTGGGCCGCCAATCCCGTCAAGGTGCTCGTCGCCACCAACTTTGACGAGGTCGTCTTCGATAAGGACAAGAAGGTGTTGGTCGAATTCTACGCTCCCTGGTAAGTCGATAGCTGGTTGGTGGCTGGGCCGGTTTCGTCTCAGATTGAGAAGTGTTAATATTAGAGTGCGGATTAGCGGGTTTTGATACACTTTTGAGAATATTGTGTAGACGTCTCAGGCGTGCAAGTTTTTTCAAGATGTCAAGATTCAAAGTCGAGAAGGGCATTGTTTGTTTTTCTGAACATATTAAATTGGAATATCATTCGAATAATACTAGGCTTAGTGATTCAGATGCATTATGCTATGGTAAATGTATTTTAGAAACATGACAAAACTCATTATTTTATAATAAAATAGCCATCTTTCTTTGACTCTTATACCAGAATGCTATTGATTGGCATCTGTTGTCTCATGGTGGTAAGTCTGCTTTAGGCCAATACGGTATGTTCTACAGTGCTACCGAGACGTCATCGATATAGTAGTGAATAGAAAATTGAAATACATATGTGACAAAACTAAGTAGCCATATGCAAATAATATTGACATTGATTTCTTAAAATTAGGCTATTTGCAGGAACGTGTTTTTTCTAAAAAAAAACTCTTATATTATCTGTTATTGATTGTTGCCATTGACAAAGATCGATGAATATTTAACTCAACAAAATCAATTAAAAATTTTATCAAATGCTAATAGTGCCTATAGTAGTAGTTTCTAGTATATATCGAGTTGATATAATGGTAGAATACAATAGTACATTGTATGTACTGTATAGTTGATCGTAAAATATCAAGGCACAGTAATGAGATGTATGTCGCAATAATTCTTAACATTGTTTAGTCAAGTGCGCGGTGACAGCGATTTGTTAGGGCGTATTCAGTGGTCTGCAAATAATGTGCGTTCGAGCGACGTGGCCCGAAACTGTCCAATAGGCGATTATGTTAATGTTATGTTGTGTTTATCGCTGAGTAAATTCACTTGTTGCCGCTAGACGGTGACGTCACGCGTTCGATACCGACCTGTAATTATATATTAATCTGGCGTCGATATGACATTAAATGTAACGTCGAAACACTTGTGCAAACTTGATAGTTCAATAATTTTATATAATCGATTAGTAACGCGTTCGTATTAGTGAATTTTTATTAATAGATATAAACAGGCGTGGCCGACTTATGGCAAGCGACGCTTCCGAACCGAGAACTAAAGTATCTTTGAAAACCTCTCTTCCGTAAAAAATGATGTACATAAATGTATTAGTGATATGTTACCGAATGATAGGGGTTTTGAAATCTTTATCAGTTGTCTTAGTCCTTTTTAGGAGTAAGTTTAACGGAACATATGCGAGGAAAGCAGCAAGAGATCGACATGAAGCCACGTGCTTGCACACGCGCTTTTAATATGACACAACATTGATATTATCTCGCGGTTTACGGTTAAAAGGAATTGACTACTCGTCCCGTATTCATGGTCGTAGGTCGGTTAGTTTACACAAAAATTTTGAAAATTGTGCACTTCGACCCCTTTTTAATTACTCTATCTATTATATAAATTTCATGAAAATCCGTGCAGTAGTGTTTAAAACAATCGCGTTTTAAATAGATTGGTTCGGATTTTCTTTTACACTATGCTGTAAAGAGACAACGCGTGACTATGTGGCTAAAGTCCGTCGTAAGTTGGCCCGTGTGGCGATACACAAACATGGAGTACGTCATTGTGTCTCTGGCCTCATGTCATCATATCATGTCAAATTGATACTTGAAATACTCAAAGTTGTTTTAAGCTATTTGCTTAACGGCAAAATTATCAGGTGGTGACCCCCGTCGAAGCTTATGAAATTGAAATAATAAAGATTAAATAATCGATAAAGAGATAGTAGTATTAGTAGATTAGTTCACATGTTCTTTTGAAACATAATATAAGTTTGATATCATTTGAAATTTATTAAATCGCAGACCCTTTTGTATTGCATAATACCTTGCGGCGGGGTCACTCAGAACTATAATATAAAAGTAATTGTGACAGCAAAATACATTAGTTTGTATTTTCATATACGACAATGTAACTTTGTAAGGAACAAATACGAATATATTATTATACTCCTTGTTGTTTAGAAACTGGCTCACTAGCGGTCTTATCGTTGAAGTTGAGATTCTGGCAACTTCAATCGTTAAGTCAATTAAATAATTACAATCATTAAGTTAAATAATTATTAATTTGGTTACCAGTTATTATAAATTTGTCGACGGTCAGGTGCGGCCACTGCAAGCAGCTGGCTCCCATCTACGACAAGCTGGGCGAGCACTTCGAGAAGGACGAAGACGTAGTGATCGCCAAGATGGACGCCACCGTCAACGAGCTGGAGCACACCAAGATCACATCCTTCCCCACCATCAAGCTGTATACTAAGGACAACCAGGTCGGTGACTTTAATAATAACGATACGAGGGCGTGTAATGTTTGCGTGCGGTTAAACTTTCCTATACACACTTCATATAACCCTCGTTTGTATATTGTGTTTCTGTATAGTAAAAGTGTAATGGAATCGTTGTAGTTAATTTTCATCCCGTTCCTAAACGTTCAAGCTGCATTAGATTTTGCTCACGTGTTTAAAACTAAAATATAATGTAATTTTTTTTTTTACAACCATTCCCTTTTTCTCTCTCTAATAACATTGCAATAAAGTAATATGATATATAAACTATTTTAATGTAAAACTAGAGGTTTATTTTGTTTAATAATGTTAAACAAAGAATTTATATGCTGAGCTTTTTTTTAATACGCATCATGTCGCGGGTAAAGTCACTTTACTGTTTCATTCCTAGCTTATATTGCCGATATGACTAATCGAATTCATTGTGATCAGTAGGTTTATTGACGTTCCAACTTATTTTATCGAAGGTATGTAAAAATAATATACACACGATTACCTATCCAGGAAAAATTAAAAATAAAAAAAACATGTATTATGTTGTCTTGTGCACTATTACTGCAAACTAAGTTTAGTGGGAAAATCATAAGTGCGTGGTTTACGTGTGTTAAATAAAACTAACGAGGCATCGTTATTCACAGCAAACTTATATTTTACTAGCAGCCCAACCCGACTTTGTTCGGGTTAATAATGAATTTATTTCACGTACACACTATATTTATATAGCCTATGTTCATCCGGAAGAATGTACTTTTTAAATAATAAAAGAACTTCACAAATACATATCTGCAGTGGTTCCAACAATTACCTTCCGCTTATAGACTCACTCGCAGAATTTGCACTACTCTCCCTTTATAATATAATATTAATATAGATTATATTTAAGTGATAAAAGTATCAGTTGAAAATGTATTATATTTATTGTAGTTACATGATTATAAAATGCGATATATATTGTCGTATCTCGATAATTATAATTCGTTTCAATGTATCTAACGCAAGGGTCTCAGTAAAAGACACAAATGTCTCGAGTTTAGTGAAGTTTAAACTCGCCGGCGATTTGAAAGTCGGTCACCCACTACAAACCTTCCACGTATACTCGTAACTACTTGTTTCGGTGAAAGGAAGGCATCGCGTAGAAACCTGCATACCTGAGAGTTCTCCATAACATGTTGAAGATGTATGAAGAAGTTCTTTACTCGCTTTATAGAAAAAGCACATACATAGTCATTTTGGGAATTCAAAATTACACAAATTATTTTTTATTACTTTTCAGTAGTTTTAAAAACCTACGTTTTTATATTTATTACGCAGTAACCTAAACACGCATCTATTGATTGTCATCAGGTTGATTTCAAATTAAGAA
Organism: Megathymus violae; assembly: GCA_003671415.1. NCBI lineage: Eukaryota > Metazoa > Arthropoda > Insecta > Lepidoptera > Hesperiidae > Megathymus > Megathymus violae. The sequence goes on from PDGT01000061.1 coordinate 1,175,268, forward strand.
TATATATTTTATATTGTCTCCTATTTATACCATCTTAGCTGTGATATAGAAAATTACTACGTTTCATTCGGGATTACCCATTTATTTTTCCTTTAAAAATAACGATACTATCCAGTATTGCACTTCGTGGCATCCAAATATCATAGAATACAAAACAATTTAAATAAATATTAAAGATATTTTTGCGGTTCGAGTCTCTCTATTTTTAGTTCGATACCTTGACTTAAGCGGCGGACCATCATAAAAACGATCTCGCTTTATCAAGCGGCTCAATCGTCTGCGCTGCTCAATAACGCGAGGTGTGTAATGTTCCGGAAAATAGATTGCGTGTAAATTGTCTTCGTTATGAACGCGATCGTATTCCTTCACTACTTGTAGGCCCTAAACTGGGTAAACGAAATAATGTTTGTATTACTATTTACTGTTTTTACTTCGATTAATAAAAGTTCAAGTACCGGTAATGTGGACTGCACAGTACTGCACGACGTGAATAAGTATTTGAGTGCGTTGGTTGTGCCATCAATTCTGTGTCGTCCTTTCTGATCTTTAGTCTAATTATTACAATCATACGAAATAATCGCACAGCCAGGAGCCTAGAAAATGTTAATGATGAATAAAGACATTTGGAATGACCCTTTTTCTTGTCTGCGATGTACACAATGTACACATGTACCACACACCACAATACCATAGTGCGGTGAACTAGTCTATGAATGTAACTTTTTTAAACAGATGCCAGTTCCTACTCTGATTGCGGAGTGTTGCGAAAGGCATGAGCATATACAGTTAATACGAGCGAGACTCAATAGTAATAATATAATTGCTCCTGTTTGATTTGACTGATAATGGAATCCAGCATCTTTCGCTCAGCAAGCTTGTTGCAACGGTCTCTAGAGGATGTCGAAAGTGAGGACTATTGTGTTGCAGGTGCGTGAATACAACGGCGAGCGCACGCTGGCGGCGCTCACGAAGTTCGTGGAGAGCGACGGAGAGGGCACCGAGCCAACGCCCACCGTGGTCAGTATCGTGTCGACACACACGCACACATACGTACACACACGCGCACGCACGCACGCACGCGTGCGTGCTTACACGTACGCAATACACCATATTCAGTAACTATGTCAAAGTCAACCCATTTATGTAATCAATTCTGACTTAAGGTATTTTTCAATTTCACAGAGCGAGTTCGACGAGGAGGAAGAACAAGGAAAGGCGAGAGATGAGTTATAAGCATGTGGCGACCAGTTCGCTCGCGAGAGACTTCCATAGAATAGTTATTATATAGTCTTTACACTTAACACAACACTGCATTTCAACAGCTAGACTGTACTGTTAATGTTTATATCTGTTTAAGGTTGTATTTGCAACTTACCGTTTTTATTCTGTCGAGTGGAAACTTTAAAAATCATCAAACTTTTGTACTAAATTGTTTCGAGTCTCGGCTGCTAATTTTAATTAGTCATGTATTAAAACTTTTATCGTTAACGATATTATGAATCATAAATACTCTTATGTTATCTTGATTGGATCTCTAACAGAAAGAATTTAAAATTATATTAAAAGCATAATTTATTTCATAATACGATCAGCAGCATGTAGGTACCTAAAAATTTAGTGTGTTTATAATTTCTGTATCATGATGGTGTTCTCGTTTGACACATTCCTTCTCCAGTACAATTTTAATTTTATCGAACAAGCGGGAGCTTAAGAGTGAAAAATTGAACTAATTTTAAGTTTTATAAAAGTATTTTTATACCTTATTCATCACAAGAAATTATTTTACGATTATGACGATTTCGTGTATTTTTCTACATCATTTTTTATCTGGCTTCGTTAGACTATTAGATTAATGATTAAATAGTTAATATCTTGCATCTACAACTTTAATTTTTCTCGGAAAATAATTGATTTTGTTTGCCATTTTTTATATCTGTCTATACTGTAAATAAATTTAGTACATTCACCAAACTTGTTCTGTGTATCTGTTGTGGATACAGAAATTGATAAATAAATAAAATGTAAGAAAAGTTAGCGTGTTGTTGTCGATTATTATTTTATCTATCTTTGATATCGTTTTTTTAAAAATTCAGGTACTGCTCCCTTAGTTTTGGATATGAATGATGATGAAATTACAAATTTATTTCGTTGTAAATTTATTTTACTCTCATCTCTGTGTTGACGTTTTGTAACATCGAACATTTGAAATATGAACAGTCTAGTGGCAACTTAGAAGTCCCGTTAGAAGAAATAAACGGATCGCGTCAGTCTCTTAAAACACATCGCACATACTGGTGCTTATAAGTCGCATCGTAACATATCTCTTTCCGTCTTGCGGCTAAGAGAACATGCGACAAACAATTAGTTAATCAATAGTATTTCATAGCTGTAATGCCGGTCACTCACATTCGCGCGAATACGCGAACCTACAAGTGTAGGACGACTTTCGCAAATGATTATGCGAAGTTTTTGATGCATTCGTGGTTTTCCAAGCTGTGTCGGTTTTTGTCGCACATTTTGATGTTGCGCTTTGGCGCGCGAACTTCGAACATTCGCGTAATCTCCCACACATTCGTGCGACCAGTTGAGCATACGATTGCATAGGTGATAGATGTCTTTATTTTTCGTAGTTTGCGGCGTCTACTATAATTAATATAAAATTAACTATTAATACGTATTTTTGTAGTAGTTCCAGCTACTCTCTATATTGGAAATGGATGGAGTGTAGGAGGATGCGCAAATAGATTTGCATACTCATATGCGAACCCATTTGCTTATCAGCCCTTCACATACGTGCGAACATTCGTACAAATTTCAAACCTTTGCGCGCATGTGATTGACCGAGGTAAAACTATTGGAATAATATATGCCAATAAATTTAAGATTCATGATGATCTTCTAAGTTTACCAATAGGAAATCCAGAGGCATTATGGGACTCTACTTACCATTGGCATGTATCGATACTACAGTATCGATACATTCTTTCATTCGTCCTACAGGACGAATAAGGTATTGTGTGCATCCTCTCATGTCAAAGTAGTAACTTATTTCAACTTGCAACTGGACTTTTTTTCGAATTTTGAAACCCCATCTCGGGTAAGTTCTAGTCGACAATCGTAGGAGTAGAGGGAAACGTGTAAATTAGGCAATACTGTTAATACGATATCATAATTTATTATCTTAAATACAACGATTAAAACATAAAATAACTTTTTAAAATAATTAACATTAAGCTTGTTCTTTTCATAATTATCACATTAACACCAAAAGACCATTATAGACATAGAAAGTGGAATGGTTTAGTTCGACAAGCAACAAGTGGACGAACGAGTCGTGTCCATTTAAAAATAATCTAAACAAAAGACTAAAAAGTATATAATATAATGATGAAAGCTCGATTTTGTGCAATGGGCATAATTATATTGATTTCTTGCAATGGGTTTTTTTAACATAACCTTCGAATATAGCGCTATTGTAGTAAGTATATATAATAATAAGCACCGTTCACTCGCACACAGTTTTTAATAATAAAAAAAAAATATACGTACATAGAACCTCCTTTTTTAAGTTAATTAAGGTGGCGATGCGGAATTTAATCGTAAAAATATGTAAGGAGCAGCGGAGTTCCTTGATGTAGACATTAAAATCAGGCTCTTGTCGCTAAATAAGATGTTTGGAAAGTTAATGAAATAACACATTACAATATATATTTTTTATACATAAGTAGTGCACACAGTGGTTTTATCAGACTCGTTCGTTGAAATCGATAATCGAAACGATTTATCTCGTTAGTAGATAGATAGATACAACTGTTACTTTGGTACTCGCGGGTTAACATTCATAGGTAAACATGTTTCACTAGATTGGTTAGTTTCGCGACAATGGTTAACGAAGTACGTTACTAACAACCAGTAGATTACGGGAGAGTAGGATTTTGACACATTTATATCGAGCTATAATTACCCTAATGGGCTGAATTCATTCCATAAAAAAATTCGATATGTCAAAAGACAAACCACAATCTGACAAAAAAAGTGAATCAAGTATCGCAGCGCTAAGATTAAACTTAAATTGTGTTGCGAAAAACACGGCATAAAAAGTATCATATAAAACAAATATTTTTATCACATTCAACGCCTCTCCGTTTCCTTCGAATACTATAAAAACCCTAATTCAGTATTACACAATTGAGGCTGTAAACACCAAATAATTTTGTTATAAATGCTCCCGTGGTCTTTTCAAGTCTACACGATTTATATAATTATGGTTCTTATTCTAATGTAAATATATCTAAAGGTGCGTTATTATAACTGATCGCGGTATCGCACAGCGGCACATACTTGAGATGTTTCTATATATATTACTGTGCTTTACTGTTAGCTTGGAAATTGAAAAATATGTATCAACGTTGATCAACGAGCAAAATGCTTTTTCACAGGGAAAACACTACATTTGTCTGACAACTTGAAACAAGAAGCAAAATCTTTAAACTAAAACAAATATTAATAAACAATATCTATGTGCAACGACCGTGCCGATCCACGATACCGCACAGTGTGGACACATCTGAAGTTTCGTTACATACACACGCATCGAATGTACACACATGTTTTTATACATATGGGTATCTTATGACGTAACTAAAGAAACGTGTGGACATCTCCAAGTATTGTGCCTCAGTTTATTGCACGCCGCTAATGAGAAACGCACGGTTCTTATTCATTTCACAGACGGACGCCATTGGGAATGAAAGTCGAACGAATGTTAAAAGATAATATCTCACAGTGAGATGCAAAATATATCTGTTTATATATATTTATATCTATCCATTGGTGAAGCTTAGAAGTTTAGTGTTGAACATACTGCCACACGATCGTGAGCATAGTGGTATGTATATAAATTATATATCAGTATGTAGCTGTCTTCTTCAACTCGTCAGTCCGACTGGTCGGGAGCCTCATCGTTCTTTATTTGCCAAAACGTGGTGGTCGCCATTCCAGAAAGTTTCTTCCTCAGTGGTTATTCGGTCCTTCGAGCCAAGTGACCAGTCAATTGTTACTTGTATGTCGCATGAGTATTTATAATGCTGAATACTTCCAATGCATGCACGCACAGTCAATATGTGTACATGTAAACGGACTTCACACGCACCGCTCATTCATAAACAACGTTTCAGTGCTGCACTATGAAGTCTGAAGTCCTTAGACGCGTTTAACCTTAAGGTTTACATTCGTACGGCAGTAACGCGACAATTAATACGTGAATAATAGCTATTTCGTTCGAGTACACGACTCCTATACCTCTACCGTTTAATGTTTCGAAATATTTATTCCATATGTTTCATCGCTTAAGCTTAAATAGTTGAAAAATCCTTACACATAGTAAAATCTTGAATCGATTCAATATTTATTACGTACATCGATTATTTTTGTATTGAATAACTTTAAGTCCAACTTGTTACAATAAATTAATTCATTAAGTAAAAATATTCTCACCGAAGGCATAAAAATTGGCAATAATAATTTGTAAAGTAAAAAGTCCATGAACGTAATAAATAAATACGACAAAATACTTTTATAAATAAGGCAACGAGCATCGATTACATTTGAAACATCTCGACCGCGTCGACATCTCCGGCGACTGGCGCAAATGATTTATGTGTGATATAACATACGTTACATGTTTACAACAACAACAATGTTCAGTTTTGAAATTGATCTTCAAAACGATCCACGCTGACATTAATGAGGATACGAGAACGTTAATGAGGATTCAAAGAAGGAAAAGTGCGTTCTATACGGTGGGGATATTAAAATTGTCTGATATAGCAGTCGGCTTGCCGATAGGAAATCTCTTCTTACATTATACTCAAGTGGTACTACACGTATAATAATTTAAAATAAACACATACGTAGGGTGCAATTGGTGGTAACAAAGCGGCATATAGAGCAAGCCTAAATACATGCGACGACAGGATTTACGTGATGCCAAAGTTTTAAAGGCCATCTCCATATATAAAATCCTCGTTTTTCTATCCCATTTTAGTAAACTTTCAACCATGTTATTTATTACTAGCGGCCAGTCGCTTTCATTCGGGTTCAACAGTTAACGATTATATGCATATACAGTTGATATATAGCCTAATTCAAATGGTAAAAGAATTTTTCAAATAGGTGCCGTGCTTTCGAAGACTACCCTCCGCATACACACAAACTGACAAAATTCTCACTCCCTCTTTATCAATATAATAGAATCAGTAGAGTATTGCCAATGGTTAACGATGATTTCAAATTTGACATCGTAAAATATTTTTATTGTGTAATAATATGATTATTATAAAAAAGTGATCGAATGTTTCCCAAAATGAACGACAGACATGAAGACCGAGATGGCGTTTATCAAAACATATGTTTCATGTATCACTGTCATAGTGATAGAAATGCGAATTAAAGCGTTGTGACAAGCGAGCTGGGTTTTGCAGTTACGTAATATTATGTAACAAAAAAATACTAGTGCGGATTTGTTAAAATTATTTTCAATTGTAATAATATACCCTCATTAACATCCTACAAGTTTCTCGTTACACGACATCCCATCACCGCTGTACGGCTGATTGCACATTGGTACCTTTCATACAGTTTTTAACACTTTATTAAGTAATTAGCACACAGGCATGTCTGATGTATGTAGTAATACGAGTCTCGTGGTAACCGCGATCCGTGACATTGTGTCTAAATATCGATAAAAATGCAAAACTCGTGAGTACCCGTCGCAGTTACAATGAACAATTGATTAGCTTAAAATATTTCAATGTTATCCACAAAAGCAGGCACCAATGGACACGTGGTCCGTCGCATCGACACGAGAACCTCCCCTGGCACTGCATTACCTCTGCTGCGTACAATAATTCGATGCCAAAACAATATCAACAATTTCAATTATAGCACTCGTGTGCCGCTGTGACCATAGCGAAAGTAAGTGCAATACGAAACGACAGATCTTGCAACTGAGAACTGCTCCATAAACTTTGTCGATTTTCTTGTGTTTTGTTCGCAATTGTAAAGGTTGTTATGAAATAGATTTGTAAAACACAGCAGAGTAGTAGAAAACATATACAAATGTGACGTTGCTAAATGCACTTTTCATTTTTTTTATTAGTTTGCACCTCTGCCAAGTCGCGGCGAGTTACTAGTAAAATAATAACCGCACACGCTGCTTCCTTCACCGTAGGATATCATGGCGCGGGTGGCATACACTCGAGGACGTTTAGCGTGCCTCGGCCAGGGTCGAACCCTAGAATGTTCGCTCAGAGAACATAACCTGCTTTGTTATTTTAAATTTATATCAAAAACAAAAATTCCGATCTCAATATAAATAAACAATCGCGACGCAGTACTCGCTTGATGAATTATTATTTTGAAATTGTTCAAATATCATCAAAACTAAACGGCAGACGTGAACTGTGTAGCGTCTGCATAAGACCTTTTTCGTTCGGGTACTTTCGCCCGCGTTCGGCCACCTTCGTTAATGATACAACAATCGAGTATTTGTACATCATTTTGCTATGACCAGAGCGGCTCGTGTGTGTTAACTAAGTCGACATTTTGATGGATGGTCTTGAATATAGTGACTTCGATAGGCAAATCTGTTTACTAAAAATGTTAAAACAACTCTATGAACAAGCGCTTTTAACAAACCGGACTAAATTTTCTCATTAACAGGATAGATCATATCACAAGTCTTTTGGGCCTCGAGATTGTATTGTTTATGTTAACAGTCTGTTAAAGAACTGCTGAGCGATTTAATACCGAGTGGCCAGTGGCGACGACGGTGGGCGATATCCTTCAACATCCGGAACCCACGACACCCAGCGACGTTTTGATGAACGGTTTCTTTGTTGTCAGTCGTATTTTGTAACCAAAACGACTAAACAACATTCGATTTCGTAACATTTTTGTGATATTGTTACTTGTGTGATCAATTAAAAAAAATTATCCACATGTACTTGTTGGCTTGTAATTCTATTTCATATACTCATTTATTTTTTATATCCATTTTTAACATCTCGGTTGTCCTCTTGGAATAGATATTTTACAGTAATCTCGGATCTAGATAAGCGGTGAGGAAAACAAGGTAGCCAGGTGGGGAAAAACCTCCACTGTACTATTGTCAACAAATGTTCTGATTTTTTTGTGACCTACTCTGTTATTGCATATCCTAGCCACGTTATTCGAGACCATCTCAAAACTATTAAAAACAACACAAACATAACATACTCAGCATAGCGACGCCAACGTGTATCGCCCGCACCAATAAACAATAGAATATTAATTGTCTCACACATACGATAAACGCCATTTTATCTGTTGAACGGATTTATAATTTCGCACAGAGTAGACTCATTTCATAGGTTATACTTTTCATAATTTATGCAAGGTCGTATACTCACGGGATGTAAATAGATTTCAAAATCGATCCAGGATCGTTTGCCTTGATTTGTATATTTAAATACAATGCCCGTTGCATACTTACTTACTAAGCAACATATAACATATCGTCAAGATGTAGATTGTATGTATAGATGTGATCGCATGATCTTGAAACTTACATGAATCTCCTTATTTTATTCTATATATCCTGGCATATATGACGAAAAGTATTCAACGTGTCTAAGGGGTCGATTACACCCTAAATCTGCAAATGTCTCGGACGTAATGGTTTTAGGGTCACTCGCATCACGAAGCTTTAAGACGTTTTATCTGCTCAATACATTGTTAATACAAAACCATATGATTCTATTGTTCATAGGCGAGGGCAACAACTTGCCAACTACATGTTGTTGTGTTTAGAGCGCGAACATAGAGTCCTGTCCGTCCTTGGCGATCTGGCGATGGCGCGGTGTCGTGGCCGGCTGGCCCACGCTGTCGCCGGCGCTGGGCAGCGCGTCCGCGGCGGCCGCGCGCTCCGCCAGGAACTTGTCGAAGTCGCTGCTCGTCACGCTGTCCTGAGCGCCGTTCGCTTCGCACGACGCCTGTATAAACGATATTACTGGTAAATTAAATGTATGTTGTACATTAAATGAGTTTTACTGAAGTTACCTGACTCAATTCGGTGGCTTCGACTAAAATTTTAAGGCAAAAGTGAACTCTTTATATCGTTGTGACTGCCGGCCGTGTAGTGATTGTGTCGATTTTAAATACGTCGTGCTAAATTGATTTATTAATAATTAGTGTAAATTTACTTTGGGGTGCATCGGAAAATAGTATAAAAATCGCTGTGAGACGCTAATGAAATTGACTGTACATGATATTATCCAAAAATATTTGTATACAGACTAATTTTATTTTTAACAATTAGACATTGCGAAATTTTATCAAAAATACTTCGATTTCGTTGGTAAACCTAGTGAAACGATTTATAGAAAATGTAATTGTAAATTTTCAATGAAGTAGATGAACACATTTTAATCAGCCAGAAATTATGAGGTACTAAGTACAAACCGAAAAAAACCTAAATAAAATAATTTAAATACTAAAGTGCCTATTATATTGACGGACACCACAAAGAACTTTCGATCGTCTGTCTCAGTAGTGACGCGATTGAGTTGATGATATTAAAGGGAACAAACATTTTCTCTTCACTGAAAAATGTAACAAACAGTGAACAATCAAGTGTTCAAACAGTGTAACATCAATGTAACATAAGTATAACAACATACCCAACAATGAAAATGGTGTTCATAATGGCGTGCGTGCAGAGGCAAATAAATAAACAAAAATAATAAACAACAACACACCTTCTCTTGAGCTAACCAAGCGGTAATCTCATCAAACTCCCTCTGATCCATCCCCGTAGGCTGTTGGAAGGTAAATCATAACAACATAAATAAAAAAGGAGGGAAACATATATACATGAAGAGGAATGGGGCCATGGTCTGACGAGCACAGATTACAGAAATTGTAATTTTAAAAGACGAATTAAATAAATCGTTCGTTTTATATAATATGGCTAAATTTAAGCTAAACGCAGAATAGAATTATGCATAGATAATATAAAACAATTACAGCATGATAGCTACAATTAATATACAGGGTGATGGCGTCGATCAGAAACCTCTTAAAAGCTCATCTTGAACCATCATTCTTAGTGGCTATACATGGTTATTATTTTCATAAATTGATGTTTTTCTTTCCATATTAAATTCCATATATTTTTTTTATTAAATTCTGATATATAACTGAATATTATGGTGAAGCAAAATAAGGTGAGGATGACGTGACATGTAATATACAGAATGATCGGTAAGATTGGAAGGTACCAGGGGCACTGCGGCACGCTGGGCGACCGCGCCTAAGCTGCCGGCCACTTGCTGCTCCGTGCCGTCTGCGTAGCTGCTACCCCTGAACAACACCGACAAAAAAAAATACCTTCAATTCACTATAAAATTAATAAGTAAAAGGAACAATAGGTTCGTGCAAAATTGATTCAAGTCAATAATTTTATATCATTTATTTATCCCGTTTCGAAACGGCGCCTTACGCTGGTGGAGAAGACGCGGAGAAAGAAACTCGTCATCACATCCTTTAGACAAATATCTGTATAACAGTGTTAATGGGAGCGAGCGGTAACACCGACAATTAATCGCTGACGGTAAAGATCACACGATACAACGTCAATCCGTCCGTTGGTTTGACACTAACTATCGTAGTCCTAAAAATAGTACAACACTTCTGAAACTCATGATCATTAACTGCTCCATAATCTATACGGGGACAACACCATTAGCCTGCGTTAGAGCGCAGCGTCACCCCAGTATAAGGACACTCTGGTAACAACGGGCCATTACTGGATAGTAACAATAAAAAACGTATTTTATAACCGACTTCATACCCAATCTTGGTGTTCTCGTACGTGACGTTCCGCGACTGCGCGAACATGTCGAACTCGTCCTTCGAACTGCCCGGCGACTTGTCCGCTTGGTTGTCCTTCACAGCTGGAATGTATAATTGAACAATAAAAAGATTTATTTTTTATTTACATAACAAAATTGTGAATGACACGACAAACGTCGCGTGCGCATTTACCCACACTGCCGTATACATCACTTATTCACTCACCGATGGATCCAGGTACTAGAAATGAGAGAGAATTGTTGTTTTCACTTTTTACTTATTTCGTTGTATAAACTTGTATGACACCTATGTAAAGAAGAGAGAGAGAGAGATACCAAACAAACTTAAATTAAATTTACTAAAGCGAGACGAATGGAATACATAAGTTTCAGTACTGTCAGATAAATTATTAAGGCGTTCGATCCCGACTGTAATCGTTAGATAGCTGTAGTAAAATTATGTCGGAAGGCTTTCGGACATTAGCAATTTTGACAATTATGTCAAACACTATCATATCTCCAATCATAGTTATTGGAACACTCTATTGTCGTCGTAGACAATAATGATACGATATGCTTACTGAGCTTGGCGACGTCCGGCACATCGTCGCTGAGATCTATGAGGGCATCGTCACTGTGCTTCGTAGCTGGGGGCAGATAAACAAATACGTTAATACAACGTCGCAGGTTAAAAAAAAAAAACAAGAATTATATAATCGATACATCACAGTTTACAAACAGCAACGATTAGAGCGAAGGATTGTGATTAGTACTAGTTGATGCCGATCACAGGGGTGAACCCGTACAGTACGCGACGATGTAGTCCTGGATGATAATGACAATCCATCCATACGCTCAATAAAAGCTGAGTAAACGGTAAACTCACGGGAGCCGTTAGCTCCGGGCACGCCCATGGCAGCGCCGAGTATCGCCGACGGAGTGGCGCCACCGGTCACGGCGTTCCTGTTCAAATAATGTAACGATAAATACATAACGAACATTCACACACTCACAACATCTACACTAGAATTTTCTAAATCAAGAAACAATTTTCTATGCACAGAAGCTAATCGATGATTGATTTATTTATTTATGTATACTTTATTGTTTTTTCACAATGGATGGAGTTATGGCTAGTTGCATTCTGTATCAGTCAACCTTTCGAGTTGACGAGTGTTGTTTTACGGTAGGTGGTTTAGAACAAATTTACATAAATTTAGGTAATCTGTTTCTATAACTCGAATTAGTAATGTTTACTGTGTAGTTTTTGTATATTAAAAAAGACATTACAGAAGAGAACTATAAATGAGTCGTCACACACTATAAAGACAATTCCATCTCAGTCCTCGGAAAATTATTGAGTAAATGTAAAAGTCGGTTGAGGGTATGATGTCAAACGAATTTAATGGCCATTTACTACTTTAGGATGAGTAAAAATATGGATACGTAATAAAATAAAGAAGAAAATATCATTGATCCCGACGTGTGAAGTGATAAGATTGGATGGGATGAAAAGAATGAGGCTTGCTGTGTCGGGCCTCAGATTGTGGATGTTACGCACGAGAACGATATTGACCTGTTGTTGAGGAAGCGCTTGTGCCGCAGCAGCAGATTGTGCAGGCGGTCGTTGGCCAGCAGCAGGTCGGCCGTGAGCGGCGCGCCCGCCAGCCGTGCCACCAGCGCCGCCACGCGCTCCTGCATGGCAGCTAAAGTGCCCGCCAGCTCCTACAACCAACGTGCAAACGAAATAATATTTAAACTTTGGAATTTGTTAATACTAAACTACAAGACTAAATGAAATTTCTGTTTAGGTACAAGTAGTGACCTTTTTCAAACTTTTCATACATATTGTGTATTCTATAATTTTATTGTATGTACAAAATACACAAATGAAACAAAGATCAGTACTTACACTATACTTACTATACGAGAAGGTGAAGACTGTAAAAAAAAAATATGGTCCTACACTAGCGAAGGTCATTCTCCTTCGACTCCGCGGTTGTACCGAATACTGTATCAGTAGGTTGAACTCACGTTGAGCAGCTCGATGTCGCTATCGTGGTGCTGGGCGGGCGGCTGCGAGGTGAGCTCGTTGAGCATGTCGTTCATCACCGCCATGTTGCCCTCCACCACCGCCAGGTCCGCGCGCAGCTTGCTCGTCTGACTGTCAGACAGGGTCACCTGCAATCGAGATCACATGTGGCTTAAGTTCCAACACCTCGGACGTTTTTGTCGAACGACTAGTGTAGTCTAATCCAGGAAACCTTTTTTATGATTAAAAATATACAAACATTTGAGTATATTAAATGTTTATAGCCGCACTTAATACATCCTGTTATCGTTCCATTGTCAGGCTTGAGAGTCCACTCACTATGAGAGTAGTTATTGGATCGAGAACTTCGAGAACATTATGCAGAATTCTCAGATAAATTAAATTCTTTTCTTATATGGACTTCATATGAAAAATTTGATGCGTGCGTGAGGAATCAAACTCAAACCACTTGGCTACGGCTGCTATAACTTTATGTTCAATTAAGTTAATTGAATTTTCGAAGTGGGAATTAAGAATTATTTAATTATAATTTGTCAAAATGTTATGTTAAAATATTTATATGTCTGCAAAGTCAATGGTGGTCGTCCCCGCCTAATAAATATCTTCTTTAATTTGTACAGTTTATATAACATAATCAAAATAAGTTATAAATTACTACCTCATAATGACATATCTTTTAAATTTTATCAAGAAAATTTTAAATTAAAGATATAATTTACGTAACGTCAATTAAATCATAATTAAATCCAAAAACTTCCAACAACAAACAAAGATATCTCTATGAGCGTTTCAAAGTTCCTTTTTTTATGTTAAAAAACGACAAACGAGCAGACGAGTCACCTGATGGTTAATGGTCACTGTCGCCCATGGACATCAACAAGACCAAATAGCTCCCTGATGCGTTGTCGGCCAGGAAATGAGAAGGTAAGAAAGAATGTACTGGCTCTCGAGCCCCCAGCCGGAACACGACGAGTCGTTTGGCGGCTGACTCGAGCAGGAGGGTGGTACTCGTAGCTAGCCAGGAAGGCTTCACGAAACGATTATAATACGACTAATAATATTGATGACTGATAATAATAATCCTTACGCGAAGCCCTACCACCAAGCAGGCTGGCTTCTGTCGCCTCTTACGACACCCTTTTCTACCATCATGGGATTGGGGAAGTACTCTAGGCCGCCCCAATACGGCCAAAATTCTCCTCCAAGTTCTCCTCTTATTTGATTTATATGAGTTTAAATCTATACTCACAGTGCCAGTAATTTGTTCCTGCGTGGGTCTAGTGGGTGACCCAGGGGCCACGACAGCACGCTGCGGCGATCCTACTACCGGCTCCACACCGTCCGGTACGCTCTGAAATATCAATTATAGCTGATTCATACTGGCTCGAAGGACCACTAAAAGTTACTTATCTTTGCTGACATTTCACACGATGGTTGATGGAAAAGCTATGGATGGTTGAATTGGGTTGATATACTGCACAGGTTAACTATGAGATCTAAGGATATTCCGATTAGTATTCGTGTTGTACACATAAAGGAAATACTTTTCCATTTCAAACCTTACTACAAACTACTAAACTACAACTACAAACTACTAAATTTACATATACTCTATATGTAACTTCACAGTAATGATGCTGCACGGATAATGTTTTCCAAAAGCAAAGCGAATGAAGGAATCGCTAGTAATTAATATAATTTTGGCTCCAACTTGTAATTAGTCCAATGCAAGTCATGTACCTCTCCTTGTAGTTAAGGAGACCTGGAGTGTACTCCAACTTTCTGTTCCAACGCGGATTCGTCAGTGTTAAAGGCTCTCCCGCGTGTTGGCAATTCTTACCTCTATTATAACTTTAATCTAACGTTAACAATGCAGACTGATCGTTAAACGTGCCCTTAGTGTTAGCCTTAACCAATAACCCATCCCCTACCAAATTTCCTTAACTCTGTTTATCACGTACAATTAACGACAAATGGTCCAGAATCTGATCGCTTACACCGAAATTATTTCTTCATGCATAACTTACTCTCATCGGAGTGAAAATAGGGGCCATGGCATCCAAGTCGGTCATAGGGAACTCGACGCCCTTAGTGCGGAGCTCGTTGTACACTTGTCCCACGCCCTGGAATCAAAACTATGAATTAAAACATACTAATGGTAATGTGTACTTGAATATTTGTTGTTAAACATATAATGGACGAGCATAATTGGAAATTCAGTGGGTGAGTAAAATTATCATTTGTCATCAGATCCTATGTAAAGTGACTATCTTTTATTGTCTCGTCATTACCTAGGACAGACTGATAGAATATGCCATTACGCATAAAGTCCTCATTCTTGTATGCCTTTATTCGAGATGTTACAAAATCAATAAATAAAAGTCATTGCAATGCTAGATGTACTACATTTTGATTAATTAACTTTTAATAATTATATCATTCTTTTATTAAGGCAGTGGTAAAAATAGAAATGTGAACATTTAAATGCGAACTCGATAATAAGTTTCTCTTTTGCCACGGCCGCAAAAAATATTGTAAGTATACAATTGTATGCTCTATTGGTACAGTAATAAAATATTATTTTCTTATACAACGCCGATCAATAATTTTGATCAGATATTACATTTAACATTGCTGTAAAACATGATCTCATCTCAAGGAATACACAACCCACAAACCTAAATTTAAAATTTGCACAAGAAATAAAAGTGAGTACTGCATTTTTTCGTCACCATGACGTGAAAATCGTATTTCAACCTTTACACTTTGGCTATCAATCCTATTTGTGAAAATATATATTAAAATATGAAACGTATGCTTCTCAACATCATTACAAATTGCTAATTGTAAATAAGCTCACAGTCCGCAAAATCGATGTATTTCTCGCCTTCTCGATATTTCGTTGTAATTGTCGATTCGATCTGTGCAAGAAATTTGAAACAATGGCTGACCTTGACGAGGTTGTAATACAACACCGTTGCTGCACGCCATTTATGCTTATCGGACGACTGATTGCAACGATAACACGTCGCGATACCGTTATCCAGCTATCCTATGAAACCGCAGGCATTCCAATTGAATCCCTATACATTAAAAATGAGTCACACGTGTGAACAACCTTAATCTTAACAAGTCCTTTAATCTGATAACAACTGATGATAATCGATAGTATCGCTATCTATCATGCTGCACGAAAATAATCGTAATAATAAATACGATATTACAACCACGATAAGACCTACTCTGAACTGTACGCGATGTACAATACAAGTATGTTTTGTAAAATGATCCCCAACATAATAGTATGTGTATCTTGTAATACGGTATACCATTTACTGACTATTTATTAATTACGTGGTATCTACGTTGTTCGTTCTCAGGACCATTCAATATAACGAAATGATAAAACATTTAGTGAAATATTTGTTCCATGAAATGAATAGCTATCGTACGACAATACCATAGAATTCAAACATTTGAAGAATTTGTAAACGTTTGGCGATATTTTCAAAATGGTTAAATTGATGACAATGAAAAGAAATGCTTATAAAAACTTGAAGGGCCATATGTGAAGAAACTTAAGGAGAATTTTCAGGTCAGCAGGTGTGCCCTGCTTATCTACACCTGGAAGATGAGTGAAGGGAAATCAATCGCGAAGGTAAATTCGGGAACGGCTATGCAAGATACTAAAGAGTAGAAACAAGACTGAGATTTCCTGCGAAGTCGAAATGGGAGCCACTTGAAATCCTATCAAAATTGAGATATACATTCGATCGAACTTTTCGAGTCTGAACCGTGGTCGAAATTCTCGTGGTCTAGACCATGGCTGCTCCAAGCAAGATGCGCTTCTAACTCAACCTATAATTTATTAAACGATTAAATCAGCATTCTACAACTATATTATAAAAACTTGTTCATGTCCTCTGTATCACTACCGCACATTTGCTTGATTGGCCCACTATTAATCAATTGATCTTCTTCCGCAGCAATAGATGAATGGTCTAAATAACAAGCGTGTTGTCATTTAGACCAATTGACTTTATTGATTTTTAACACATCACAAGTGTACGTATGTATGCGATACGTTTTTGGTAAGAGTTCACTTGTACCCGTGCTCATTACTCGTTCATTGAGATCAATTTACATTCATAACTTATTATAATACACTACAGTATTACTACCAACCAACTTTACACAAATGTTTAATATATATAATTATTCATTTCTGTAGAGTCCCAAAACTTTGGATTATGTACTGAGTTTTTCAGAGAAAAATGAACCTTTTACGCATTATTATATTTTAATTAGAGACTTACCGATACCAGGTTACAATCAAGAGCTAGAAATTTGCGAGAAGTAAAACGGTGCAAAGTTCTAATGATTTGAAATTACTAAAATACATCAACACGTTTAGAATTGACGCGTCGGTTCATGTGACACGTGACGCCCTTCAAGGTTTTAATTGTCAAGGATTTGTCTGCTGAAGACAGAATGCCGGAAGCAGATCAGTCTCGTTAAATGAGCCAGTATGCTAAGCTCGTAGTTCTAAAGATTTTGGTGACGAAATCAGCTCGATAAGGACAGTTCAAAGAGACATATATACATAACTGTTACAGATTTTAAGTAAATCTAATGTTTAAGTAAAGCGAAAATATATCCTGAATTGACTCTTTGTGTTGAGAACTGGATATTCTTAAATCCAGTTTGAACTCGACTTAGAACTAAGATGATGACGGATATCACAAAAATGGGCCATTCGTTCGTGGAGAAAGTAAGTCGCGCTGGCTTAAGCAAGTGGTATTATTTGAAATCCTCGAATTAGTAGTGTGGAGTGAAGATTTAATTGTCGGTGAATTGCATCGTGCCGACCATTTAGAAAAAGACCACGGTTAATACCAAGGCGTTAATATAACCTTGTAAAATATAATTAGAGTCATAATTAAACGCTACAATTAAATTTTAAGGACCAGTATGACACACTGTTATATACTGTATAATTACATAATTAATTATAACCGTGTTAATTGTTAATTGACTTCCCGTCGCGATCTCTGATCTCATATTGGATTATGATAGGTAGTATGAGAGATATGATTTATGAAATTATTGACTTGATGTGTACTGATAATGATGAATATTGATACAGTAAATAATGTTGAATATTCCGGTAGCGGAAAACAATAGCGTATTTTAATGTGTACATACAGCTTCATAAGTAGGTACCTGTGAACTGAGTCATACTGAATACGTACACATTCATATGTACATATACTACTATATATACATTTCAATATATTTAATTTATACAACAATTTATAATATCTAGAACAACGGTCATTTCGTATGACCGCCAGGCTCTTTAATTAATAAGAAGAACACTATCACACCTTCGCACTAAAATTCCCTATATCACAGTAAGCAACGGCATACTCCCCCACGGTATTGAATTGAACCTGGGACCCGATAAACACTTTCGGTAGGCAAGTCAAGTACCAATGAACTATGCGGTCGTCTAACTTTAAACATAGATGTATTTAAAAATCAACCTAAGAAAATTATTCATATTCCTGTTTAAAAGCTCGTGAGCAAATTTATGTATCTCATTTCATTAATTGTGCAATTCCTCCCTTTGACACTACTCCATCTTTTTTGTGGTAAACTTATTAAATAATATCAGATTCACTGTCACAGACATACAAAACGTATTAATTATTATTATTAACTGCCCTTATTTCGCTTTAGAAAAATTACGCCTTAAGCTTATAAATAGCACCTGCTTTGTTTTAGGATTGGGAACTTCTCGTTCATGAATCCGAAATATATAAATTTACTAACAAACTAGCCTCGCTTCGCTTCAGGAAAACTACTTTACGCTTAGAAATAGCATCTGCATTGTTTTAGTAATGGGCTTTTCTCGTTCTGTAATTAGAGATACATATGTATATTAATTCATAACTTTTTTATTTACAGACAGATTGAAATGAAAAGACAGATGGAATTGCCGCGAACAAACGCTCAGACACACAGACAAAAATTCTTACAACTATTGTTTTCGATTCTATTGCGTCAATTAAAGGCTCCTAATAATAGTTTTTCTCATATATCCTTAATGTACAGAAAGCGACCAGTTAGAATGTTATTATATGTATAGATAACTTTGTTATTTGCGGAGGGATTGCCATGAAACGAACTTTAAATATTAATTGATGCTCACTGCAATACAATAGTGAAAACCATAACGAAATCGGTTAAGCTTTTTTTGAGATGAGCGCGGAGAAATGCACAGACAGACACAAATTGTAAAAATAGTTGTTTTTGAGGTCTATTGAGTTAATGAACGCCCCTAACAATAGTTTTTCTGATATATCCTTCACGCATAGAAAGCGATCAGTTGAAATTTTATTATATGTATAAATTAAAAATTACCTGCAACTCCGGCTGGTTTTGGAACGCGTCAGCCCAACACTGGATGAGACTCAATACCTTCTCCTGCACCACAGTAGGGGGATCATTCTTAGGTCCAATCAGTTTTACCTGCAAAATAATAGGAATTTGTTTCTAAATAAACTAAAGCAACAACATTTCATATTATTGTAATGTTGTTGGAATTAAATAAAATAGCAAAATTTATATTTGTTCTTGACTCTTATTCTTGAAGAATTGATGATCAAATTATACTTCAACATTAAAAGTGACATTTTTGTTACAAATTTATTCAACGGTTTATGTTCACACACATCTATACCAAATTACTATCTTGAACACACACAAAACAGATGAAGAACGGCAAGTAGGTACTGTTGCCTTTTCGTAACAATCATTCGTTGTATAGGTTTAAAATAAATATGTAAAAGCATTATTTGCTTAAAGCTTTTTAATTTATAAGCTTCGAATTTAAGCGATGTGGGTTCCGTGCATTAAGGTGGAATTTTATTATTTTATTATATAATGAAAAAGCCATAAATTTTGTTAAGTTTATAATTTCACACAAGTCAATTTAATACTGAAAATGTTTGTACTGTTTTTACGTAAACATTATATTTATTAACCTTTGGTCAAACAACATACAAATTACATAAAATACATTTAATTTTTTGTTGCAATTAAATTTAATTGAAAAATGTAGTAAAAACAATATAATAAATATTTATATGGTAAAGAATCATGTCAGTTCACATTAATGTAACGATATAATCATACCATTACATACAATTACTTAAGTATTTACGTAATTATAAATAAAAAGCCTAGAAATTCTTAGGTGTTTTATCTGACAAAAATGATCATATCACCGGCATCATACCGAACATGCCAGTAGATCGGAATCGAAGTTTCTACCGCACGCATATACGGTCTACACGCATGTATACTAATATATCAGATGATGCTTTTTACGTAAGTAGCCTACCAAGAGGCAGACGGGCTGCATGATGGTATATGGTTACCGCCGCCCGTGGCCATCCGTGACACGAAAGGCAGGTCGACAGCTAAGAAAAAAACGGGGAATCTAACCACTACGGGCTCTCGAATACTGTAACCGAAACGAGTTAAAAGCATAGATCCCAGGAGGGGGACCTAGCCAGATGAATAAATAACGCTACTACGTAGAGTATCGTCAGGGTTAAACTAGGTGCTATAGAGCCCAGCGACGACCACCATGTATGAAATAGCGATTACGATCTGTCGGATCTAAAGCCAAGGTTTTCGAAGTTGGTTGAGATGAATCGAACTTTGTAAAGAGTAAGAAGGCGAATATTTTGATAATTTGTAAAATATATCATACGATAATATGTTGAATACGTTTTCCTTATTTCAAAACTCACGCAATAAGAGTGACCTATATAAATGAAGTAACATTTGATACAGTAACATTAAAACACTATTCTTCACTACGTCGTCATAATAATTAACGCTACGGTGTGGAAAGCCCTCTAAGTGTTGTGAATTTAATGTTTCCTTGAAAAAAAATTGTCATTTATTTCATTATGTCTCCTTCCTACCTTCTATCACTACTTCCCTTTTACATCACCACTTAACATCAGGTGTGATTATTGTCAAGGAACTAACTTATGTAAAAAAATATTGATAGGCTTGGCACATTATTATACATTAAATGTATTCGTATAATATAAAAACATTTTTATGTAGGTTTCGTTGAAAAGCAGTGATGTAGAAGGAATGTCATTTCAAAATCATCAATAAGGTTACAAAATTGTAAGAATGCATACAACCGAATAAGACTTAGAGTCCAGTAGCTTGTCAAATTAAGGATTGTCTCCTAAAGCGAGGCCATGTCGGGTTACCTCGTACTTTAGAAAAAATATTTTGTTGCAAACAAAAGAAATATTAACATGGCTTCAACTAAGTGCATATTTAGTATCTAATAGGTTTGTAGCATTAATTGTAATTATTTGCATGTCCTTATTATTTACATGACAATAATAATATTATATAGAATAAAAAAAAGAAATATTTAATATGCTTCAACTTCAACATATTATTACATTCATATAACTAAGAATACATATATTTACTGACATGTTCTTTTGACAGGGTCATTATGAGTCTGCTTCGCTTGACGCAACGCAATCAGACCAGAGTACAGCTTTGAACCATCATCTCGACAGAACAAATATATTGCATGAATATGACTCTATCTATCTCATCGTTCAGAAGCAACGTGACAACATACATATGCACTAACTATTATAATATAGCTAAAATATGTCATTTTTTTTGTAAATATTCTGGTATTCATAGCACCAACGGTAATGAGGATAATCTATACTACTATATTATAAATGTGTAGTGCTTCTCTGTCTGTATATTGCAATGTTTTGTAAAATTTCACGATAAATATTTATTTTATGACTCACTGACATCAATTCCACCAACATTTTTGTCTGCCTGTCTGTATGTCTCGAGATAGCTCAAGAAAGGCTTGACCGATCTTAATGAAAATTGGCATGTACTGAGAACACGTGATTGCGCGGATATAAAAAGCTAAACAAAGCAGTAAGTCTAAAGATGTCTAATCAAGGCAAAAACAATTTTGAGTAATCATGTATAATCATTATTTGTTCAACCCGAACGACGTAGTCGGGGGGCCGCTTATACATACATAAAATTGCTTAAAAAACATCCAAGTAAAACTTGTTTACAAATGTGTTTCTAACTTTCTATCTACTCCAACAAGTTTTTAAATGATACAGAAGTTGTTGACATGTCGCTCAAGGTGACATCGTTTAAAAATTACGACAGATTATTTTAGTGTTATGCAATTTATTTTTGTTTGTATTCGGTATTGGCTGTTGGGATTTCCTCATAATTTCTGATATGTTTCATTAGATGAATCACTGTATTTTGCCGTGACATAGTTCATATCATCACTACGTTAATGGCGGGTGTCTCGACATGAATTACGGTCAAAAAATGGTATCGATTAAAGAGGATAGGTACAAGAGTTTGAGAAAAAAATTAAGTCTATGATAATAGACTAAGAGGTGGTTGAATCACTTAATATGCTATCTCTGTTATAAAGGGAGAATTTTCAAGCAACCTTGTATTCCAATCAGGAAGATCGACAGCCATGCTCACAAGTAAAGCATCCTACTTAGTCCTAAAAAGTAATGTTATGTTTGTAATTAATCTCAAGGATATTGTAGTTATTACCGTGATTAATTACAGCAGTACCTGCGTCATACTTACTTGAATATAAAATAATCACACATCCATTTGTTAATGAAATGAATTCCAGAAATTATTAAAAGTTCCACATCAATTTAAATTTTAAATTTAAATTTAATGTAGTAATCAATATATAAATATATCAACAGCTAATTTTGTATAAATATAGTATTGAAACCTACCTGTATAATAGTAATATGAAATATACCATAGAAATCTATATACCCTGTAATTTCTCCATATTATTCTCAAGTGTGCAAAGTCTACTGTATTGCATTTGCAAGAAATGGGTGTTCCATTGCTGTGTAATAGATAATTGAAATTTGAAGAATCAAACTCAAGGTCCTTTTCCTGAACTATGAAAACTGATTAAAAATCTATACTAATAAATGAAATTGGAGTGTCTGTTTGTAATATTACAATAACCACTTTTTACTACATGCATATGAATGTATACGTAATACAGTAATGGTATATGTAATATATTACATATACCAAAATAACATTTTTTACAATTTTTTTCTGTCTGTCTGTTTGTTCGGCTAATCTCTGAAATGGCTGGATCAATTTTGACAGGACATTCACCGGCAGGTTAGCCGATGTAATAAGGAGTAACTTAGGCTACTTTTATTTCGACTAAATAACTCTTTTGTTAAATTCTACGCGGACGAAGTCGCGCGCACAGCTAGTATATAATACTTAGATTAAATTATTAGACATGACAAAGGATATAGTCCACCACTAAAATAAGAGAAATTTTGTTATCTTGCCCATTTCACAATTAACAATTGATTGATGGAAATTCCACTGGCTTATGAAGTGAACTAGGTGATGACAATGTGGAATAAAAAATTAGTACACTAAATATGACATTGATGGCAAAATGTACGCACAATACTAAATCAATGGCATTTTCTTTGATAACATGTTGTGAGTTGATAATAAATGTATTTCAATCGATTAATTACAAGCTTACTATTACTATTATTGTTAATTTTTAATGTATTGGAATTTTCTTAATTGCAATGAATTTTTTAATCTAATTAAAACTTATAGCAATATAGCTTTTTAATGTAACATTTTGTAATGATTTTGATCATCTATATTATATCATTATAATTGTTTTATTTTATGACAAGTTTCTAGATATTAATTTTGTGCTGATTTATTAAAAAAAATTTCAAGCATATTGCAAAATGAAGAAGAACAAGAATCTTAGTAAGAACTAAAATATGACAAGATGTTATAAAATATAGCTTCTATATTTAAGGACACGTTAATATATTGTCCCTCTTTCACATTAACTTATTTACAATTTAGTATTTTCTTCAGATAATCAAATTATATGAAGCATCCTGACCAAGGTTAGGGCAATTTATTTTTAATATTCACCAATTTAACAAGTTCTCCATGATTTAATGATCCATGATTACATCATTCATTCATTATAACCTGTAAATATCCCACTGCTGTTCTTAGGTTTCCTCTCATAATGAGATGGGGTGAATGTCATAGTCTGTCATGCTAGCCAAGTGGCAATTGATTCCACACATCTTTGAGAACATTATAGACAACTCTCAGGTATGCTAGTTTCCTCATGATATTTATCTACACTGAAGCAAGTATTTATTCATTTGTAATATACAGATAATTTGCAGAATTAGAGGCACATGCAGGGTTACAACTCTAGTCTCCTGCACTAGGTATTAATGTTAAAAACACTAGACTACCATAGCTTAATGCAGATACATAAGTTTTTTTATAACAAGTAAATATGCAACTAAAATCATTTAAAAATTATAAATTACTTCTAATCCAATGTAGTTTCAAAACTATGAACACTTACTAGCAGTTTCCTTAACAGTCCTCAATAGCCTATTTTCTTTTTTTCAGGATTTAAAATCCTACTTTGAAGCTAACTTATCAAAATAATTAACTGTAATCTAAGGCAAATTGACATACCAATTCTGAAATGAACTCCTTGTTGCAAACAAGAACATGGAAAGACTTTCCGCAGTTTTTCACACAAGTTTCCAGCACAGTGAGTGTGTACATAACCACGGTGTAGTTCTTCCCCGCACTCTGGGTTAAACGTTTCCTTATAGCCTTTATGGCATCTTTTGGTCCATCAGTGCTACTATTTATAATATCACAGATTTCAATGTTCAGAGCCCAGTTCTCCGACGGTAACGAGCCATCAGTAGCTTGTTCTGAAATATGATGAAAACTATAATATACAGGCAGAGGACAAAATTGATTACAATAAATCCTACGTTTCAGAACTATAGATGATTTAATAATATTAACTTCTATATGTTGAAAATATGAAAGTTTAACAAAGAGAAATTTGAAATTCGTAGTGCGCCACAAAAACCAATGGTACTTTAAGTCATACCTGTCTGTTAAATTAAAAAGGTAAACAAATTATGTTAAAACTCACCAATTTTCTGACCAACTGGTGTAGCAAAGGGATTTCCTACCCCGAAGAAAGACATTATTGAGAAAAGATCGAATATTTATCTAAATAATTTCACCGATTTCACTTGTCACTAAAACTGACTGACAGAATGAAAATTTCTGTATTGTCTCTGGTTTAATCTTGTAACATTACTTCATCTATATATAATCTATGATTTCATTTCTGAATAGTCAAAATAATGACATATATTTATATCTATGAATCACAGGATTTTATTGGAGAAGGGATATAATATTGGCCTATTTTTAAAAAGAACACCATACTGTTTAACATATAAAATTTTAATCTGAATGATATGTCGAGGTTTTTCATTTACATTTTACATTTATGCTTACACAATGACTATTACATTCTGGTAACACCTGTGAAATGATGTAATGACATAGTACCTATGAAATGTTATTTTAATATAAAGAATGTAATCAACATTTTTATTGAATAATTATATATCTTTATTAGACAATTCTGGAATTCTCTTCTATTTAATAAATCTTCAATTATAGTAGCTTCCGGCTGGCGCGGCATGTGAATGGCGATTAAATTGAAAACTAAAAACCATACTGCCGATCTATCACCAGTGGTCAATGTCGCATTTTACTTTGATAAAAATAGAAATTATTCCTTTTTTAGATTAATGAGGTTAATATATTTACATTTTAATTTTTACTCACTGTGGTGATGGTCACTGATAGGTACATAAAGTAACACACCGTAACCCGCCCCAGCATTTCTTCAGAAAACCTACGGCTTACGTTTGGAATAAGCACCCGCGTTGTTTCAGGAATATGTTTTTCAAGCTCTTGAAATAAGATCTGGGAGGAGATGACATGAAATAATTGCAACCGGGCAGTTAAAGCTAAATTTATTGCCATCTTGATAGAATGCCCATATTATTAAATTTCATTTTCCATTCCGCGGGCACAGATATATTTGGCGGGATAAAACATATCCTAGATTATGATTCATAATATAAGCTACAAAGTGCCAAGTATTATTCAAATCTGTTCAGTGTTTTTAATATGGTACGTGGTCAGATAAACAAAAATCCTAAAAAAATATATTTTGACTCCTAGATATATCGATACTAAAGTCTATTTTCAAAAAATATCTTTTGTATTCATCCCCGTTATAGTTTTTATTCTTTTAGTTCCTACCGTTTCCTAGCAACAATTTTTATTTATCATTTAATCAATACTTATTTGAAGTGCATTAGAAAATATACGATACTATAAAAGTAATTGCTTATATTCTCATAGAATATATTTCACGACCACTTATTAAATCATCAAATCGATTTGTTTTCCTCATGTTATTTATGCAATTGCTTCCGGAGTATTACTAAATTACCAGTTTACATTTCTGCAGATGCTGTCAGTATATAATAAGAAAACATAATGACTGAAAAGCGGACATTAAATAGTTTGATCATTCATCCCGATATCGAGCCGGGAGTAATAGACAATGCAATGATCATTCGATGTATTTTGGAATATGGTAAGTGCTTACATAAGAAATAACATCCTTTATACTGAAACACTAGGTGACTGAAAGCAACATGCATCAATACAATTAACAGGCGTGGTCATATCCAATTCTAGGAATATTACAGAATACTAGTTTCTTTAATATCATCCTTCATCGGATGAAGTGATTTTTATTATTTAATTCGACATCATATCGAAATATAGATCGGATGCAAGATTCAGCTTTAGAACAATCAAAATAGAGCCTCGACAGAACTGTAGATCTAAGTTCTACTGTTTTGTAAGGTACGAGACGTTAAGCAATATCGAATGTATTCGGCACTTCGATTGGCCTCTCACTCCTCCAACGCTTTGTCGTCACTGAGGAGAGTAACGTGTTTTACGCTGCAGGATTCCTTAATTTTAAATTTTACAATGAACTATTTTTTTTTTACATAACGTCTTTTTTATTATGTGTGCACAGTAAAGTATACTGTACTGTATTCAACTATCAATGGGTTGAAAAAAAACTTAACACAGCAAATACAAAATGAACTGAATAGAATTATTTTCTAGATTTAAGTAGTTTAACATGATAACTATTTTCTCATGGGATTTTATAGGGTTCTTCAGATTGCGGTGTGTAAATCTAGGGCGAAGCGCGTGCGTCGCGACCGAGTATCCTTTAGCGCGCATTTAACCTTATTCGCTCCGTGGTCGTCGACTCACTGTCCTGCGCGGAAAAAAGGGATCGCCGCTAGCTCGCCGCTCGCGTCGATACCTATAATCTACTTCGACGGTTGCTTCCCGCTAAGCGGCGTTTTTTTAAACTTAATAAAGAATGTAACCTTACAGTAGTTCTTTTAAACAGTTTTTCGCAAACATGTTTCGGAAGTTTTTTTACCTTTCTCTGACCGAATAACCATCTATATTTTTATGCACTAAATTTTGATAAACACAATAACACAACCTTGATGAATAAATTGAGAATAACAATTTTCTTTGCCAGGTCCAACTGAAGAAGCAGGACGACTTTTCGCTGAAGAAGGTGTGCACTTAGACGAAGCGCCGATTGTTCGCCTCGAATTTCAAAATATACTAAGAATCGACCATCTCTGGATGCTAAAATCACTAAGGAAGTTAACGTTGGCTCATAATTTAATAGAGAAGATTGAAAACTTGGAACAACTGACGGGCCTGAATGAATTAGATTTGTCATTTAACAAAATAGAAAAAATCGAAAACTTGGAAGCTTTGGTCAATTTAGAAATATTAACGCTTTTCCACAACAAAATAAGAAAGTTGGAGAATTTGGAAGCATTAGAAAATTTATTAGTATTCAGTATTGGCGATAATCTTATTGAGGATTATAAAGAGGTTAGGTTTTTTTATATATGTTATTGCGTACACTTTGAGCTATTAAAATATGTCACTATAACCAAAATCTCTCGCACTGTTGGAGTTTCGCTGTTCACTAGCTGTGATATAATTAACAATAGAATAATAAATCCTGATGTCCTTATTATTTTTGTTTATAGATGGCTTATCTGAGAAGATTCCGAAAACTTCGCTCAGTAAGCTTCAAGGGCAATCCGTGCTGTGATGATCCTATGACATATCAATTTCTTAAGTCGGCTCTTACTAAAGTGACATATTTAGATTATAAAACTATTTCCGAAGAGGATAGAGAGAGTGGAAGATCTATATTTCGGTAAGACGAAATTTTCGACGGTAGATTTATAATTTCTTCTGTCCCTTACTCCTTTTTAGTTAACGAGCAAAGCAATACGTCAGGTCCCTTCTATCAAAGCTTTAATACCTGCCTGGCTTGTTGTAACATAATAAATAGTGAAATGTTTATTATTTTCATAATTCCCGCGTGTGCGAGTTCAGTATTAGCTGTGATAAACTTACTTATTAATTTTAGTAATGACATTCTCCAGATGAAATAAAATATGTACAATTTCAAAATTAAAAATTCAGTTAAGCTACTGTAGTTCTGTAAAACGCTATAGCGTTTGCATATCTATGGCGTATTCCTATAATGCGGATTAGTATGGTAATTCTTTTGACTGTTCGTTGCATAGACTACTCTTTATATTAGGTGGTCAAGTGGACTTTCGGATTCCTAATAAATATTAAAAAAAACTTTTAGTGGTTTGCTAAGAAAGCTAGATGATGCGGATGAAAAAGCCGAGAAGGAAAGAATTGTTAAGGAAGACTACGACGCCAGAGTGAAGTTTTATGCCCTCTCGTTTGTAGAATATCTGAGTGGTCCAGAACTGCTGGAGTCGATGTTCGAAAAGGATCCAGATGGTTCGCTTCTGCTTCAAATTGGAGGAGAATTGATCGGGTTTTATGAACAGTAATTGTCTTTTAATGTTAACACGCTTTTATTAGGTCGAGGTTTTCTACTTTTTGCTTTGGCGGATGTGTGTAGACTGGATGATAATACAATGATGATTGTGGAATAACCGAGCTAGTCTAATTTGCTTGGTAGTAGGACTTCGCGTAAGGATTATATTATCAGTATTATTATTATTATGGCATTAATATTATTATTAGTATTATTACCTTTCTGTGAAGCCTGCCTGGCTAGCTACGAGTACCACCCTCCTGCTTGAGTCAGCCGCCAAGCCACTCGTCATGTTCCGGCTGGGGGCTCGTGAGCTAGTACTTTCTCTCTTTCCTTCTTCCCATTTCCTGGCCGACAACGCATCAGTGATACCTTTGGTGTTGCTGATGTCCGTGGGCGACGGTGACCACTTACCATAAGGTGGCTCGTTTGCTCGTTTATCAGCTGTTAACATAAAAAAAAACGATAGAGCCTGACAGGCGTAGGGGGGGATTCCCTAATCAGAAATGCCAATTCTTTCTGCTACCATGAATCGCGGCCCACGCTCTTACAGTTATAAATCAAATAATACAGATGATTAATGTTTTTTATATTTTAGGTATAAAGAACAATACGTAGAAACGATGGCTGGTCTCGTCGAGTTTGCACAAGGAGCTTATAACGCTAGACAACATGAAATTAAGCTGTTCAAGGATTTGGTCGACAACGCTTTAGACGCGAGCGTTGAAAAAAGCAAGGAGTAAGCTTTTTGGATATAACTACAACACCATAACAGGCCCTAAGATTTTCCTTTGCGTATTTTTATGGACTTTATTTTATTACACAAGAGCAAGTTCCAATATGTATTTGCCATATATGAAAATGTTTAAATCCAGGGTTATAATAAAAAATTGATCGAGTTCCAATCGGATTCGCTTGTTGTAGATTTTGGTACTGTTAATATGTATGTATATCCAAAAATATTTTTTGTGTCCTATAAAAATTTAGGATACGTATATAGATTTACAATTAAGGGCTTGTGTTTTAGATAAAGATAAGGGGAGGATTATGGTAACTTGTGTATCCCAACCATAATGAGCTGTTTCTTTTAGTACGTCTTCTTCAAATGATTTTGGATTTTTTTATGTATTCCCTAAAGTTAACTCTCAAAGCCTGAATTCATTTAGTTACCGTATATATATTGCATTAACTAACTCTATACATGTGTCGAACTTAATTTTTTTCTGTCCTATAGATATATGACTGTATGTACGTCATCGTTTATCTATAGATAGATAGTTTTCCTATTGGAGTTCCATTGTTTCATTGGTTGTACGGAAGTCTAAAAATTACTAAAAAAATTACAATTGACAATTAGTTTCAAATGTGATTGTATTATATGCAGAGTCGTGGGAGACTACGAAAGTAAAAAAAAACCTCTAGTGGAACAGATGAACGAGATAATAGGCAAGTTTACAACTAAGCAAGCAACAATAGAACAATTGGAACCGAACATAATGGATGTCGGTGAAGCCTTCAATGATGTGCTGTACGATTTGTGGAAGAAGTTGATGACTATAGAGATGCAACTGTACGAACAATGCGAGGTGAGTTGCATATAAAATAAGCATGTGATATAAGCGCGCGAAACCTTCTCCTCATCCTCGCCTGTTAGACGCGATGTCCATATTTCCATCCTGAGTCTAAATGTTTGATTTTTTTTTTGTAAAAATAACACAATAAAAGTACTTAACGCTGTCACTTATTTAATATTGCTCAATAATCCGATGGTCGGCTTTCTTCTTTTATTAATATATTATTACAAAAAATGTGGTCAAAAGATGTTTCTTAAATTTTAGCTAATTTTGCTAATAACTCAACCGATGTAATGAGTTGAATTAACTGCAGCGAACCTCAAATATTGGAAAGTAAAAAAGTTGTTTCTCCGTAGATGAACCATGGGACATAAATTATGTTAACTTGATAATTTTTCTAGGAATCCCGTGTTCAATTCTCCGTAAATATGACTGAGATGATTACGAAACTGCTAGAAGTTTCCCGAAACGCGTTCGGTGCCTGGCGAGAGCACGAAGGCATGTGGTCGATGCGGCAGTTCGAAACGCTGTCAAAGCTATTGGGCAACAAGATATTACTCGGAGACGCACCTCCAGAACTTTTTGAGGTAAAATATATACAGGTGGTAATTAAATAAATTTATTGCCCGTATTATCATTCAAGAGTTTAAAACAACTTTTTACAGATATACCTGAAAGACAAAATATCTTTTAACCTACACAATACGAGATTATTACAATTTGAATAAACGTTCGTGATTGCACCTAAATATTGTATACAGCATATTCGAGCAGGAGGGATCATTTGCAAGAATTCCTTTTGTGAATTTTTAAATAAACCGCAACCGATAAGGACAGTATCTAAAGAACCGCATTATAGATATCTAGGTATCTAAGTTCGTGAACTCTATGTTATATTACATAATATGTACTACAACGTGATGCCAGCTACGTACAATACGTGATATGATATAAATGTAGGAAATCTAGTTCCCATATTTTTTCTGTAAAGTTTATTACAGAAAAAAGTAACTTCACATTAAGATTAATGTAATGTTTGTGAAATTCTACTTAAATACAGATAATGATGGACAGAGACTTGATGATGAACCTGGTAGCGCAGTCGTCAGACAACCACATGAGGTTTATCGACGCCCGCGAAGACTCGCTCACGACGCGCGCTAACAACTGGCGCGATGATCTCGTTCAAGGCACCAATGAGTGAGTAGTTCTTTGATTTAAATTGCCGGTTGACTGTGACATGATACGAGTGTATAGATGTATGTTGACATCGAGCTCAATGAACGTCGAGGTAAGCGTTGAATTGATTGGTAATTCAATAATCACGAAAGCCTTTTGTATTCCAAAAATCATCATTGTACTTGTGATTCTGATGACATTTTAGTTTATCACTTTACTTTGCTCCTCTACTGCTTCTATAGTTTGACAGCCTTGGTTCGTTGCAGCAACGAAGTAAAACGCAACAGGGACAGAATTTTGGAAATATACTACTACATAGATAATCAGAGGGAGGAATGGGCGGACATGCAGATGAGCATGACGGAGACAGTCGACCCTGAGACTGCGGCCTTACTCGGCGATGAATTTTGAATTTTCCTGATAGTTGTTGTAAAGTAAACTAAAGGCGTTAATATCGGCTTTGTACAAATAAATACACTA
This sequence comes from Megathymus violae, assembly GCA_003671415.1. Taxonomy (NCBI): domain Eukaryota; kingdom Metazoa; phylum Arthropoda; class Insecta; order Lepidoptera; family Hesperiidae; genus Megathymus; species Megathymus violae. The sequence goes on from PDGT01000061.1 coordinate 1,207,431, forward strand.
AGTATTTGTTGATGATACAAATATCTACTAATAATAGAAGTTGTATGAAGCAAAAGACAAGGTAAATTTTTAAATAAACGTATATTATGTACATACAATTTAATTTTTTTTCATTCATTGACAATAATATATAGTACATATAATAAATTCGTTGTACAGTGATTATTTTAAGAACGTTACAAAAAGGCACAATCTGAGGAAATATCACCTAATTTAATGTTCACATTTATTTGGTGGAGAACAAAGATATGTTTTACATATTCATAAGTACTAACAGTACTAATTTTAGTAGTAATCGTAATATATAAGTAATACTATGCTCAGTGACACTATGTGGAATGTTTTCCACCGTATAACAATCAAAACTGAGAGAAGGAAAGGAGCAAGACAAACTAGCAGCTTTGTTACAATTTGTATACACCTGGAATTTTCAAAAACAACAATTTTTATTTATTATAGAATCTTTTAAATATAGGTATCTCTCAACAAAACGCAGATCTATCTTTCACTTGCTCAAATTAGTTAAGTGATTTGTGCGAGAAAAATTGTGGTGTGTGTTCCTCATTGAGGGACCACGTTACATTTTCGAGTTTCTGAACGCGTATTTTGAATTTTTGGAATACATCTAACTATATTAAAAGTTCCTAAACGATTACAAACTCAATGAACTCAATCCTTAGTTTGTAAAAGTAGTTACAATTTTTTTGAGAACTTTTACTAAAGCCAGACGCATTCGGATACACAACTCAACTCAAACCCAATGGAAACGCACACAAAATTGCGTTCTCGTGGTCAATTTACTCGGATATTTCAGAGGGTCAAATATGCAAATAATGCTAACAGTAAACAATACTGGAACATGTGCTGGCAACATCATAAAAAAAACTTTAAAATGAGAAATAATACGTTTAATGTGAATAAATAAAACTGAGTATATTAATGGGTATAAATTAGGGATGTTGTGGAGTTCCGTAATCATAACCGTAATTATCGGATATCCGAAAGAAAAATATATAGGAAACCGTAACCGAATCCGTTAAAATCCGGGTAGTCTAAATAAAACTCATTGTCAGGTTTTCGCGCGTCGAGCTGATACATTATATACCAGATAATACCTAGAAATAAAGTCATGTTACCTCGTAAATACATTATATCTTTTTTCTGATTCCTAAATCATCTAATATTCTTAAGCGAAATTATCCGAAACAATCGAATAATCCGAAATTATTTCTTATCCGTAACCGTAACCGGCAAAATATTATTCATATATCCGTATCTAGTTCCGAAATTTCATATCCATAACATCCCTAGTACAAGTAATATAGGAAGGTTCAAATTGAGCTTTGCTTTTGGCTAACATTGTTATTTTCAAAAATTACATTAAATACACAGTAGCGGTGTTGTAACGAAGCAGGTCGGAGTCACACTACTGTGTCGGAGTGTATCGTGTCTCGACGTGTCGACATCAGATCTATAATTATATCACGTTACAGCGATATCTGATAATCTGCGTTCATAATATTCTGGTTAGATGTGACGCTAGAAATGAACGCACTGCAGACAATCATAACGTTAGGAATGAAACTGCGTTCCTACTATTTTCTTATTTACTAACACGTCCTAGATATCAGATAAATGTGATCTACCTACTTCACTCACGACACAATAATATGCGTATGACCTAATTCAGCTCTTACAATAGGAAACTCATTTATTAGCTGCACCAGCTTTCTTCTTCATGGCTTGCATGTACATTTCTAAACCTTGTTGTACGTTAGGATTCTGAACGTACTGCAAGAATTCTTGCACGTCTTGTTTTCTATTTCCCTGCAACCGTTTAAGTGGAGCTTCCCTAATCTTTTGTTTGGTGATAGAGCGCGCCATGGGTGGTATCTTGTCGAATGTCTTAATAAAGGCTTTACATTTAGCTATGGCGTCATCTTTGTCGCTGGCAGTTGCATCTATTAAACCCACCTGAAATTAAATAATTGCTATACAAAGACATTGTATGGATAGTTATTAAAAAAAATCTTTAAATATTAAAAGCAGATAACAAAGATATTCAGGACTTAAGAGGAAAATATTTTAAAAGTGTCGTCATGTTGCGGAGACGGATGCTCAAAGTGACAAGATGTCTTCAAAAAGACAAACTTCAATATTTGAAAATTTAAGTGAACTTAAATCACTGGTTTTGCAAACAACTGGTGTTACAAATTGCTGTATGTTAACCAAATCAAAAAAGTTGAAACGTTTGACATTCGATATTATCTGCTTATGCAGTCTTCAAATACTAGATTATAGTGCACGAACCTTTAAGGCCTCCTCGACAGGAAACAGTTTTCCAAGAGTGAGGGCAAGCTCTGCTTGCCTTATAGGAATGGTATGGCACATGGTATCCATAAACCAGGAGGGTGCAATAATACCTAAAGCAGTCTCGTTGAGTCCTATGGAAAATTTCCCTGTAACCATTGTCCTATACTCACACGACATCGATAGAAGGCAACCACCGGCAGGCGCATGGCCCTGTAATAACGAAAATTATTTTTTATTGAAAAAAAAAAAACGAATTAACACATAACCTTTCAGGCAGTCTGTTGACAATATTTTGTAGTTTTTATAAAGAACAATAATATCAATAGGGATAGCATAGACTCTGAATTATCTTATGAAGATAGTAGTTTATTGTTGCTCGTTTTAATAAACGAGAAATATGTTACAATAAGCATGAAATTCTACCCAATTTTGGCGTACAATCTTAATATTATTATTTGTCTAGCTTGACGATGATTTAATAATGTCACTATTACGTCGTATCGTCCATCATATTTATTATGACGTACGACGACTTCTATAAAATATATTTTGATCATTAAAAATTTATTTTACGTTATAATATACCATTTTGTTAAAAAGTGAATTTTTTTACACGAATGTCATTATATAGAAATGGCCAACATTTACTTATTTCGTTTCTATTGTCAAGCATTGACTTATAATAAGTAAAAATAAGATTCCTTAGGAAACATTAATATTATTCGTACATTACGTATTACTACGTTACCGCTTTATTTTATAGTTTTAACGTTTATTTGATTGTAAAATAAATTTTATATTAATCACGCCACACATTCATTTTTATCATCGCGCTCTTCCACCATCTTGTCAATGTCAACTCGTATTTTTTTATTAAACTATTTCTTACATTTTAATTTCAACTAGTAAATCAAAGCCCTCGCTTCCTCTTAGACTTAAATGCAATAACAAAAACAATATGATGTGAAATTACAAAAAAGTATCAATTAAGTAGTGAATGTTATTTGCTCCACAATTCAAAGAAAACTTGAATATCTTGTACATTCAAGAATTTTCTTACATTTATGGCCCGTAGTTTAATATTAATTCCGTAAAACAAAAAGATTACTTCTAGTAATTTACTCGTTGAGTATCAATAATGGTAAGAACTGATCTAGTTATTGAAACGTAATTTATTTTTGTAGCATAATATTATAAGTTACGAACATTGAAAAGTATTTTAATATATTACATACATTATTTAAATCTTTAACACTAATATCAACTATGAATTGTTTGTAGCGTGTTTTAACCATAAAGTTAATTTACGTAACTCTATGGTTTTAACGCAGTTTTTGGTAGTCAATCCGTTATTTTTTTTGGTGTAATGGACGTCCACGGTTCACATGGCTGTTTACCATTGACATAAAAAACAGAAGAACGCAGAATTGTTAATTAACAATTATTACAAAATATCCAAAAAATGGGGCAGATAAAATATTTCGTTAAAAATGAAATAACTATTACAATTTTTCGGTTTATTCCCTTCTAAATCAGAATCCGTGAGTGATGACTGTGCAAAGAGGCTTTATTTACCAAGATGTAAAAATAATATTTAGTCTATTTAGTAATTGGAATGTAGCCATATTAGGTTATTAAAGTGGAAAGATATTATCTAATTCCCAACATAAAATAATGTGTTGAAAATTTCACTTTCTTTCGTGTCCAGTGAAGGAGGTTGCATGGTACTGAATTGGTCTTTAACTCGTGATAGGATATAGAAATACGACTTGTGACATTGCATGTTTTAAACCGTAATTGATAAACTATTACTTTTTTAAATTATCTGGTTTGTTAACAAGATACATCCAAGTTAAAAAAATAATCAAGCAATCCTTATCGCAATATTGCAAAAACGTACTAGGTGCTCAGATAATTTTGTTGTGTTTGCAAATTTTTTGATTTTACCTATTTTGATTTTAACATATAATTTTTTATAATGTTATATCACTCATATCTAATTATATAGTTCTGTTCAATGAACGGATAATAGTGTCTTTTTTTTCATAGCTTTTCCGTCAATTATTCATATAGAAGTGGGTACTTTTGCTGTTTTTAATTAAAAAAAACAGTACAAATCTGTTATAACTCGTTTTGCAAGTAAAACAATTACCTACTATTTAACTTTTTTTTTATTTTGTAACGTATATAAAAGTCAATGAACACAAATGAACATTACCTTAGAAACAAAAATATTATAGTGTCTAAAAATAAAATCCTTTTTTTTTTACTTATAGTACCTATTATGACGTTTTAATGTTTAAACGAAAAGTTTCAGTTATTCATTTTAAGCAAAAGGGTTCGAACACTTTCCTACGGAAGTTGGCATCATGGTCTTTTTTTTTTAAGTTGTAGTGCACGATCACTAGTTTGCGAGTAGTTTCTTAGTAGACATAAGAAAACCAGCAATAAGGGACGTCCCTAAGGTTCCGTACCCCTTTTGTGATAACGGAGACGGAAAGTCGATTATTACAAAAACGTGAATTTTCCGTCACTGCACTGGATTTTAAGTACGCGATACACCTTGTGCTAGATATACATGCTTGATTCGTTCGACGTAAGCAATGTAAATAATGTATATTTCAAAATATCTAACGTGTTGTTTTTATTCAGGTTGTCCGCAGAATTTCTTTATTTTTTTGTTTCGTGGCTATTGCCGAGATTCAGTTTTGTTTTAAAATCGAACGTGGTTCGATGATTCGATGATGGTCGAATGTCAACCACTAAACAAACACTACTTATTTTAATATTTTTACCCATTGGTTGCATGGACGCATGGCGTAATTCAGGGAATATTTGTGATATCTCTTTTGTGTATAAAAATGATAGTGAAAACCATATCAAAATATATTGCGTATTAAAAAAAATTGCAGACAGAAATAGTGACTTGGTTAAATACTGTTAGAAGATTTTTTTATAGTATAACATACATAAAGCATAACTTAATCATTCTGTATTCCCAAACACAACTAGTGTTAAAGATAGATTTCACGCTTGGTCAGTATGCTTCAGTGAGACTTGCTAATCGGTTTATGCTACGCTACGCAACCTTAGTCATCTTTGGTACTTTTCCCCATTCAGGTTTAAAGTCACTGTCGTGCAAAGTCTCATTTTCCCTAATATACATTACGCTGTTTGTAGCACCGATTCATGTGTAGACCTTCTCAATAAGTGTCTTATATTTGTTGCTTTGTACATTTTTAACATTTAACATTTTCTACAACACAATAAATTGCATAATTTTTAACATCTTTTGTAGGGAAACAGTATAGCTTAAAGTATATAGTTATTCCTTTTGGAAATTCAGGTTGTAACACAGGTCATAATTTGGAACAGATGTGAAAGGGAGAATCCTTCTGACACAAATATATTTAAATTTGTACTTCTTACCTGTAATTTTCATCAATAAAGTTACTATTATTATACTAACATTGATAGCTGCAGCTGTGATGTAGGTGGAACCGAAGAGCTTCAGCCAAACCTCTTGCAATGTGGTCCAGAATGTTTCAGCTCTTTTTATGTCAGGTTTATACATTTCCATTATGTCTAACCCAGCAGAGAAGACTGTTGGAGAAGCCTGTACAATTAAAACATAGGAATAGAATGATTGACCCACAAAATAATTATCAAACATATCAAGAGTAAATCAATAATTCAGACAGATTTAAGTTCAACTTTGAATTAATATTATGTTTATTAACCAAGAAACATATCCTTGCTTTACTCCAGGAAACCTACACTTTGTTTAAAATAGCACCTGCATTATTTAGGAATAGATTTTTGTAGTGATGTGAATTACAAAAATATTAATTTAATATAATAGGTGCAGCAGCTAGGTCAAAATTTTATTATTTGCCTTCTCTTAACACAATATCCATATTATCTTTTACTTCCTATCCTGTGGGATCAGATCCATTTTTCAGGATATAAAGTATCCTAGATTATGATTCATAATGTAAGCTTAGTAATATGTCAAGTATCATCTAAATCTGTACAGAGTGCTATGTGTGATATGTAGTCAGTGAGACAGACAAAATTCCCAAAAATATTTCATATACAGATTCAATCCCATTTTAGTTTTATTATTAGGATATATTATTATAGTTTACATGTGTAATTATAATTATGTAATTGAAAAATGTATGTAGCTAATATGTATTCTTGATTGTGTTATGTATAATTTATACATACTGATGTTAAAATCATTCCTTTTGCTTTATTCTTAGCAATGTCATCTAAAGATTTACTCAGATCCTGCAGCAGATCCAAATTAAGACTGTTTACAGGCATCCGCTGCATTGTCAGAATGGCTATGCCATCATTGTCAACTTTAAGGTCTGTTAGACTGCCGGCTTGGCTCGCCAATGGCCGACTAAAAGAAACCAATCTTTTCGCACTGTTTGCTACATGCCTTAGTGAAAACATCCTGCAACAATGAAGATTACTTCTACAGATGGAATAAATTGACCAATTATTTATCATGCATATTATTTAGAAACATTGAAATCTTGAAATGAAATTAGTCATGCCTAAATATAAACACTGAAAATTTCAAATATAAATACAATTTCAAATATAATACAGGTAATAACATTTTACACATATTGTTCTTTTTTAAGAAATATTAAATACAGGAAACTGAATTAAAATATTATTAACTAGAGGCCCCGGCTTCGCACAGTTGTACTTTTTTTTTAAACATTTTGAGATATATTTATAATTTTATTGTTATAAAGGACATATGTATGTACTTGTTTCTTAAAATTTTAAATTGTGCTTGTTAACTTATTTTTATTCTTTTTTATAACATATACATTTTTATTCAAATTGCTTTTTTGTTGTTTCATGTACTAAGTAATTTATTGATAATGTTTTTTTTAATTAAACTTATATTTTAACATTCCTCTATTTACTTTTTTACACCTTGGTTCACGTTACTGAAGTTTTAGCAAGGATCCCTTATTTTTTCTAGTAATAAATATAGCTTATGTTACTCAGGGATAATGTAGCATTCTAATGGTGAAAGAAATTTTAAAAACGGTTTAGTAGTTTTTGAGTTTATTCGTTACAAATAGTCTTTATAATATTAGTAGTATAGATAACTTAATAGATAAATCGTGGAACTAGTTTTTTGTTAACAACATAATAGTATTTTTTGTGCTGTAGCACTTTCATCACTTAATTCTTGTCATTAATTTCTAGAAGTAGGTACCTGTAAATATTACTTACGTGATAAATGATCAGCATAAAAACTTTGTTTGAAATAACCAAATTTTTATTAAATTAGTAGGTATGCAACTGGTACGATGTATGAAGTAAATTCACTCGGTTGAAATATATATGTATACCTACAGTAGGTAGTCTTTGTATGGGACTTTGGACTTTGTTTTGTTACGATAGTTGAGTACAACTGATTTTAATAAAATTTTACTCATTATTCGAAGAAGAATGTTGCCAGTCCTGGTTTACCACAGAGTACATTTTTATATACCGAAAGTTTACGACATGAATATAAACTCGTGAGAAACCTGACAAAAACCTGGTTTTGGAAAAAGATATTGATTTATAATTTTATATGTTTAAGTTTATATGATATAAACACATTGAAAATGCTTAAAATTTATTTGATCTTGCTGTACAACCACAAGCAGCGTAGTAATTTTATTAAGGTATTATATATTATTTTTATTTACATATATTTTATTGTGGCCGAAGATGGCTGATACTTTGACTTTTTATGTAAACAAGCAGGTTTGTTTGTCTCTGATGTTAAATTGTTACCTCCGCTCATCGACCGAATCATGGTACCGAAAGGAATTTGAATTTTTCACTTTTAGAAGTGACACATACATATTGAGTATGATAACGGTATGCGGATTATAGGAAGCAAAATGTATATGTATTAAAAAATACCTATAAATTTTCCTTACTAAGTCTGGAAAATACTTTCTGTTTGAAAAATAATACATATTCATTACTACTATTACATTAATACTAATATTAGGCTCTACCAATAGGAGAGTTTGGCTTGAACTCGTTGACTTAGTAAGAGCCCTTTACACCACAACATATAATTAAAATCTGTTCAGTAGTTTAATGCCGGTCACTCACATTCGCGTGAATACGCGAACCTACAAGTGTAGGACGACCTTCGCAAATGATTATGCGAAGTTTTTGATGCATTCGTGGTTTTCCACGCTGTGTCGGTTTTTGTCACACATCAAAGCGCGCGAACTTCGAACATTCGCGTAATCTCCCACACATTCGTGCGACCAGTTGAGCATACGATTGCATAGGTGATAGATTTCTTTATTTTTCGTAGTTTGCGGCGTCTACTATAATTAATATAAACTTATCTACTAATACGTACTATAGTAGTAGTTCCAGCTATACTCTATATTGGAAATGGATGGAGTGTAGGAGGATGCGCAAATAGATTTGCATACTCATATGCGAACCCATTTGCTTATCAGCCCTTCACATACGTGCGAACATTCGTACAAATTTCAAACCTTTGCGCGCATGTGAGTGACCGGGGTAAGAGCAAGATTATTACCGTAGGTAGGTATTTAGAATACAATCTTTGACAGTGACACATGAATGACACTTAACAGTAACTAACATATTCACTTTTGATGAGTATTGTCTGTATGATAAGATGATGACAGAATAGTTGCATAAAAAATAAATAGATACCTATTCTGTTTGCTCAGATCTTAGATACTTTGCTGCGTAAGGAATGTTGGCTATGTTTAAAAAATATTGAAAATTATATAGTATAATACATATATAAGAAGATATGGCAGTCCCCTAGTATTTTATCGTGAAGATTTAGATCAGAAAAATGTCTCTTGAACAAACAGCTTGTGACGGTAACTATTCTTGTAGACAAGATGTTGTAAAGCTTTTTATCTTGTATAATAATAAAAAATCGGAACAATCCTCCTTATTGCAGAAACAGTTATATATAAATATAACTTATGTCGAAATTGCTACTTCCAGAGACTTGTAACTGGGTTGAATGTTTCCGTCACTACCCACCCATTTGTAAACCCTGTCAAATACAGACACACTATCGACCAAGATGCTTTCATTTTTGTCAGCAGCCGTGACATTTAAAGTTTGAATCCAGCACACCTCAAAGTTTGAATCCAGCACAGCTGAAATTTTCAAGTCATATTGTGTAGTACAAATTAATTATTACTAGCTTTGGTGAAGGAGGAAAACATTGTGAGAGAACCTGTCTTCCTGAAAGTGCCCTGTAACATTCTCATTGGTAGCATGGTGTGACTGTGTGCTCAACTCTTGGCATTGTGATAGGGAACTGTCGCCCAGCAGTGGGACAATTATGGGTTTTAATGATGGTGTATTAGTCATTATCAAGTCAAACTGTACACATAATTGTGCAATTATTTCATTGTAATTCTTACATTTCCAAGGGTCTCTTTTAGATTTGAAGGCTTTTGAACGTCGCTTGACTGAAGTAATAGCATGTCTTCAGCCAGCTACTATGAGATGGAGAAGTAAGTAACACTGAAACTTACTATGATTCATTATGATCATGTTTATTTATCTCATGACTATTTGTACTGTCAAAGGCAACACCATGCGTTGCTGGCTAAGAATCAGGATACTTCTGACTTTTTGACACTGCAGTTTAAACACAGTTACAACAGTGTAGCTAGCCTGGTAAAAAATCCTACCATTATATGTGACTACTGTGGAGATTTCTACAGAAGATTAAATACTCCGGTAGTGTATATCTGGTACCATTGTCTCATGAGGTCATCAGTTATTTAACAGCATGCACAGCAAAGGAAGTTAGTTTGGACCAGATTATTACATACATACAATATATTATATGGCATAAAAAATAACCTGTAGGTGACTAAGTATTAGGAGTAGATTTAAAGAATGTGTATATTTAATTTAATCTTTTTTTAAGTTTTTTTAGTAGGTATAGATAAAAAAATCTTAGAAAATTTAGTATTATGGTTACATTTTCAGTTCTTCTGGCAGTAGTGTCAGTGTGTACTGCTATAGCTGCTTGGCACTGGCTCACAGATCCATTCACACCAGTTGTGTCATTGACACAGTCACTTTGGAACCACCCTTTCTTCGCGTTCACATCAACATTTTTGGGTATGAACTATATTTTATTGGTTTAGGTCAAAAGTTTGCCTTGGTATTTTTGTATTAATTCTTAGCATACAAGCAGACTGGTATTCTGATTAAGTTATCACTTGTGGGCATTGAGATTCATAATACAGTAAATTAGGGCATAATGGAGGCACTGTTGGCTAGAAAGGAGGGCTGAATATGTGAGAAAGTTACATTTCATTGTTAATTTTAGATGTAACTAAGCATTTGGAATCCAGGTATGTAGTTAAAATCTACCAAGCACAAATACCTATGGATTAAACCTGGAGTATGGTAACCTCTAATAAACAGGACCTGCTGCTTCCATGTTTCTGCAGAGCACACAGATGTTGGTCTCCAGGTCTTTTACATAAAATGCATGATACATTAATATCCAAAAGTTCTCTTATTTCTTATTGTTTCTTTATGTTCTAATGTTATATGATATTCTAATTTGAATGTAATTATTTTAGTATTGCTGTTCATGATGGGAGTTCATAGGAAAGTAATTGCTCCAAGTATTATCACTGCTCGCACCCGCTCAGTCCTCAATGATTTCAACATGTCCTGTGATGAAACTGGCAAGTTGATTCTGAAGCCGAGGCCAGCCAACAATTAAATGTTTATTTGCCTATTTATTGTACATATTATTTAAGAATAATATCTATCATTGCAATCAGAGGATCATTTTAAGTTGTAGAAATAAAACAATATCTTAGGACTATTAAGTTTATTATTTATAACTTTGGTGTGTTTATTATATACAACAATAAATGATATAACTAAGAAAAATATTTTATCTTACAAATTATTCATGTTGATTTCAAACAATCGATTTTAATTATCAATCATAAACATCTTAAACTGCAAAATGTAATCCATATTTTACTATAAAAATTGTTTAAGTGATAAAAAACACAAATATATTTTCCTATGAACAGTTTTAAAAGATAATTTTAAATAGATTAACAAGATCATTAAAATTGAAACTAGCAACTTTCAAGGAATAGTATTGTTAAAAGTTAAGTATCCCCATTACTTTACCTATATCTTTTTGAGAACTATTAGAAAACTGGCCAGTTGGGAAAATCCATCTCAAGCAACTAGATACTTTCAATATTCCAAGCACATTTAATTACACATCACTAATACCGCTACTTTCTTACACATTTGTGCCATAATATATACACATGAAACTCTTAGTTGTCTGTCTCACCATGGTTCCCTATTTGCTGAAAACTTATTCATTCAATTTGTCCTTCACATACCATACCTTAAATGCAGAATATTTAGACTCGTCCCGGAGTATTAATAATTTCAGTTACAAAGTGACTTTTGGAAAAACTGTTATTTATAAAAATAGTTTACAACATTGACTCTGGGCAGTGTAAATTTTGCGATTGATATCTTACTATTAATTCAATTCAAATAATCAAATCCTTATAGTAAATTCTACGTAAAATAATATGCAGAAAAACAGTTATTGCAAATAACAGTAACGATAAAGTATATGAGGCATTCAACAATAATGTATCACTCACGTTACATAAACAACAATATTGTGCCAACAGTGCAATCTACAAATTATCTAACCTTTATAATACTTAAATACAATCTAAGCACGAGAAACTTTAATAATATTGTGCTCGTGTTAAAACGACAATAGTAGGTAATTAAATTCGATAATAGTATAAATAAGATACATAAGAGAATTCTAAATAACGAGTGTAGAAGGAAGTATTAGACAATACTTTTTTGAGATACAACCTTTTAACATTGTACGATTCGATTAGGTCATAGGTAATGCAGGCAATCTTATATGTAGGGTTCATAGCTCGATTATGTCAATCCGATATGATAATACCAAGTTAAGCAAGTGAGTGCTACCTGCAAAATTACTTGGTCGTTTTCGTGCTCCAGACGCCATGTATTTATAACGATGGAAAATAACCTGGCTAATCTAAACCAACTTTAACAATTGCTATTGATTATTTTTGAGCCACTAATTATCATTATTTTATTATATTACTTTTTATAATAATCTCCCGCGTAATCAGCTGCGACTTGCACTTGTGAAACTACAAAATTAGCAATCGGGAAGACCTTTTCTTTGTGAATATAAAATATTGAGAGGCAATTTCAAGTTATTTCAAAAATAGCTGTTAAACACGTTTGAAATGTGACAAATAAGTTTACTTGCTTTTTTTTCATTAACAAGTTCCTAACCCTCCACGAGTCTCGGCTCGTGTCTTTATGCCAGAGTATTACGTATAGAGTAATCCCATTGAGCATAGGATATAGCAAATTTTACCTACCACGATATTGTATTTTAATACAATTTGACCATACAACGTTAAAGCGCTATTACTCATTTTAACAAATTCATTTTACCTATTTTAACTACGATTAATTACATAACAATTGCTTTAATGACGGATTGTTACAGAAGTTAGGGATCAAATATGTTGCAACTGATGGTTGGAGTGCACGGACCATTTTTGCGTTTAGTTTGAGAATAGGAACTGGCCATTAACTCCTTCGACTTAGAAGAGAGTAAACATAGAGTTTTATGATTATACTGGCTTAAGCCAATTACAAGGAAAAAATAAGTATTACCATTGTCTATTATGGAAATTATATGGCAAAAATAGTCAGTGAAATTTAATTCGTTCAAACCGTAGATAACATCTAACAATAATTGTAGTATTTGAGCGTTTACTTTGACAATGATAGAAACGAATATAATATTTTACAGTTATCGAACCTTTAAACCTTAATGCAGGTTAATATATATTGTATGTTTAAGTAGTGTTTCACGTAAAAACATCTGAAACAATTACTTCAAAACGAACGTACATGCTTAATTACATTACCATACACAAATTTATATTTTATAATAAAACACATATAAAATTTCATTTAAAAATTACTATGATAATATCAAGGCAGTGGTTCATGCATTTATTAGTTTTAACACAATTTACTTATTCCATAAGTTAGAAGGCAGAATTATTCTCTATTATGTTTAGCCTCAGGTTAAATTTAAGGCTTTGCGGCTATCAAACTAATCTATGTTAACGATAATAGATAATAGGTGATTAGCAAAACATTTTATAGAAAAAACATTGAGGATTTGGTAAGTGTCTCACTGTTTTAAGAGCATTTAATTTCAGTCTTCTCAAACGATGTAAGTTGTTCTCAAAATTCTCCTTTAATAAATCTTATGGACAAGAAATATTTTTTTGTGTTTTTTTACAACCATAAAAAAGGATTTGAAATGCAACGAAAGTTAAATTATAATAAAAGGTAAATATTCTAAACATTTCTATATGTATGGGACTATAAAAGATTTTCTATCCCACGAAGCTGTGACGATTGTGTAGCATGAATCCATCGCATCCTTCCACTAAGATACGTTATAAATAATACTTCCTCAGTATCTTTATAAAATCTCATATTATTTACTTATAAGTTAAGCTAAATTACATTTGCGACTCATTTCTATAAATTCTCTCGATGTTGTGCCGTTTCACAGACACTTACCTTGCGTTGTGTGGGATTCAGGGAAAGATTTCTCATATCTAATAGTTTGCAATATAATTTGCTTTTCAAGCCCGTTATATCTATTAAAATTGATGTAATAATAACTTTGTGCATCTAATATAAATAACACATACACAATATATGTATATATTATTTGAAAATATCACTTGGTTCGTTATTACATGCGTACAAATATTTCATATTTTTTCTTTATAGGAGATTTATAAATATCAATTATCGATTCGAATCACACAAGACATCTAAGTAGGTATAGTATGACTGATATATTTATGGAATTACCACTAATATATTACACACAGCTTACCCTTACAATGTAAAACTACACTAATATTAATCCATCTATATGTGCGATTGGGGCTTGATCTCTGCAGCTGTCTCAACATCATCCAACAGTAAAAAAGAAATGTTCACAATGCTTGTTGGATACAATATTTTTTGCATAATTAATTTTGTTTTATACATACATAATTACATCTTAAACAATAACGACCATCGGAGAATCGTTTAATTAGGAACCCTGCACATACTATAAGTTAATATACAATCTGTGACTCGATACACTGAAGCTAGTGGAGACCATAGACAGACCATAGACAAAGACACAAATGGGAGTGGTTATGCAGGATTGCGTTGCCTGAACTCAGTATGCGTAAACCTACTCCAGTGGTCGGTCGTGTTTATCACTATAAAAATACAAGCTAACTAACACTCGTTACAGTGTTTTATTACTTACTTATATCGGATTCAAAGCAAATGCAGATATTCAATGGAAACATTCTCGATTACAGCTAATTTGCATTTTCTTTAATTTTGAATTAAAACTTTATTACACTACCTATTATTTTGTATATATTATAATACAAAATGAACTTTAAAACTATTAAAAAGTTGTCTGTTATTTTTTTTTAACTAACTGAAATAAAACTAATATAGTGTGAATTATTTTGCTTCTGTGAGTTTATAGTGTTGGCACAAAATTCTGTACGCCACTTCCAATTGTATCTTTGTTCTATGATCAGTAAAACGATCAGAGATCAAGCCGGAATCGGCAGAGCGTAACTACAGCAACATAATCGCCGACGAGAAATCCCCACGTACTTATTGTCACGAATCAATCCCCACAGCAACATGCAAGGCTGGAATGGTGTCCTCACGCGGCCAGTAGACTCCTTATATTCTTGGGCGTGGACTGGTGATTGAGATGTTTGGTGGTGTACCTAAGGGCGTTGAGCAAGGGCTCAGCTTTAGGTTGCGGCTGCTGTTGGAGGAACTTGACGCAGCCCTTGACGTCCACGGATGATGAACGGCAGAACGCACCAGACGGGTGCACCCAGTCGTAAAGGATAATAAGCCCCACCATCACGCGCAACACGAGTAGCGATGTCTCCTCGCGGCTGAACTGGGCTACCAGTTTCCTGAAAATAATAATTTAGCGTTGAGTAAGCTACTAGCTTAGCGACGGGAGATGGATTTTAGTTGAAAAGTAAATGTGTCTAAACATACACTTGATGTTATCAATTAAGTTCAAAATGCATCATCAACATAGTGCCCCATTAATGTCTGTATAGATAGATTGACTTCACACAGTTTGATAAAAATCGTTTGTTGCAATGAATGAACACGCATTTTGTCAATTTCAAAACTCAAGATGACTGCAGACTGCAGACTGGTCTAGACCCAGCCATATTTCAATATTTTTACTCTTAATATGTTCAGGTTCCAAACCAACCGAATCATTTAACACTAGTTTGGATTACGAGATAGGGATAGCAATAAATTTAACGTAGATATAACAAACACCCGTATGGTTCGGACATCTACGTGCATGGTTATGAGCTGGTGCGTTAGACGACCCGAATTTGTGCTCGTATTTAGTTTTACTGTGTCGTAAATCCCAACGTTGCTGGGTAAACATATAACACAACATAGGAACACAAACACATCCGTGTTTTCATTTATTTAGAATATACCGGGACTATCCGGTAGAAGATACCCAAGACTTCGTTGCGGTAAGAACTAAAGCAGTTCGGATAGGGTCCTGTTGCAATACGAGCATATCTGCATTTTAAGGCTTGTGATTGGTTCAAGCTTGATAATTCTCAAATCCAACTGTGCTTCAAAACTCTGACAAATAAAGCAGTGAATACATTATAATTGTAGGTAGGGATGTTATGGATATGAAATTTTGGATCTGGATATGGGTATATATGAATGATATTTTGCTGGTTTCGGTTACGGTAATAGATATGAAATTATTTCCGATTATCCGATTGTTTCGGATAATTTCGGTTACGGATATTACATGATTTACGACTGGGAAAAATATATAATGTATTTACAGGATTTGACTTTATTTTTAGACATAGTGTTGTAATAAAATCATATAAAAAATAACCTTAGAAGTGAAACTATAAAAACGCCGCGGCTAGTGTATAGACTCAGCCGGTGAAAACCTGTCATAACGTGTTTCATTTAGATTTTGCCCCTATCCGAAATTATCCAAAACTTTTTATCGGACTCGGTTACGGCTTCGGATATATTTTTATTTCGGATATCCGATATTAATATAAATAGGTTATATAATAATAGTGTTTTTTAATCGATTGTCATTTGTTAGTAACATATGCAGATTAAATGTACGTAACTATCATATTCATTATTATTCTTGATTGTTGTGTTAAACGGTATAAATTGTGGAATATTGTTGGAGATATAAGTATAAATAAATATTGTAACTATTGAAACATGTGGGCAAACGAAGTTGCGGGCGTTTGCTAGTTTTTATAATAGACTTTTTTACTACTAGTCTTTTGTGCACGTCGAAAAATATCTATTGAATGATGCTTTAAAGCCAAATGTTCTACTCATTAATTATTTAAACTCATACCAACTTAAAGCACAAACAAATATTGTATAAAATTAATTTAAACTTTTTGCCTTAAATCGTTTTAGGGCAGGGATCGACAATAGGCTTTGTTGCGGATAATAAGCTAATCTAGGCCTGTCTCGCACAGAGCCCGACTGGCAGCCGCAATATTAAGTTCTTTATTGAGATAGAACTCGTAGGTACCATTATGCGGTACAGACAGTCTCGGTACGAAATAAATAATAGTACAAGGTCTCTGCTCAATTTGCATACGACTTAATAGCGCACGTTTGCCGACATTTGTCATATTAATATATAGAATAGGATATGGAGGGATCAACGCGGTTTACAAATAAACAATATTTGGTATATTCTGAGGGACCATTGTTTCTCATTTTTTGAGGTTCTCAAAAGCCTATACATGTATATAATCTAATCCAACAAATTTTTTTTATCACACATAATACTCTGAAAGAAGACGGTGTTTAGCACGAAATGCGGTATGTAAATTCAATTTACACCCCTCGGTATCTATAAAAGTGATATAATAATAGGTATATGTTACTGTACTATAAAACGAAATACCTGTTTTTTCTCTTATATACATGGGAGTGTATACTTTCAGGACGAAGAAAAATTCAAATGTGACGGTGAAAGTCGACTTTTAAATTTTATTTTGCGACAACAAAAGTCCCAAACATCGTTCTTAGGCACAAAAATAATTTTTACCTCTTAAATTTTTCCTGCGAAAATATGAAGTATGTGTCGAGTTTTATTTAGTTCCATGGCCACAGAAAAGTTGTGTAGTGCCATTACCGAGGTTTTAGGGTCTATAAAACGCGCAGATTGAAATGATGTATTACTCGGGAGAAGTGTCAGGAGATATTGGATTATTATTATGGCTTCAATACTTTAGGGGCCCTCTTTAGAAAACTATCTCTCATCTCTCCCTATAGTTTGATATTTATAAATAAATGAAAGAATAATACCTAGATTCAATGTTGCAGAAGAAAATTAATTAACCAAACACTCGGGACCAGAGAAGAAACATTTATCTATTACATTAATGTTCGCCCGGAAATTGAACCCGGGATTCCAGTCGACAGACACAGCATCACCATATGCTACATGATCGTTAAAATTTAAAAGGCCTAGGGTCTACTCTACCACATTGCTCAGAGTATTTCTATTATTATTACATCTTAAGTTACACCTTCGTAGTAGCTTATTTAATAAATGTTTAATTCCAGTATTCAGTAGCAAACTCTACGTATGTCATGAATAGATATTTCGTAGTATAACACCAAAATAACATAGATGATACGTAGAAAAATACGTATATATTCATGTGGGTCATATCTATGCAGGATTTATGGAGTCAGTTACAATATTTTTGCTGTAAGTATCGTATATTCCGCGACGATGAAGTTCAAGAAGAGAGCCTATTTACTCTTGTCTCAAAGAATAAACACTCAATACACTAAACATCACTTGTAACTTTGTGGTGAATTCAGAACAACATCGCAGAATACTTTGTGACGGTCGTTAAATAGATGTTCAATTTAAATTGAGAACAAAGCTTTGCTCGGCAAAAGAATCCCTTGTTCCATTTAACTGAGATCCAGTCGACCATGTTAATGGCTTTCGCATGGGTATGAGCAGTAAATCACAGCATAGCGTTGCAATGCAGAGCGAAAGAAGGAAATTAGAACAATGCCGCGAAACAGAACTGATTAGAAATAGCTAAATCTCTCTTTAAACGCTATTATTGTTGAAGATAAAATTAATAATTTATTAGGCGCAGTTTTTAATCGTTTCAGATCATGTTAAATGAAATTTAAATATTTACCAGACAATATAGAAATATACGACTATATTCTGTAGTAAAAACCAAAATTTAATTATTAACGAGCGTACTTATCGTGTAATAAATACATTAAAGCACGTTATATTTCGCTTTTATCGCCGTTTCGAAAAGCTGCTTTGTTGTGGAGAAGCGGCAAAAGAAACTCCATTCAATATATATTAAACGGTGTATCTAATTAGAAATCTAATATTTGTTGACTACTGTTATTAAAATTCGGATTTAGATAGGCCTTAAGATGAGGAAAAAGCATATTTCTTCCAGCAGTGATCCAAAGGTAAATATGTATACGAATATTATGTGCAAATTTTGTGAGTTTGTGTATATACGGAAATTAATCTCCGGAACCACAATACCTATTTGACAAATTCTTTCACTGTTTGAAAGGTACATTATTTCTGATTGACATAGGCTATATATATCAAGTGTATGAGCATATTAAATAACTGTTCAACTCAAAGGAATTAAAAATCAAATTACATGATGAGATGAGATACGAGATTATTGACGAGGGTTTTGTGCAAGTTTCAGTTAAGATACCATTATTTCAGCCAATCAACCAACGACAATCTATTACTGTTTGGGTATATTATTTCGCTCATATTCATAGCGTAATTGGAGAGACTGCAAGAACTGCAAACAAATACTTCGAGAACACTTCCATGTGGAACAGTCGCTTAGACGCCCTTATACTTCCATCAAGGTATTCCGCTGTTTAAGCGTTTACAGCCAAGGTATTTTGTAGTAGCACCTACTTGCGACGTCCGACTTGGCGTGGCTCCAGCCTAGTTAAGGTACGAGCTGACCCCTATCTGTATTCCACGGGCCATTTTCGTGACATGGTTTTAATTTTTTCGCCTAGAAATTGAAGCAGGTCAATAACTTTAATTATTTCGTATTCATAAGCGTGTTATTGTTCTAATATTTTTTTCTTGTAAGTATATTATACAAATTTTCCGCGTTTTGCAATAAATTGTCGAAATTTTTTTCTCTTTATTTGAAACATTCGTTTGGAAAAATTGTAAGCAACGCAAACTTTAACCACTTACTAAGTATGCACTAAGTTTCCGCCAGTAAATCACAAGTTATGTATGTCCGAGTCTTTCTACAAATTATTTTATTTATTTCCTGCAAGATAAAAATATATAACTACGAATATTCTTCTTTCTTCTTCTTTATAAGAACCATAATAATTTACAATATTACAACATTTTGTTATATTGAAATAAAAGTGAAATCTTTATAACGATAAACGCATCGTCACTTTGCAACAATATCGCATTTTTGATATATAATAAATTTTGTTTAAATAAAATGCTTTTTCAATCAATGTTAAATGAATTTTTGGCGAGGTTCTGAACTCATTTTTAAAGTCGAATATTTTATACAACACGTTTTTGTTGCAACACATGAAACACTGATTGAAATAGGTTGTCATTCAAATCACACAGTCCCATTGTCACTTTCAATGGTTATACTGGTCGATATGAAAAACAGCGAGCGATACAGCGAAGCAAACGTTTATGAAAATATGCAAGCTATTCTACGCGTTGTGTTAAAGCTTTAAAAATCATATTGGCTTGCGTATTTGTTGATTGTTAAATGACACCTAATGTCGGACACTGTAATCGTTATAAGGAATCGATGAACGTCACTGGATGGGCGAGTTACGTGTCCTAAAAGTTTGATAAAGTCACAGTTGTTTTCAGGGTTACCACACGAACTTTATAAAAGTAAGTAAGGAAAAAAGAAAAAAAAAATGATTAGGATTAACAAAATGTCACTTACCTAGGACACATCAAATAAAAAAACATAATTGCCGTTAGATGTTAAAAGGTCTTTCGTAGCTAATTACGATTCCCATTGATACTGATGTGCAATTCACCGTATGTGGCTTTCATTATCCAATGAATGCATAGTATACTAGTGTATTATATTATTTCAGGCTTACTGCTTCCGTCTTGGGCGGCAATAAAACGGTGCCGTTCCCTAATCTTGGGGTAGCTGTGAACGCTTAACATCGCGTAGCTCGCTCGAGTGCTCGCTAACCGATCTTTTACAAAAAACTGCACTAACTATTCATTAATTTATAAGAGTTTGTAAATCGATAATACATAATAAATTAGTGGCACAACAATGGGGTTTAAAAACGTCACTCGTCCAACGCTAGTTTAATATATCGGGCGAAGAACAAGGAGCTCAAATACCGAGCAGTTCGGTTAAAAATCGGACACCTGGTAACCCTGATTGTTTGATATCCGATAAGCGTTCCGAGCACGGCAGGTCGGTATTTCCGCCGAATCGACGAACCGTAGTTACGAGTATATGGCGCAGCGGCAAAATGATATCCAATTTCGATATAGGTTTATCCTTCCTAACGCGAATTGAGTGTAATGGTGTGAACGTGTTGAAATCATAGATAATGACATCTATATGGATAAGATTTCAAAAAGGAAAATGTCAAGGGTTTATGAAAAGTAAAACTGAGAGTAACGAGGTGGAATTAAATGAAATCAGATTAAGTACCAAAAAAGGAATGTCAATAACTCTTATTAATTTATTTAATTTACTTTAAAAACATAAAGGAACCAAGGAGGAGTTAAGATGAATCAACGGTGACATAGTGACAAAAGTGGGTTGGGCGATAAAATTTCATAAATTATTCTATGAAGCAGGTAGTACTCGTTTGTCAAAACTATAACATTAAATTAAGATATAATAGTCCTTAAACTTTTATCAGCGATTTTGGACCGGCTAAATACCGGCTAAGTAGTGAGTACACGCGGCTTAGCCACTAACTTAAAGTTGACTTTGAATAGATTAAGTAGCTCATGTAACGTCATTGGTGTAGTGGAGATTATCATTTAACGTCACGCGGTCCTTTTGTTCGTTTGCCGGGGATTATGACGATATAAAACTGTAATAACTATAAAAAGGCCTTAGTGATGATAAGAGAACTCGCGTATTAAAACCGCTACACTCGTAGATGATTAGTACGTCACAAACATACGATTCAACGACGACGACCAAATAATCAATATCGCAACAACAGCTCTGCCCTTTCAATAACAGGACAACGAAAACAAACTCGCTAGTTCGAAGGAAGGAAGTGGACGTAGTTTTGAACGCGATAGAATTGAATTTTGTGAACAAAATTATCATTTACATTCGCTGTGGTGTCAAGTATCTGATATCTGACATGTGAAGAGCGATAGTGCGATATACGATACGTGGTAACATAATAAATACGCCCTTGTCGCTGTAACAAGGATAGCCACTCGCGTCGTAACCGGCCCGCTATGACCCCAATACGACCCTGGACCTTGGGTAAGAAGTAGGTCACGTAGGAGCTTACGTTCCACAGGAGATTGCCGTCAATTTCAATATGGCTGACTCGTTCAGAATAAAGTGCATCGCAAATAATTCCAATTTTAATCCATGGCAAATTCTGTGGAACCCTATGCTATGCGAGCGGGATTCGGACTAGACCAGGTTTGAAATTATTAACCATTATTGGAGGACACAATTACTGTAACCCTATAGACTGCAGTGTTTTTTTTTTGTTTTTGCAACAAACAGCATCACCCTGATTATAGTCACCTTTAATAACACAATAGTGAGTTCGGTTTTCTAATTAAAAAGATTTTATAAACCACGTTGGCCAAATTTCCTTTTTTTTTCACAAACGAGCTATCTAAAACCTGGAAATAAGCATGCTTAAAAATGTAAGTACTAGGATAACAGAAAATACGAGAGTCAAATACAAGATGTTTTATTAATCGACTTATAACTTTTAAATTAAGGATGGTACTACAATGATCACGAAATTGAATAGTATATAAGAAAAATTAATCCCCACTGCGTTAATAAGAAGCCATAAAATAACAAGGAATATTGTTAAAGCCGATATAAAAGAGTCTATAGATATATATGTAAGCTGACATAAAAAAATGAAATGCTCAATTTTTAAATTTGCCAATAGTACACCATAACATAGGACAATGGCCAAAGCTATTGCACGTGGAATAATCGTCGCTTGTCGCTTCTGAAATAAGCCATGAAAACTTTGTTAACTCAATGGTCTTTGAAATTCCTATATGGGTTAGCAAGGAAAGTCGTAATTATGTCCCATGTAGACTGGTTTCGATCGGATATCATCGATTTATGCGGTATAACTGTTGATGTGGAGAAATTTAAATCCGAGCACAGAATTTCTAATAAATTTACGATCAAACTAGTATAATTTTAACAGGCAGTTCTGATCTTATGATTCATAAACTAAAGTCCTTTTAGGCTTAAGCCTAACTTGTCATTTTGTATCGCTGGTAATCGAAACCTATTACAATATTGGCAACAGTGGATAATCTTACTGATCGATATTTTGCTTAAAGTAAAACACAATAACGAAATAAATTATACCATAGATGAACATGTAACAATTTTTTTATTGACAAATGGATTTAATTTAAAATTAAGTAATTAAAACTGTAATAAATCGGCAAATGTTAACTTAATACCTTCTGCTATTTGTTATAAATATATTTTCAATTTTCCGCATTGATTTCAATATCGCGTTGTCTGGATCGGACAAATTGGTTCTGATATTTTTTGTGCTGTGTAAGGCGTTTTTGTCTAAACGTAGGGAATCTATCAGGTAAACACTTTGGATAAAATCGAAATATAAAATATCCATGGAAATTCTCCATCGATTGACTTCAAAATCAAATCTTAATCGACGTATACCATCAGTTCTTATCGCCTTAATTAATTCGTTCCACAGGTAACATGCGACAAAACATTTGAATTTTGAAACGAATATAACTTTTATATATATAACTTATATACTTACACCTTGCATTAGAATGCCCTCTGTTGCGTAGACACGCACAATTAGAATCACAAGCACCCACGACCCGAGGTACAAATAATTATCTGTCACATAAATGCCTCGGCCGCGAATTGAACCCGGGACTCCCCGAACTTTTCCGAAGCGGAGCAAGGATAGGTTACCAGTAAACAAATAAAAATAGACACTACTTACGGATTCTCCAACATTCTCAAGCAAACTTTCGCCATTGTGCTGAGAGTTTCTGTCGTGTTTTCCAAGTCCTGTTGGTTGTCGTTCACGAATTGGCTCGTGGCCTCCGAGAGGACCTTCAGCATGGGCGTGGCTTGCGCGTAGAAGAGGGACATTCGATTTGCCACCTCCGCGCCTATGTGTGGTTCCTCGCCCGGCGGGAGTTCAGCGTTGATCAGACCACCTCGGGATACGATTCTTCTGTAATAGCTGAAGTCGTTCTGGATAGCTGGTGTTTTCATCTGTTGCGGATAAAAATATTTATGATTAGTTTATCTTTATAATATAAGTTCATTCTTATTATCATTTAAATGTTTGGTTATCAATTTAATTATTATTACTGTGTTGGAAAAATAATGCGTGGAAGCCTGCATTCTTAACTATTTCGCAATCACACAAATCGGAAACAGTGAATGGATATTTGGAACCTGGATCTCCGCGATTTTTATACCACAATTCTAACAATGGTTTCTTTCTATCTAAGAAGGTAGACAGTATTACCAGGAACTCTTGTCTTATCAATTGTGAGGATACTCCAGCTCAGCAGTTCTCTCGAGACTAAGAATCGCCTAATCATGATTCACGTAAATTGAGTCGAAATATCGGTAAACAACACAAAAATCGTGAGTACCCGTTATAGTTAAAATGTACAATGTCAGCAATGATATAAGTTTGAAATCATAGGAGATATGTGGGTGTGTGGGGGAATATGGTTTAAATAAAAAAGATTTTTTGTAAAATTCTGAAAATATGTAACTTAATTTTTTAAATGGTTTTAAAACGTGGACTTGCAGTATTCGGACCAATCATTTCTTACTTGTAGTAATCTATCAAAAGAAATCTGATAGCGCGACTTGAAAATCTCTTACGTACAGTATCTTGACAAGAGATATATATGGTGGTCGATTTAAAATGCTATCATTTCAGAATTACTGCAAATATGCAAACACGGTATTGATTTAATAAAATTAAAACTAAACACTCGTATGAGTACGAGTTAAATATTTTCTTCACTCTAATGACCACAATGAAACTGTAACTAATTTGTATGGAATTTTGTTAATTAAGATTTAATTCCAATAATTGAAACTGTATAACCCAGTTTAAGAAAATTAATATGCTATTGAATAAATATTAAGAGTGTTAAATAGTTGTTAAGGGATCCATAAAAGAAAACAAGACGAATAATGATATAAGAAAAAAAAAAAACTCGAACTCGGAAATATCAGGAACCCAATCTGGCTCCGTTTCCAGAAACATAAATAGTCACGTACAGTACAGATTACACTCCATTACAGTTTTGTTATTAATATAGATTTCGCTAGCAACTTCACTAAGAACTGAATTTCCAGAAATTCCAACCTGGTTTAAGTAGGTTTATTCGTATGTTACATTTTATGTTAATTTTTTATTTGTGTACGGATTGCAATAAAACGAACTTTAAATCTTAAGTGATGCTTACTGCAATACATCAGTGAAAAGCGTAACGAAATCGGTTAAACCGTCTTTGACATTAGCGCTCACATACGTACAGACAAACAACAGACAAAACATTCAACAACTAATGTTTTGGGTTTTATTGCCTTAATAAAGGCCCCTAATAGCAGTTATTCTCATATGTATATCCTTAACGTACAGAACGCGATCGGTTAGAATTTCATTATATGTATAGATAGATATACATTGGAAGTTTTTAGACTACAGTATTGTAAATCCAAACACAAATTCAAAATCATTTAATCATTTAGGTATTTTGTAAATACACTTGTCATGTCATGTCATGTTTTATTTTTACTATAGTTCATGTAGTACTGATAATTCATTGACATGATTTTGAAGACATGTATGATTGTATCTGCCTGTACGTATTATAATTTAGGATAAGAAATAACATTTACAGAAGTAGTAGAAGCAAAAAAAGAGGTGCATAAGTGTATTTATGAATACATAAATAAATAATGATTTTCAGTTTACAATCTGGCGGCTTATGTAAATCGTAAATAATAAACAGAGTTCATGACACTCTGGTGCCGTTGGCAGTTGGATGGGTAAAGCAAAGTAAAATTTCTCGAAGGCTTCCTTACATCGGAGGATACATTGACATGTCGATACATATTGTTATCGTTAGATATCATTCGTTAAGTCATATCGGAAGATGTTTCGGGTAAATAAGAAGTTTACTTAAATTGTCTTGACACTTGAGTTTACTTCACTAACTATTGCATACGCAAACGATACCTTCAACAACAATACCTTCACATGAAATTTTATCCTTTTAAAACTGAAAGATAAATTTGTGGGAATCTACGGAAATCGAGGTACCAGTACCATTTGCCCTTATGCTGGTCCAATTAAAACTAAAGTAGCTATGACATTGCTTTGAAGAAATTTTATTTGAACTTTACTTTAGTTCGATAGCCCTTTTTCCTCCGACTTACTTACAAATATCAATATATAAGGCTAACCAAGATTTTTAGCGTAATTCTAGATTAGCTTTCCTCATGAATATAGTAGTGATTTACCTAGAGGAGATTGAAAAAATAAAAGAATATCTAATCCAGACATCTAAACAATTCTTCTCTTCAATAGAATACTGTCAACATTGTATGGCATTTTAAACTAGGTCATCAACATTGTCAACATCTCCATCACCTTTCTTCTTCTTCTATCAGTATTTTTTTTCCATTGCATCTGTCATTGTATTGTTGATGCCAAACTGTCACATCTCAGTGCAACGCAAAAGGACATAATCCTAATTACATGAGATTTGAATAATTCAGTGATGCAATAGAAACTTTTCAGTTTGAATTCCTTAAGAAGACCCGAACCAGTAGGAATACCCAGAATATAACTTACTCATAATGTTTTTTTAGTCACTGATCAATTGCAGAAAGAAACTACTTTCATTTTGTTTTCAATGTGTTGATAAATTGGATGCAGAAGCGGTACGGTGTACATTACACGACTTAACTAGACCGTACAGTATTTATAAAGCGAACTGCGGCAAATTACAGTCGACATTTTTAGCTAACTAAGGTATAAATATATGGGCACAAAATATTAGAGGTAGATGTGGCTCAAAGAATAACTGGCTTCCTAGGGCACTTTGTGATAGATATGCACTACGCGAGGAATAGCAAATTTACTGAAAGCAGTTGTGAGAACCTCGACCATATCTACTGTTATAAAAGTTTACCTAAAATAAACTTGCTCGCTTATTGGGTCATACATCCTTGATCTCAATTTTTTGGAATACTTGTCTTTTTAGTATAAAACAAAAAATTCCAAAAGATCATAAAATTTGCCATAATGCATCAAAATTAGTTGGATACAACCAGAGTTGCAGTTTACAGCGGCATTGTACTTATTATTATTGAGTCATTGGAGACTGCACGAGGATTACTAAATTTTCGCAGTGACGGTTGCAAAATTTTGAACAAATTAAAACCATGCTGCTCTGAACTGTATGAGTCACGCGAGGTTGTACCACCCCGCTTTCTATAGGGCCGACTGGCAACTTATTGGTCGATGTGACTAATGCTTAGTTAGCATTGTTCAATGATTGATTATGAGTAGGTACAATCGAATTTATTGATTCTAATATAAACAAGAGACGCAAACGAATTACGTTGCACACACAATGAAATAAAATACACGCTAATTACTACAAAGGATACGTTTCAATACTTTTCAAGTAGAACCAATAGTTAAAGATTTTAAATTTAACTAAAGTAGACAACTCCGAAATTCCAACTTCAAAAACTATTAAAGATGTAGACTTAAAATTTACATTTAACAATGTTTATGGACGAAGAAAGTATAAAACACATGGCGCTGATAAAATCATAAAAATGTCCAAAATTAATATTTTAGAAATAACTAAGGGAAACATTACATTTTATTTGATCGAGATTTGCAACTTGTTCGATACAGTATGAACGAACAATGTATCCAAATTTAATTTTTTGCCTTGTATCCAATTCCGGTAAAAATAAATGAACAGTACGTCAATATTGACAGCACCAAAAAGTGGTTTTATTTTATAATAAAATTTCAAAAAATCATAAGTGTGCTGCGTAAAAGCTCTTATGTTTCTAACACAACTCAATACGCAACTCATTATGTTTTCATCGCAATTAAATTATTGATATGGACACGATTTGATTTGCAGTTGACAGGTGAGTAGTCTTGACAGACAGTTATGTCCAGAGTAAGTATTGCCATGCCCGGCTTGTTACCTCTATAATGCTTAAATAATATATTTATTGTGCAGAAATATTCTATAAAATAATACATTTACAGTGGAGAATGACTGCTATGAGTTTCAGCTATCTGAAAAGTTTTTTAATATTTATGAGTAATTCGAAGAAATAACAGCGCAGTAAATGCACATTGTCGCATCGCGGTCGTCTTAGAGCAACGACATTGCAAGGTCGGGGTCAAAAAGACTTTCGATTGTCGATCGGTTTAGCAATATCTCTATTACATAGTTCATAAATACTTTTCATACATACATCGGCTTTGATATCAAATCTTTAGTGACCTGTACAGAACACGGGTTTTTCTTCGCAACTGAGTAGGCCTAGAGCATACTTTATCATACTGCTACAGGGTGAATTGGTAGACACATCGAAAGTTCTTTTGCAGCTGAAGGAGTAAGACTAGGTTTCACAGCGGTTACCTTAAACATCTGCGACCGACAGATTAACGTGCGCGTGTGGCGCAGGGGCATTTAAGAAGTTGTTGCCAGCTGTGGTCACTCATCCTACTACTGACCGCGGCCGTGATTGCTTAACTAAGACGACCACTTACGATAAACAGAAGCCCTCGGACTTTACATATATTCATATGAAAAAGTATGTAAGGCGAGGTTAATATTTGTGTCTTTCAGAACAAAAATGATCTCACTCTCTGCAGTGACTCGCAGACTAATAGTTACTATAATTGTGTTTTTAATTATCCACTTTAGATGCTGACTTCACCAAGTATGCTGATTGTATAAATATATAAAAAATATACGTAGTAATAATGTTTTTGGCATTAGTTTCGGTACGTACACAGATAAAATACATGAATATTACTGAAATAACAACAAGACGGTGCATGGCGTAAAGTAAACATCCGTTCTAGATAACCACGGGTAGGTGCGCGTGATGTATGTCATAAATTAAGAGCGTTTTCCGTGAAAATGTTTGTCATTGTTTGTTATGAAGTAAAGATTACGATGCAGTAACCTGGTAATAATATATACTTAGTTTTCATGGTGGCATGGATGTACACTATTAGATATCACAAACACCCACGACCGGGGAACAAACAGCTGTTTGTCAGGTAAATATCTGCTTCGGCTGGGAATCCAACGCGGGACCTCTTGTTAGGCAGGCGGGGTCACTATCAATTGAACTACAAGGTCGACAACAAAACATACATATTTGAGGCGCTTTGACAAACTCAACGTCAAGAGAGACCCTACTGCACTTAAATATATTTTCTTGTTAAAATAACTGTGTACAAATTAGTGCCATTTAGTAGCGGGTTACTATAAAATGTATAGAAATAAAATATTCTTCTTACTTAACACCTGTATGTATAAACATGTATGATTTTAGACAAGTCCGTACCTATCGACAGAGCTCAGTGTTAAAATGTACCACATATGTTACAAAGACTCGTTGCAATCGCTCCGCAGTCCATATGTAGGTATACTTTCGAGTTACAAACATATTATTTATTAATATTTCGATAACAAATATCTATCGGGATCTATCATATCCCTGAGCCTGTTTCAAGAAATATTGTGTGATCATAGTCAAAATTGTTCAAGTCTTTCAGAATGTCCGTGATCACAGACGTTCGAATTTTATCAGTTTGTGTGTATGCGAAGGTAATTCTTCAGCACAACGGCACCTATTTGCGAAATATTTTCACCATTTCAAAGATGCATTATTCTGAATATACAAAGGCATTATAGATTAGTATGGATTATGCTTACGTAATAGTACGTAATCTACTGAGATAAAAAGATGATTTTTAACCCGAACGTTGTGTAGACGGGCTGCTACTCATGTACAAATATATAAATACATATTTACTTATCTAATTTATATATATGTATATATAAAAACTAATAACCAAATATTGTTCCGGTTCGAAATAAAGTCGTCGTAAAACATACCTTATGTTCGTCGAATTTGAGTACGAATTCCAGTATTTCTGCAAATTGTTTGACCAAAGCTTGCTGCTGCTCCAAGTGTTGAGTTGGACTCATCCCGCCACCCACTAGGGAACCCAACAACCTGGGGACCACCTGAAATAAATAGATGAGGGTTTAAATCGAAAACTTTTATTTATTCTTACGGCAACTTACAAGTAGAATTAATTTTCACTAAATACTATAAACCAAAGTCTGTTTTTGCCTGTCGGAACGTCTGAAAATTATAAAAAGCCTGATAAAAACTAGTAATAATTGTTTAAAATGTAGTTACTATTTTGTAACCAATCAGTGTAACGTCATTTAGCGAGATCATGGAGGAACTACATTTTATTTAATGCTTTGTTTCTTCATTGTGATGAAGTCTCTCACTGCTATAAAATACCAAATATTTAATTATTATGAAAAAATTTAACCAAATCAGGAGATTCATAAAGAATAATCGTGCAACGATAAACTTCGGTCGGACGCTAAATGAGCGACCAGTAGTGGCAGAATTATTGAGTGCTTCCGTGGCTTCCATGCTGTATTAAGCAACCTTATAACTTTCATTTGCGAAACGATCGCTTGTAGCTTCGATCAACAATTGCAATAGAACATTTTATCAGAGTACTGAAGTTGTTAAATCAAATCAATGTAACTTAACTTTGACAATAAGTATGCTATTACGATTGGAGTCACAGAGATCAGGTAAGGCTTAATTCAACATATTTTTTTTTTGCTAAAATCATAAATAATAATGATATTTTTTATACCAAATTGAATTATCTATATATACCTAGCGGCCCGGCCCAGTTTCGTTCAAGTTCGACAATTAATAATAATTATACAGATAGGTTACACCTGAAATGTTCATCCAGAAATATGTACCTTTAAATGTTAAAACAATTTTTCATATAGGTGCCGTAGTTCCGGAGATTATTTTCATTTCCGCATTTACGCAAACTCACAAAATTCACGCTCTCTCTTTATAATATTAATCATATTATATACATATATTATAGCGACAGAGTTGTACTAGTGGAAGCACAAGATAGGATTTGTTTGAACCCGCCACTATTGCAAGTGTGAGCTCATTGATGATGATTATGATGATGAATAAGAAGATGATGGTGATGAAGTCACGCGTTTGAGCTAAGGCTGTAAATTTTTGGATCCTATTACATTGGCTGCAATTCATTAGTGGGCTAGTAAGGGTCTTTTATATTTACCCTGTTTTCACAGTGCAAACAAGTGGTGGAATTGTTGACTGTCCTTGCCGCAAGCTCACAGGCAGCTTCGAGGGCCCGACCAGGGGATCAAGACCACGGGCACTTGCGTTTTGTTACCGATAACGAAATTTAAAATGTATGTAATTTAAAATGTACTTGATCGATTTGTCAGTTGCACTATCCTCGTACATTTTGGAGTTTTAGAATTTCGTCATCGCTGACAAAATGTTACAATATCTAGAGACACTGGCATAGCGACCAAAAATAACATTGGGGACTATGCTGCTTGATGTGCCCTCTAAGGCACGAAACCATCTACTGGGTAAAAATTAACTCAACATTTATGAGTATGAGCACTTCGATAAGCGATAAGATTTTGATAAGACGTTAAAATATGATATGGTAAAATAATATATACACAAGTAAGTACTTATTTTGATGTTGTGGCTTATTCCCTACATATCTATACTGTTTTCCTGAATAAGTAATAGTTTATCAAGCTACTTAGAACAATATGATAAGACACTATATTAATTTACCGAGTGACATTGAAAGATAAAAATGTCAATAAATTATTATTAATCAATTTATACTTAATGAACTGCATTAAAATCTATATATTTTAGAAGTATTATTGGATGGTGCTTTAGTTGGAGTTCTTAAGGATAGTTACTGTATATATAGTGCTGTTTCAAAGTTAATTGAATAGTAGGAATACTGTACGTGCGCTGACGTACAATAGATCTATGTCCATAAACGAAGTTTCATCTTCAAGGTAAGCATAGACGTCAACCGCCAAACAATGTAATCGTAATGAATGTACTACAGGCCCCGGTTACTACATTGAGTATTTATAAAGATAAAGTTTCGTGTTACAACATTGTAGCGACAACGAAGAATACAATTAAACCACAGATTTCAAGGAAAACTAAATAAAATCCTAAAGTAAAACATGAGATTAAAAACAATAATAAGTTTGTCATGAAATTTTTTTTAGGTAATTTTGTGTTTAAGTTAATGTGTATCAAAGCCAGCAATACTTACAAATAAGGCGTTATAGTTTAAACTTAAATAGCAATAAATAATTTAAAAAAATTAAGCCGATTCTTACTTTTATTTTATAATTACAATTAATTTTAAGGATTTTTCTCCCATATAAACTAAAATTAATTAAGGAAACAGTACTGTTCTTCATCGGAGTGCAATGCCATCTATGCAACGATATGGGTACTAAAATTAATACTACTGTACTAGATTAACGAACGAATATTGTGGTTCCAGTCGTGCCGACAGATTAAATTTTTGATATTAAATGAATACTATAGTAAAATTTATTAATTAAATTTAATATACATTTAACACGTAACCGAAATCGTGACGGGATTGTGCGTAACGAAAAAATATTTACCCCCTTCCATCTCATCTAAGAAGGTTCCACTTCAAAAAGGTCATAAATTTGGATATAGATTGTATATGTTTTTTAATGGCCGCGGATATAATATTATTATTTATAGGTAAAGATGATAAAAAAGCAGACAGGCTACTCTATTGACATACTCTATGTAAAATTTTGAAGGGAGACACAACCAAACTCCTTTAGCTAGGTTGAATTATATTTTAGAACTTTATCAGTAAGTACCGACTTACAATTTCGATGATTATGTGCAGGATTGAGCTCCTGTTTTTGGTAGCTCATGTCATTCTAGATTTTCATTATCCTACAGGCAGTAGTTAGTAAATGAATTACAGCATGTAAACAGACCTGCATTCCCGTTTCGAGAGCTAGTTTATCACTTCCGTCTGTATTTTAGCTGGCATTTGGTATCTCCGTAAATATATTTTACTACTTTTTAACTGGCCCTTTTACAGACAACGCTGTATGAATCTTTTATCTACGGAAACCAAAGGCAAAAGTAAAAGTGTGCTCTACTCCGGATAGCCTGGAAACTAGGCCATATCAGAGATGTCTGCAGCCAGTTAAAAAGGAAGCTTTTAACATTCAAACAATGAATAACTTAACGAGGATCTATCGATTAAAACGTTTGTTTCTATCCGTACCTCGATTGGTTGTTATTTAAATTGATTTGCTACTTCCTACTTGATCACTTGCATTGTTTGACGGTTTGAATGATTTAGTCTGCTTTTGACCTCGCCTCCATCCTAAATTTATAATAATAGACTTTTAAAATTAACATAGTGTACAATTGGATAGAAAATAAATAGTTATGGTATTAGAGATGGTATCGTAAGACAAAGTAAATAGATGGTAATTTTCGATTTGATTTTTTATTGATAATTGTCATGCAGTGATACTCGTAGTGTAGCACTTAGAACGTCTTTCTCCCACACGGGGTCTTAGGTGCCAATCCGGCATCTCCAATTTTTTTAGGTATATAAGAAATTATCATGACTCAGTCCAGTACATGAAAATATTGTGCTCTAACGAAAATATTGTATAAACCTGCTTACCTGTGAATTTTTTATAATGTTCGTAACGCTACGTCAACCCTTTCATATTGCACTTAGCGTGGCGAACTAAACGTGAAGCTTTTTAACCTTACAATATGAGACGAGCCAGATCCCAGCGGTGGGATAGTTACGATTAGGGTGATGATGATGAATTTTCAAATTTTATTGCGTCCATACATTCGAATTGGACCATCATGATATAGTTGATCTGTGTCTCCACAAACTATTTAAAGCAGTGCAATTTGCAGGAGACATTCTGATTGTGTGTTATCAGAATAAATCCCGTATAATATAATACAATATAAGTCTTGCTTCTATGCGTACTACCGCTCATTAGTCATTAAACTGAAATACTTTATATTCGGGTAATTTAATCGTTGACCTGTAATCAGTCTCGATTTTGCCAGTGAACACGCTCCGAGAGGTTTTTTCATTGGTCATTAGACAGGGTGGGTAACAATCCGTATTTAATATCCGTGCTTCTAAATTTACTTTTGATGACCTTTGCCTATCTATAGGTATCTATATATATAACACTAGTACCTGCCATTGGTGACATAGAGAGAGCGGCGCACTCGATTCTAATTTTAAGTATTCTGGATTGTAGGTGGCAAACAAGCAAAAAACTTCGCTAAGTTGACTTCTATCACAGTTTAACGAACTTATTGCTACAATTGCCTTATGAAGACGTAGACAGATATATAGACATACCAATCATGTGGTGTGCGGCATATGAAACATTGCCGATATTCGATTAGAAGTAAATAGTACTATTTGACCATTCCATAGCTCAGTTGGTGATGACCATGCCTGCCGAGCGAGGTGACCCGGGTTCGATTCCCGGCCGGGGCAGACATTTATGTGACAGATAAATGTTTGTTCTCGGGTCATGGGTGTTTGTGATGTCATATTTGTGTGTGTCCATGCCACCCGCAACACAGGGAATCCTAGTGCGGAGGTGCGAGGGTGTAAACGTTTATTTATTATTACTATTGTACACATAACGCGCACCAAATGACTTATTACATAATTTTTTTTACCATGTGATAACCCTGTCGAAATAACGGAATGACTAGACGGTGCCGGCATTTCCTTCGACATCAAAAGTTCGGCATGATTGTATGTTATTTATACTGTGATAGGTACTAAAGTGTAACGGCGATAATGTCATAGGTTAATTTTCATAAATTTGAAAAGCTTTTAACGGTCCGCGGTTCGCTGGCGACGACGAAACAAAGTTACTCGATGCCGATTGTAAACACTCCCTCGTAAAGTGCTTTGGTGAGTTCGTAAGTTACTTCGTATAAGTGATCATCCAAATAGAGACCTAATCACTTAATTTCACTGACGGCAAAGTAATTCTCTGTGTGACGAGATCAAAATTAAATAAAATATGACGACGAAAACATCATTCGTTCAACCATTTATTTAATAACTTTAATTACAGTGGGTACTCAATAAAAACAACTATTCAAGAATTTTTTTTCCAATACAGCCGAGTAACTTCATGAGATTTAGCTGAATCATTAAATACTTTAGAAGAAATACTAAAGCGTTATATTTGTAATAAATAAAAAGAAACATCAAAAATATACAAACGGCCAAGCGGTTTTTTTTTATTTCCTGAAGTTACAAAATAGTCCCTTTCACAGCTTACTATACCTATTGTACAGAGATAATGATAGACTTAACATCACAGTACTAAAGCAGACGTGAAAAAAAACAGCAGTCTCAAATATAATACGTCTTTAAAATAAAGCAATATTGCAGTTTATTTTCTTATAGCGGTCAGCGCTCACGCTGCAAAACAGCTACCGGAAGAAACCGCTCTCCGGCTAATGCACTTTGCTGATAAACGGATAAGCGGTGACCTTTATGCTCATAAATGTGAGCCATGTTGCCCGCAAAGGTCAGCTGGGGAGCGGTCGTATCATTTATATAACTCAAGCTAACTCAACCGCACCTACAAATTTGCCTAGTAGCTGTGCCCGCGAATTCGTCCGTGTGGAATTAAAAAAAAAGTTATTTAGTAGAAATAAAAGTAGCTTAAGTTACTCCTTATTACATCAGCTACCTGCCAGTGAAAGTCCCGTCAAAATCGGTCCAGCCGTTTCAGAGATTAGCCGGAACAAACAGACAGACAGACAGAAATTGTAAAAAATGTTATATTAGTATATGTACCGTATATACATTCATATGCATGTAGTAAAAAGCTGATATTTTAATATTACAAACAGACACTACAATTTTATTTATTAGTATAGACTAGTAAACCATATATAGTATAGTATAGACTAGTAAATTTATAACTTTTTTATTTATGGACGGACTGCAATGAAACGAAAACATTAAATATTAAATGATGCTCACTGCAATACATTAGTGAAAACAGACAAAAACTCAAACGATAATTGTTTTGGGTTCTATTACGTTAGTAATGGCGTGTAATAGTAGTGTTTCTCATGTATTCTTCATGTACAGAAAGCGATTAGTAAAAATTATAATATATGTATAGATATTTTCTTTTATGTTATCACAAAAAAAATTCAAAACTGGTGTTAAGCTGGCCATTACACTCACGTGCATTTGTTGCAAGTGACTTCAAATGGATCTAGTCTGTCATTTCATTACGGTGGATACTCCTGAAGTGCAGATACTAATGTACTTTACGACAGAGCTAGCAAGTGGTGATACCACTCGCCGCTGTCACACCAGCTGGAGAGCTCCATGGAATCGTACAAATGAATTTTCATATTAATTGACAGCACATTTAATCAGGTAGTAGATAAAGATTTGTAACTTATTTTTTACAGTGTAAATGCTTACTGAAAGAAGTTAACATTTGTTTAGGTGAACACCTAATAGCCTACTTCCTTATCCAGCTAAATACATTACAACAATGGAAGCGAAAGAAAGTAGCGCACTTAGTATTCAAACAAATGTCAAATTAACCGCTTCTGAAGTTGCGACTGGCGCGCAGGAAACAGGAACATTGTAACTTGTAATAATTGCTTGCATTCGGTCCCGCCAGCACACCATGCTAATCGACTAAATTACTTGTGCTTCCTCATAATGTTTTGAATAATGAATTTATTCGATTTCCGCAACATTTATCTAGATGGGTCAGAGAAAAATGCGGAAATCGATTCGGTCAATGTGCCTTAATATTATTACTTTCAGGGAACTTTTTGTTATCATCATTATGGAAACGAGATGGTTACTCTCAAATCATCTACAATATCTGAACTGGAAATGCGGTAATGTGATGATGTGATAAAAGCAAGAAATTTGTAATATATCCACCTCAATCTTTACGAGGTTTTCCACTTATTTTAACAGTCTTTTTTTATTTCCTCAGATGATTATTTCATCACCAAACATTTATTTTATTTCAGTTGATAAAAAAAGACCGTTTGAGGTTCATGGACATATTAAGAGGCCATAAATAAAACAGTTGGGTGGATATTGTTTTATTCATCATCGTTTCGGCAAAAAGTAAAAATACTTCTCGTTGGGAATGAAATTTAAATGTCTAAGTATAAGCGAGATCAAGTCCCAGCGCCAAGAACTTGAAAAGTTAATAATGCATCAATTAAAAAGTTAATGGTTATAAAACGTAGTCAGAAATAAGGGCACACTCGAGTCACGGTTATTTTAACGAAGGTATTTATCATGTCACTCTAAAACCATGACCCAATAAAAGTTATATTCTGCTGACATAAACTTGGAGATGAACCAACGTTAAAAATGTCTGATTCAGAAAATCCTTTCTCATAACCGATCCGAAATGTTTCTAATCAAAATTCGAAAAAAAACATTGTCTAGAATCTTTCATAATCTTCCTCAGTTTAAGGGTCTAATATAAAAGAACAATTATAACACTTAAGGTCAAATTCAGATGTTTGAATGAACGCAAATCAACATCAATAACTTTTTTTTTACCTAGAATAAGTTAATGCTTGACAACAATTCCACGTGATGGAAAGTGGTGATGAAGTCTAAGATGTTGAACACAGTAACTTATAAGAGCCTATAAGTAACTAATAACTTACTATTCAGGTGCCAATAATTTAAATAGCAATCTTAAAACCGTCATCTGAAATTAATTTAAATTATTTTTTTCCACTTACTCAAACTTAGTAGTTTTAGGTTTACAAAAAAGAATTTGAAGAATAAAATCAAGATTTAAGCGATATGTAAAAATATAAGACCTAGTTTATGAGAGTACCGCGAGACTGTATATACTTACAGATATTAACACAGAAGCGAGCAAATTAGGTTAATAGATTAACACGGTCTGTTTCCATTTACAACAGAAAATTAAAGCAAAATTATGATTTAGTACATGTTACGACAGGCATAAATCTTTTTCGGCTTGGGTGTAAAATGATGTAAGACCAATTTTTTTCGGAAAATCTATTCCACACTAAATTTTTATAGCAGGTTTCTGATAGGTACAAAGTGAACATTTTCTTGGTATGTTTTTTTTTTACATATAATAAGTTAATGCTTGACAACAATCCCACCTGATGGAAAGTAGTAATGAAATCTAAGATGTTGAATGCACTAACTTATAACCTATTCACTCTCCTTTTGAAGACTCCCACATTGTAAGAAGGCAGGAACACCGACGCGGGCAAGTTATTCCAGTCCTTTACAGTGCGCACATTGAATGACGACGCAAACCGCACCGTCCGTATAGGTGGTACGTTCACTACGTAAGGATGGATACCCGCCGTACGTCGAGTTGTTCGATGGAGAAACGCCGATGGGGGAATTACTTCGAACAATTCTTGTGCACACTCTCCAAAATGTATCCTATAGAACACCGAGAGACTGGCCATGTTGAATTATTAATAAATTTTCAAATCTATATATACATTTATTTTAATAACTAGGTCTCTAAAACTATGAATATAAATGCAACTCGGAGATCCACATTCACGGGATTTCCGTTACAGTAAGACATTTTAGACTTTTTTTCCCTAAATGAACCCTAAATTAATTAAGATTTTTACCCTCCCTACGCTTCATTTTTTGTGGGTCGTAAAAGCACGCCCTCTGCGTATATACACGCAAATATGGCACATATGTGTACATGTGTCTATTTTATGTTGACTTATTTCATCATTGATCGAGAGGAAGCTACGAAGTATTATTTATTATCCATAGTGCCCATCTATTAAGGAATGTGTTCAATGAGACTAGATCGCAGATAATGTTTCTATTTATATTAAGGTATACACGTATATTTAATGACATACAAAAAAGCTATGGTTATCGTCACCCAGTAGGATATTATAGGAAACGGGATAAAAATAGAGCAAATTTTACATGCGGTAAATATAAAATTTGGTAAATATAAGACTCTTGGCTCTGTTTTAGGTTGATTGTAGAATCCACTTAACGCTAAGACAGCGACATTATACACTTGTAAAATGATAGACCCAGTAACTTCCATCCTATGATTCGTTTGAAACGCAGCGATGTGTGCGGTGTTCCAACGGTCTGGTGAATATCTTTACGTATCCGTTTATTTATAAACGCAAAATTAAAAATTAAACAGTGGCTGTTTACTAGACTACGCACTGCACGTTAGTTGTTTATTAATTGCTATGAATCACATTGGTCGACTGAGGTGAATCACGTGATCATATACTTTTTTATACACGTCAGGGATGCCACCTTTAAGTGTTTGAAAAATGATTTACATTGGAAAATATAATGTTCCGTTATATAGATTGGTGGTAGAAAATACGGCTACGATGTCATTTGTATAACCATCAAATGTTTTTGTATGAGTTTTTGAGAAAGTATGTTTATAATTAGCATTTGCTTGAAAATATGTACGATATAAGAATATTATTAAAAAAATCTATAATCTCACTTCCAAACAAATAATAATTGCTTTCTTTGTAAGTAAATTTATTGATTTTTTTCATTTCACGGATTCAAAATGACGTTATGATCATTTCTTTCTCCTGTTTTAGCATTCAGAATTTTCCGTACAGACTGACTACATATTAACATTTTTACTCGGGAAGTTGAAAAATACGTAATTTATTAGTAACAAAATATAATTTTCTATTTTGTAGTGGTTTTTTACTATATATTTTAGTATTAGTTAAGATTTACAGTCTAACCACTACCACCATCTATTCTTACAATCAGTTCAACAGTTTCATTGATTATACATATATATACTTATCATCAGATTCCAAATTTATATTTTATGTTAATAGCTTACAAACGAGCAGATGAGCCACTTGATGGTAAGTGGTCACCGTCGCCCATGAACATCAGTGGGACCAAAGGTATCACTGATGCGTTGTCGGCCAGGAAATGAGAAGGTAAGAAATAAAGTACTGGTTCTTAAGTCCTCACCCGGAACACAAAGAGTCGTTTGGCGGCCGACTCAAGCAGGAGGGTGGTAGCTAGCTCCAGGCAGGCTTCATGGAAAGATAATAATACCAGTAATAATATGATTGACTTAATAATAATACTGATAATATAATTCTTACGTGAAGCCCTACAACCAAGTAGGGAGGCTTCTGTCGCCTCTTACGATACCCTGTTCTGCCAGCATGGGATTGGGAGGAGTGTTTTAGGCTGCCCCAATATGGCCGGATATGGTGCCATTTAGCTCGTATAAACTTTAATATTCAAAAAAATACACAAATCGGCCTAGAACTTTCGAAGAAATTGATGAACATACACTCTCAGAAAATATTCCGATTAAATAAGAAACCTTCTCTTTCTTGTAGTTTAAAAGTATCTAGTATCGTCTTAAATTCTTAGCATCCAACAAATAAAGCATGATACAGTAAAAGCTGTAACAGTGTCTTGCATCAACATAAATGGCTAAAAGGCCATCAGAAAAAAATATTTTCCCAAGAGGAGCATCAAGTGCCACATAAATTCGTGTGGAACCTTTCCGAACTTTTGTGCGAAATTATTTTCCTTGACAGCCCTGAACCTCCATAATAAAGGATAGCGTACGGATTCGTTCGCCATGACGCAATATGTTGTAAATGGTTCTATATTATAATATTTTTATTCAAGACTAGTTACCGCCGTCGCTTAGCTTTAGAGAACGGGCTCCATCTTCATAAATAGTACTTTCATCTGAGAGAATTTTTATCGGACGTTTTTTGAGCTGAATGTTTATTTATTTTGTACACATAATAAAATTACAGCAAACCGAATATTTAAGAAAAACTTGTACAAGGGCCGTGATTTATTACTATAATCAAAAATTTCTTCCAGTAGGCCCACGGTTTACCCCATTTTATCTTCTTAGGTATCGGTTTTCCTAGTTACATGGTTAGAAATATTCAATTTATTTATTGGAGCAAATGTAAAAAAAAAAAACATTCAAAACAATATCAACTTCAAAAAGCTTCCATACTAAATTTAATTCCTGTTCCACGCGAACAGATCTATTTCCCGGTATAGATAAATATTTACCCATAATTATAACTGTGACATCATTTGAAATAATATATTGAGCCAATTTCAATGAGACACGGCAAGTCTAATATTGATTTATAAAGTTTCGAAAAGTCGAAACCTCGTCAAAATAGCTTTAGCACACAAACAATAAAAAAAATATATTTTGAGTTTTATATACACTTACAATAATTTTTATATCTTTTTATGGACGTACTATATAGCCTATTTACAATTTTATACTAGTTTTTTCTAGATAAAAATGAACCATACTTAAAGAACGTGACGAGATGTTATGAGAGTCAACTGTCAGAGGAAAGAAGAATTATTTTCACACGTAACTGTGTTATTCTGTTCCTGTTTTGTGTCTCTTCGAGATTATGAAATAGTTTATTATTCGAGACTATTGCCCGTTCCTGATTACTTTTTACTCATAAGCGTATATCTATAAAACTTCTTTATTAAACGCATTATTACAAATACAACTTTATATATTACTAGCGGCCCGCCCCCATATCGTTCAGATTGAAAAAAAATATTATATTACATGATATATCTAGCCTTTGTCCAGATGGAATAATTGACCTTTATAATGGTTAAACAATTTTTCAGATATGTAGGTGCCGTAATTCCGGAGATTACTTTTCGCATATACATAAAGTCACAAAATTAGCACTCTCTTTTGTTACATTATATAGTTATATACAATATATACATGATAAAAATAATTGCAAATTTAAATATTCTGTACAATTTTACAATTTTATTCAGTAAAATTTACACCCTCCATAGTTTTACAATATTTAGTGATCGTCGAATACGAATAGTGTATTTTCAGGCGTAGATATTTTTTTTTAAAGCGAAACCTTTTACTGAACCATGTTTCTACTCACGGTAATTGTAAGGTTTTTTTCTAATTTTCTTGCAAACTTTTGTTAACTTGTACGTAAAGGAGTTAACAAAGTTGCCCAATTTTACAACTTTACCACTTGTTAAACGAGTAAAAATTTTACGGTGTAAAGTATCCGAAGTGAAAGTCACAGCAAAAATACTAAGTTGTGTAGGTAAGGTTGGTAGATTGTGCACCAGATGAACAAAACAGAATTAGCAGTGCAATTACAAAAAAAACTTCGGAACAGCAGAACTTATACATAATATATACCTCAGAACCGGCTAGCCATATCAAAAATATTATAAGTATTGTATTCACATTTTTTTATCTCCTTTTACAACTTTTGTATTTTGCTCTATTTTATTGGTGAAATATTTGATTGGTAAAATTGATAAATTTTATTAATAAAGACCCTCCTTCTACCGCAGAGAAGGTAATTTAATTATGATTTCCATTTCGCTGGGTTTAAAATAATCACATTACACCACCATTTTCACACAAGCAATTTGTTTTTATTCGTAATTTAAAAAGAATTGCAAATTTCGAGCGTCATGAAGAACGAACAGTAAGGACATCTAACTAACATATTTTACGTTTAAGATATTAATACGACAATCTTTTATCCCGGCATTCCGGTTTCGCATCACTGGTTAACATCTGGCTAAATTTATGGCTCAAATCTCGCAATTGGACGACAACTAGTGTTAATTTAATAAACGACCCCAGTTCCATGTCTGCGTTCTTAATTGTGGGTGCTTTAGTAAATTTTATTGAGCTGGCTCATCTTAACCCATGTATCCCACATCTGGACTCGGGGCTCGCTTAGCAATGAGAGGAATTAGGGCATAGTCAACTCTGATAAAATGTAATCGATAAACTTCACACATAGTCTATAACGGAGAACTCACAGCGAGGGTTTCTACACTGTATCTTCCTTCACCATGATCAATTTTAATTAATACAATGACGTAAGATTTCATAACACATAGTATGTACCACTTTGTATACTACGTAAAGTGCTTCGATTTTATTAAGGTCCCTCGGCAAAATTTCGTGCCTTTTCGCAATTTTCACGTTAAGCCTGTCATCGTGAAAATCCACATCACACATCACACAAGAACATTGACGCATTATACATGTAAAAAGGTAATGCAGTATTTAATTACATGTTAAATTTTCATGAGGGTAAGACAACGGTTCCGTTGCACTGTAACAGAATGCATGTAACAAGTGCAACGCCCTGCATGCACTATTTATTTGGTTCCACACTACGATCACATATGCTTCAAACAACAGATAACATGTAAGATGTACCTACGATGTATATAAGGTAGTTATTATTTACTATTTCTGCCGTATGCAATGATTAACATCTTACTTATGTCTGTTCATGAAGTTTATTAAATATTCACGCTTAAAGGAAAAAATTGTGCAACAAAAAATGTTGTTGCACACACAATGCCTTGTGTGGTATGTCGTGAAATATCGCTTGTACAATTTTAGGACATTTATGATTTTAGTGTTTGTGCTATTTTTCGTGCACATGACATATGTATATCACACACACACACCTTCACACTCACGCACACCCACACAATTTCAAAATATATCACATTATTGTTTGGCCTAATGTTGAGCACCAATTAAAATAAAAAAATTATAATATAATCGTCACGTAAAATATTGGTTGGCAAGACCAGTTGATACTGTCGATTGTGTCACAGTTTAACAGTTGTTTGAATTTGGAATATAGTGATACTTTTGACGAAAAAAAATTCTAGATAAAGTCCATCCCCACTATCACTTCTGGCTAACACTAACTCAATTCTCAATACAAGAGAAAGTTGTCCCGACTCACGTTATTTCGGAAAAAACATATTGTGTTAAATGTATTAAATAAACATTTTTACTTCAAAACCATCTAATTCTGGAACCCTAATAGTTTTTTTTTTATAATTTAATACACATGAAGATGTACAGGTTGAGTCGGACCTGACTTTATAATTTTCGATTATATGTAATATGATGTGTCCGACTCTACCTTAAGATGTCATAATAGCAATCATAGCGGGCTGGAAGCCTATAAGAAAATGAAAGGTATTTAAGTATTACTGTATTACTTAGTCCTTTAATTTTTTTATCTATTACATAGCGACCTAAAAGAGTCCACTGGTATTAAACATTAAATAGTAAGTACCTATTTAGTTTGAGTGTAACTATAAATTTTCTATATAATATACATATATGCTTATAGGATATCATTTCAAGATAACCTATTATATTTGTAGACAGATTATATATATTTTGATATTAATATATAAGCAATTGGACGACTATTT
This sequence comes from Megathymus violae, assembly GCA_003671415.1. Lineage (NCBI taxonomy): Eukaryota > Metazoa > Arthropoda > Insecta > Lepidoptera > Hesperiidae > Megathymus > Megathymus violae. The sequence continues at coordinate 1,251,864 of PDGT01000061.1, forward strand.
ATATATATATGTCGGATATGAGAATTGCTAATTTTAAGAGACATTTGCCTCACAATTAGCAAGCTGCGTCTGCACCTGCTAAGTAGTTACAGTTGACATTGATGTGATCGCGATCTGCAGCTGGTAATAAGTAACAAGTATTGAAATGCTTACTCGGGAAATTCTATTTTTATGTATCCATGCACCTGCGCTGTTCATATATAGAATTCCATAGTAAGCTATAGGGCTTTGTTTGATCAGCGATCAGCGGATCTAGACAAGGAACATTGTTTAATGATGACGTGTTACGAAACCGTCAAAATGTTACGGAGTGGCATACGTCGTCGATTGGTCATTTATAACATGACCAAACACTAATAAAATGTTACATTGTGTAGAGGCTCAGTACCTTCATATAAATCTTAATCGCAGATTCAACATACGGTGGCCGAGATGATACGACCATGATTTTGGAGTTATCTCATCATCGATTGTAGATATTTTACTGTGATATGGGTAATCACAATATGGTTAAATGTAACATTGTAAAATCTATGATAAAGCCCCCAAATGGGTCCTCGACTAACTACCTGATTTAATTCAGCCGCGGTCGTTAGCTGGATGCGTGATGTCTAATGGCAAAATTTCTTGAGCGCGTTCATAATTCGGAGGGTAACTTAAATAATGAATATCATGCATTAAACTAATTATATGTATTTCTTTGTGTATTGAAAAAATATAATAACATAATATAGTTTTTTTGTATTATATGCGCGTTTGTATTATGACTAAGTTTTAAAATTATGTACTTCCATACAAAGTGCAGAGAATAGATGAATTTTGTATGTAAATAGACCGAAATTTCATTGATTAACTTCACTGCTTATTATTTTTTTAATGTGTGCATTTCACGATTCTTTGTATACATTCTTAACAAGTCTAATCATGTTTAACTTGTAACATAAGTTATAAAATGTTACAAAACAATTTACAAGAAATTTACACATCTAATGTAAAAGATGGTTTTTAACTAAATTCTCACAAAACCTTAATGCTTTTAATTTCATTAAATCTTTCATTTTGAAGCTATTAAGTCTTATAAAGGCTACAAGAGAGTTCATCTTCGTCGTTCAATTCCAGTCTTCTTTAATAACGTTTCATAAGTAATATGGAAATCTCTTTTATCTTATGAAATTGTGTAATTAGAAGCTATCTAGGTACGGTTATTGTAATCTGTGGCACAACAATTTCATTTACACGACGTCACTATGCAAAATGATAAGGTAAAAACAAAAGATTCATAGCTATAACACATGTATTGAAATTTAATTATTGAACCGCAAATTTTTAATATTGGCAATATTATTACCATAATGTTCTGATTATTACTGTGGTAACCCGATTTGTTAGTTTCTCAAATCGAATCTAACAACGATACCTTTAGGAGCACCTGGAGCTCTATCTATTAACCAACTCCTATTCTCCAAATTTGTTGAACGTAAAAAGATAAAATTAGCATTATTTGAATTTGATCAAATGCCGGGTTAGTATACCGTAAATAAACTAATTCTGCATTTTTCTTAACACCGCAATTTATAATGAATATTTATAATTATCGTATAATAATAAAACTCAATCACATACAACATTTAGCTTGCGACATGATAGTATTTGATATCCGCTCTCCATGTGACGCCATCTGTAACACCAGAGGCCAATAAGCGGATGAACCCGCTTCTTTTCTTATTCTCCAGTAAAAATTTATTTATGTACAACCATATTTCTGGCGGCTGGTTCGTATATTTGCTTGGAGCGATTTTAATACAATACCTGCGTTAAACAACGGCACAGTGCAAGAGGAAGGTGACTGAACAATATAAACGTGGTTTCGTCTAAATAAACATGGAGCAAGATGGCGGAGCACCGCGCCACACCTAATAAGGAAATCTATTGAATGATGCATAGTATTGTTGACCGATATACCACGCAGAGCGCAACCGTCTCTCTCGTCCGTCACAAGTTTGTGAAGCGAACGAATGCTTCGCTGAAATACAATCGCCCACGTAATACGCAGTTAAACAACGTTTCAGCTTAAGCTACCTTCACGCTGAAAATAATAAGGTTCATATAAGTTTGTGTGTATTGTGCATATAGTAAATTTGTGGACCCGGTAGACGTTGCCCTCTCGAACGTTAGCTTGTCTGCTGAGGTTCAACAATGAAAAAAGATCGCAGCGCCGCCTACTACCTGATATACATACATACAAAATTTCATCAATATCAGTCCAGCCGCATAGTAGAATTTTGTGTATAACGATTGAATTGAATCGAATAAGAAATGCTCTAATAAAATAACACAATCATCGTGAGGAAACCTGTACCAGAATCGTCTCCATATTACACATAAAGGTAGGTGAACCCGATTGACTGCACTAGGATATAAGGGGCTCCATCAATCTTTGAATCCAAAAAGAATTCCCGTACCCGAGATAGAGCCGGCTGAACAACGGATACGCAACAACACCCAGGCTCCTTCCATCGGAGTTCACCGAGCCCTGCACTTCCGAATTTATTATCGACCATACTCGTGTCACGATACACGTTCTTTATTTGTTTGGTTAGCTGCCACTATTGTCATAAAATCAACCATGAAATGATTTTTACGATTTGTGGCTGTACAGGTAGGGGCAGCTAACAAGTGGTTTCCCACTTTCGTCATGGCAACGCGTTGATGACGCATTTCATGTTCCTAGTGTCCATGGGTGGCAAAGACTCGTCTACTATTTGGTATTACCAATTATTTACCATTTGGAATAAGACATCGGCATTTGCTCACTGCAAACAAATATAAAAATAACGTTGTAAAATTATTTTATGTAATGTTAAATTAAGACAAACCTACTATTGCCAGAGTAAATTATTTATTTTATTCCAATAATATAAGTTGTATTTGGTGTAAAAGCTGATACGAGGCGGTATATCTCGTTGTGGCGCAATCGTTTATACGGCTTTGGTGTAGGCGTTGGGTTACAAAACAGCTTTTGAAGTTGCATACTGTTTGTGCATACGACACCTCTGCGTCACGCTGGTATTGGGTATACGCAGCTCCGGGTTTATAAACCTTTTATCTTCCTTATTGTTCTTTCAAAAACAAGCTTTAAGTATATAAGGTGAATCAAAAGTAATGAATATCAAGCAGTGAGTGTTAGTAATCTTAGTTTTATTTGGCCCTGTTAATTCATATCAAAAACAAGCCTTAAACATATTTTCTTGTTTCAATCAAATTAAGGGATTGAAACGCGTCCAGTTATTAAGTTTGATGTATTTCTGTGTAACGTTTTAATTCACTTTTATGTTTGCAATAATAGCGTCATATATAATAGACAAGTAATTTTTTCTACTATCTTTCAATATAAATCTTTCTAAGGAAATACTCTGACAATCGGTTCCATCTACCTATTTCTCCCTGATTGCTGGTTCAGCGCTACTTTTTTGGATATATCTTTGTTTATTCAGATCTAGCTAACGTAGTACATCATTTTAACCAAAAAAAAGGATAGATGGGTTATGGAAACAGGTCGTAAGTAATAGTAAAAAATTAAGTAAGTTGTAAAAAATACGTACCAAAAAGTATTGTGCATTTTAAAATAAGTAATTGCGTATATACCGATTTTATTATGTACTATTTAAACATAACAATATTTTTCGCTTCACAGTTCATCCAAAATGAAAGCATAAATATACAGTGTAATTTGCAAAAACCTAAATGTACACATTTACATGCAACCAGTATAAACGACTTGGGTACTTATGTTATATAATGACATTATAGTATTATGTATTGCGATATACACATTACTTGTACTATATACTAACGTAAATTCTGACACGACAGTTGATGGTATGTATCATTGCCCCTAAAGGATGCAATGTTGTTTAAATATTTCTCACGCGACTTCTATGCGCGCTGTGTTCGCTCGATTGGATGATTGTCACAAACGACGAACGTGGGGTGGTGGAGGTAATTGTCACTATATTACTGAGATATGAAATGACATCAGAAACAGTAATCACGTGATTTATGCCGATGCATTGAATTAGAATAGTTTTCAACGCTCGACAAATTATCAGTTGAAATACGTATTTAAAATAATGAATTAACAACAACACGAGTGACTTTTAGGTATAATTACAGTCGTAGCTATTGAAAAATATTACAGAGCTGTACGAAACATTACAAGAAACGATACAATAAAGTTGATAAATATGGTTTGAAACCTATTATTAAAAAATTGTTTGCGTTGATATGAATTAATGTTGTCCAGCATTAAATTAGTATGTAGGTGAATTTACATAAATATTTAAGAAAAAAAATTTTGTTCGGATAACTACTTTATACCTCTTCAAAGAGAAGATTGTAAGTCAGTGACATCAAAGTTTTCTTTTTTTGCTCCAACTAAGACATCTCAACGTTTTTAAAAGATCTTACCGCCATTATATATCCTGTCTAGCGCCCCTCTTCCCTAAGGGGGGGTCGCCTCAGATAAGGCTTAGAGGCCAAAAGGCCAAAGCCAACCTCGGGCGGTGTTTAGTGGGTAGGCCCCTAGGTTTCTCGAGAGCCCCACATTACCAGCGCAGCCGGCTGCGCTGGTATGCTAAGAGCATTCACCACCCCCCTCCCGCGCATATCCGGAGGGTAGCCCTTTTCCAATTGTCTGAGCGCAAAAAAAAAAGCAAAGCGTGTGCCACAGAATTCCAAGTTTTGGAACGAAACTGACGTTAAGATAACATAATACTATATTAAAATATTTTTGAAATAAAGAACACGCTAGACGAAACCCTAATTAAGAGCCCGTCATGCCCACAAAGGAAAAGGAAATTTCAAACAAAGGATCTGGCTCTATCGCGGTAAAAAGAGCTACCAACCAATTAGTAGAACGCATGTTACCAACTACAATAAATGCACAATTTTTGAACCTACAATAAAAAAGTGCTGAATTAATAATAGTCATTAAATCTCGTGTACTGGTGCTTGGAATTTTTTGAAGCCTTTTAATAATAAAGGCCAATAATAGTCAGATAGAAGGCAATGATAATAGTCCTTACGGTCCAGGCAATTTCGTTATAATACAAACGTCACATTGATAAAAATTTCAGATTAATAATTACACATGAAGCTACGAACTGAATTATCTACCTTATATTATCTATATTCTATACTAATGTTATAAAGGGAGATGGCGGATTTTTATGAGTTTCTGTAAATGCGGAGAGTAATCTTCGAAACAACGGCACTCATATGAAAAATTATTTAGTCACTTTAAAGGTACATTATTCCATAAGGACATGAACTGTACTCGTCTATAAAGTATCAAATATAAAGGTATGTGTATATTATTTATTGTTGATTCCGAACGATATCGGGACGGGCCGCCGGTGTTATATGAATATTTTATACACATAAATATGTAATTTAAGTACGCACCTTTATACAAAGTTAATGAATTTCGAATAAAATATGTTAAAGTTTCAACATCCACTCGTAAAACAAAACTGCACATGAACGAATCATACAAATTCATCCAACAACTTTGAAGTTAATTAAATACATTATGTTTAACGAATGTAATCAATTGCCATTAATCGAGGGTGGATCTTAAAATTAGTATCTAAATAATTGGATAACATTTTATTATCACGTTTATTAACATTACTGCTATATGTGGACCATGGATTGTTGATTTGCGGAAAAATAAAATAGATTAAGTAACGGTGCAAGAAATAATACTAACTCGAAGAAAACAACAGTAAGTCAATCTACAGTTTACTGAAACCCTGGGAGACGTTATTACTAACAAGGTGCCTCACGTACGTACCGACATGTGCTGGCATGATTAATTAACTACTAACGCTTATTGGGTGTGAATCCTCCGTGAATAACGAAGTACAATGAATTCTATAGACTATTCATAAGTGCCAAGGTGGTCCTCATTACAATACGCATCAATTTTATTGCTTTTTAGTTTAAACATTGGACGTTTGTTTGGGGTGCCTGTATTCGAATCGTACATGGACCTGAAAGATTTTCTAGGTGTATAGTTGTTTCTGACAATAAGAGGGCTTTTGAAATTTATTAACAGTTGCTTCGATGAAGAAGTATTGCGTGAAGAATCTGGACATTTGAGAGATTCCCAAATAGTCTCAAATGTGTGTGAAGTCTGTTAATTCATATATGATTATCTTTGTAGACTATTCTTAAAACGTTATCATATTCTGAGAAGATAGGCGAGATCAGCAGTAAGAAAGTGAGAGGTTGTGATGATGACCAGAACGTACCGTTACTGAATTAACTTTTCATCTATAATTTAACAACACTATAAAAAAATTCGTACAAAATTTTCTGTATGTATTTGCTATGTTCTCCTATAAGAATAATATGAAATCATTTATTTATTTATCTTCACATTTGATCTGATCAAATCTTTTTACATAATATTCACCATCGCGTTCACATTACTAGCTTATATTTTTTTCAGTATTTTGTATAATTTCAACCATCGAGTGTGTTATGAGAACCGTTTCATTCTCGTTAAAGACACGTTCAATTCATATGGGATTTCGAATTATAAATTCTAGTCATTGCAAAGGGTATTTGTACGTTATGTATATACATGCGAGGCTGTTGTCCCGTGGGTGTTCCCCGTTATAATAGGGGTACGAGGCATGTAAGAGCCTGACATTGGTTCGAGTACAGTGGGCGGAAGTTTTACATGAAAATAATACATGAGTTCATCGTATCTAAAATTATTCAATTTAAAAATCATCTAGAACTTTTATTCATCTCTAGGAATCATCTGTTGGAGGTAGCTGATACTGCACCATCAAACCCAACAGTATCATCATCATCCTCCTGCTCTCATTCCAATTTTATTTGGGGTCGGCGCAGCATGTATTTTTCTTCCATACATTTCTATCAGCCGTAATCTCACTAGTAACTTCCATTCTAGTCATATCATCCTTCACACAATCCATCCATCGCTTCTTTGGCCTTCCTCTACCTCTATAGCCATCTACGTTCATACTTAATACCTTCCGTACAACATGCTCTTCATTCCTCCGCATAACATGACCATACCATGATAGCCGGTTTCCGCGTAGCGTTTCGGTTACCGGAGTCACTTTCAGACTTCCTCTTATGTACTCATTCCTTACTCTATCCATTCTTGTTATACCACACATCCCTCTTAACATTCTCATCTCAGCTGCATGCAGTTGTCTTTCATTCATCCCTTTTGTGGCCCAACATTTTGATCCGTACAAGACAGCAGGTCTGACCAGGGTCTTGTAGATCTTCCCCTTAAGTTTAAGGGGAATACGGGGGTCACAAATTGTCCCCGTAACCTGCCGCCATTTCATCCATCTTACATTAATTCTGCGCGTAACTGTCCGATCTATTTCACCATCACATTGTACAAGTGAACCGAGATAGCGAAAGTCGGAGCAAACTGGAAGGAGGGCACCGTCGACCGCTATGGCTTCAGGACTGGAGAGACCGCCGAAATCGCAGAACATATACTCTGTCTTGGTTCTGCTGATTTTTAGGCCAACATTCTCCAGTTTCTGTTGCCAATCCTACAATCTGCTCTGGATCTCAGGTCCATCTTCTCCACCCAGAACAATGTCGTCAGCAAATAGCATGCACCAGGGTGCCTCCTCCTGTACGTCTGACGTCAGAGCATCCATTATCAACAGGAAGAGGTAAGGACTCAAAGCCGACCCTTGGTGCAAACCTACTGCCACATTGAACTGGTTGGAGTTGCCAGCAGACGATCGGACATTAACCCAACAGTACTTAGTCATATTTATACATATTTTAGCTGCCTGATAAGCTATTATCCTCTCTTCGGAAATCAAGTCTGACATGTTTTAAGGTGCTTCGATGACAGTATTGCACAGTCAGTAGTAAATAGCTGTTTGATTCACCGATTCCTTTTTGGCTCGCAACGCGTCAATAGATCGCTTGGTGTTACTACAAATGCACGTCATGAGCGGTTAATACCATCGTAGGGTTCATACGCTCGTACGAAAACTATTATCAATCGTTAGTGATCAACCAAGTTGAGCAATTTCTAGTAATCATTGGTTGGATGGATGACTGCTAGTGGCAAGATGTGTTGAGCGCATTGGAGAACTCATTAAGCGATCTGTTAACGAGTTATTGTTATTAACCCATGTTAGCATTACATAGTATTTGTTATGTTGAAAGGTATCAATTATCATAACAAATCTCGAAATATAAGTACCGAGCCACAAACCCCTATTATCAGTCTGAACTTGTGATAACTAGATCTTTAATTACAAGTAGAGACCTTTACTTTCTGAGCCATGGACGTGAAGCCACAGATGAGCAGATACTTCAGAGCATTAGATGAAAATGTGATAGTACCCCACTGATCTAGGAAGGACAATGTAAGCCTCTGCTCATTAAAGCTAATTTATGAAGGTTTTTTTTAGTTTGGATATATGAACATGATACTGTTGGTTATTATTAAATTAGTATTAATTTACTTTGCAACAATCCGCAAACACAATGTATGATGGTACATATATGTATATGATACATTGTGTTTGCGGATTGTTGCAAAGTAAATTAATAGTAATTTAATAACAATGACTTTCTGCAAAGTAACGCCTGATACTATCAATGTTGGTTATGTTTCATGAATTACTGAACTGATTTTGATGCAGCTTTCACTGTCAGTATATCATCATTTCCCAGCCCTCATCCCAATCACTTGGGGTCGGCACAGTGTGTCCTTTCCTTCTCTACATCTCTATTTTTCGTCATCTCAGTGCATTGTCAGTAGATAACTTGAAAATAGGTGAGACTGATTACACTTGTGGTTTAATCTCCGATTGTATGTGAATATATATATTTGTGAGATTCTTAATTCCTGGACAGGTTATTGATATAGTGCCAATGACTTATAAAATCTAATTTAATCTAAAATACATTGGAAAGGCAATACAATTACTTTATAGAAATTATTTTGTATTCTTCCAAGATCATAAGTGGAGCTCTACCAAAAGATAAGGGGCTTAACTATATCATCACTTACATGCTGAGAATACGGCTATTAAATACAAATTTTTAGCTTTAAAGTATACTGAGATATTGTGTTGTGTTCAAATTTATTATAATATATATTTTTTTATCTGCACTACACCAATACTCTGTATCCTTCAGCCAAGTTATCTACTTGAGTGACATCATTAATCACAACTGATACAGCAGATAGCATCCTTTTGATAAGCATAGCAAGTGCCCTTTACAAACAAAGCAGTTATCAACTATGTTTATTTGAGCTGCATAAATTACTTCCTGTTACATGCATAAACACATGGAATGTTTTCAACAAGCAATGTGAGATGATGTCTTGATGTAAATAAAAAAATTTTCTAATAACCATTTGTATGAAATTTTACATAGCAGTGCGAAATGCTTTAATATAAATATGCTTGAGCACACAGTAACAATAATAATCTAAAGTGATGTATACTTTTGGATTGTTGTAAAATATTGGGTTGTTCAGAAAGTCATATCGTTTTTTTTGGTGAAAATGAAACACGATTTTTGATTTGAAATGAAACCAAGACATTTGAGGTGATCATGAACGGTCAAATTTGACAAAATTAACCTCTCAGCAATCTTACGAGCTGTTATTCGACGGTTTGCATCTATCAATGCCTTTATTTTGTTTTCATCAGCTTCAACGGCTCTTCCAGAACGTGGTGCATGTTCAACATCGAAATTGCCGGAACCGAATTTTGCAAACCAATTTTGGCACTCTTGTTCGGTCAATACATTTTCTCCATACACATCACATAATTTTTTGCTGCTTTGAACTGCATTTTTACTTTTTCGATAGTAAAAGAGTAAAATGTGCCGAAAATGCTGCTTTCGATTTTCCATCTTTGATAAGGCACAAAATAAAAATTATTACAATGAATTAAACAATATTTTTAATAAATAAGCCTTTCTATATCAGCTACCAAAATACAGAATGATTAAGTGGCCAAAGTGTGAAATTGGCTGCGAAAAACTACAATGAAGTTCTATGTTGGGAAAAAACGAAATGACTTTCCGAACAACCTATTAGATTAATACTAAGTTAATAACAATGGATTTCCACAAAGTAAGGCCTAATACTACTAAACACCTAGAAATGTTACTACTTAAACTAGCAACACTACATTGTATTATCGTTTTCCAAATATGAATAAGATTACAACAAAGTAGTCAGTTGTTGTTGTAATTTGCATTTAAGTTGGTATTATTCATTATTTGTGTTGGTCAATATTGTAACAATAGTATCATATGTCACTAGTGTTAGCTCATTTGTATCAAGTATATTTATAAAAATTTTTAGTAAACAGGCAATAAGCAGTTGGTGTGCCTTTTAGCACAGGGCTCCCCTTGATTCCCAGCCTGGGCCAGACAGTCATTTCTGTGACAGATAAATGTTTGTTCTTGCGTCATGAGTGTGTTTGTAATGTCATATTTGTATATGCCCATTCCACCCGCAAGACAGGGAATCCTAGTGCGGGGGTGTGAGTGTGTAAACGAAAAAAGAAAAAATAAACTTGTAGTAGCTACTTTCTGGAAATGCAATAAAATAATGACAATCTGAATATTTTTGAGGGTATGTTGTCAAAATACACAAGTTTTCTTAAAATGTATAAGATGGGAATGGTCAGTTCAGTAAATAGTGAAGATTTAATTAAAACTGTACATTCCAAATTTAAATTTAAATGACTCACCCTTTGGAGCTCCAAGGAGTGGCTGTAGAACTTGAGTAACTTGTCAACTAGTGGTTTGACGGCGCGCCAGGCTCTCTCCTGGGTTATCCTAGACGGATCTGCTATAGCCTCCTTTATCTCTTTCCCAGCTCCTTTGTAACACTGTATTTCTTCAAGTATTTTTTCCGACTCCAAGAGAACTCTTTGAACTTCTTCGTATACGTCCCGCTCATTATCTGTAGGTGCAGCATTTTCGAAATCCAAAAATATATCATATCTCGGAGACGAACAACAATTAGAATCATCCCGGGCTAAAAGACTCAATAACTTTCCCATTTTCCTAATTTATATATCTTTATTGTTGTATTACTAAAACCTCATAGCGAAGCACTGCATTGCCTATTAATAAATTATTAATCGACTTTATTAACACGTTAATGTAACGTAAATAAACACTCTCACAGAATAACAAAGATTTTTAATCTACTGTGCTTGTTTTAATTTAAAACTACAACGCCCAAATAAACAGCAATAACGAAGTCCTACACAAATTGATAATACCCCACCGACAGTCTAAAAAAAACTAACTGTGGTGAAATGCGTACGGAATCAACCAACTCAGTGACTGACAGATTGTATTGTGTTACCAGATGCACAACTAATATCGGATCGTATCGGATAGTGATCACAGCCTACCTTATGCGGTGTTAGTCCTAATTTTCCTGAACATCAAAATAGTTTACTTTGTAACAAAGATATACAATATTGCAATTGATATTTGATAATGAGGATTTTCAAGCATTGTTTACGATCTTTTTTGTTTTAATATATTTGACATTATTACTTTATTAAAACATTGAACGTTACCGAAATTATTAAACAAGTCAAACAATCAATCATGTCTTCAAAATAATCATCCATTCGGTTCTTGTATTAGCACATTCCGTATTAGAAGACTTTTGGTATGAGGTGAAATTAAGCGCGATACCCATCTTCCGGCACAATGTCCGATTTTAGGAAATCGAAATATGTTTTGTTGTGTTAATGTTATATATAAAAGAACTTTACGATTTCAATCTTTCGATTCTATCTAGTTTTAATTTAATAATTGGATAAAGTCAGCAGTTGTCATTTTATCGATTACTTATTACTAAAAAGAGAGTTGAATGTTTCTTTAAATCGGACGCAGGATTAGAAAACGGAGGTGAGTCTCAAATTAACAATATAATGTTTTCCGTAATTTTTTGTGAATTTCTAATTTTATTAACACTTTTAGACAAATATCCAGTTAAAGATTTTTAACAGAGCTCCTACGCCAGAGAATTCAAAGTTTTTCTATAGCATGGAGATTCAATATCTAAAGCTTAACTCTATAACACACTACAAGACACTCTGAAAGTTGCTAAAATGTTGTTGTTTTTACGTCAGCTACTGAAATATAATATTTTTTTTACATTTTATTAATATTCCCTACATGTTTTTCTTTTATCTATCAAATGTCTAGTGCTTAGAGGTTCATTAAATAAAACACATTGTTCAGCTTAGAATATATTATAATTTATAATGTTGTTTAAATATCAATCAAACAGTTAAGTCGTCATTGGTTATATTGATACGTTTAAAGATTAGATTTATAAAATGCTAAACTTCTACGCAAATGACAGCTAGGAATGAAGTACTAATGTGGGAGTTACTTTATTAATTAAGCAGTTAATTTGTCCGAGCGATAGAATTTCTTGGTATTTGCATCGTAGCTTAATCTAGTCGCTTTCAGACATTGCGTACGGATAAATAATACCTAATGAACAGGCTATTTATATTTATTTTTGCATGAAATGAATGACTACACGTTCAATAATATTACAACTTAACGAACTATTTCATACACTCGTCAACAGAGATGACTAAATTAGTATTGCGGGGCGAACGGTGGAGCGAGTTCCCAGATCCCAACAGCGTTGACGGTAAGAACATTGGAAAATTATACACATCACTTTAAAAATATTTAATATTTTTACACTACTATTAATGTATCACGTGACCTTGCCAGCTTGCCTTATCATTGACGCAATATCTCAAAGGTTTCGATTTTTCTTCGGACCCCAAAGGCGATGTATCTTTTTATGTTCTTAGGCTGTGCTAGTTGATATGACTTAAAGGTAATTTTAAGCTAGAACTACATCAGACGTACAGTACGTCGCGTTTTATTATCTGAATTTTAGCCTTAAACACCATATGTTATTAGTACACTCTGTTTAATAAGAGTATTATGGTTAATTTAATTGAAGTTGTTTTATTTTTGGTTTTATATAACCGACTTGCTTGCTTTTATAAGACTTTTATCTAGCTTAATATTAATAATAGTAATATTATTAATAGTCCATTACAAGTTCCTACCGATACGATGTCATGGATCCTAAAGCTTATTGCAGCACGTGCCTACTGTGGTCGAGCGGCGTACGTTCTTCATCTTCGCTATCTTCTCCATCAGTGTTCACGGCACCCCACTGTTTTATATAGATCAAATACATAACATATACATATGTGAGAAAATAAATACAATTTATTCATTAACGCATTACGCCGAAATTATAATTGAGAATTTAATTTAAACATGGACTGTAATTAATTAAGTGTTTTGGGGTTTTAGTGACTGCGTTGATCCTTGAGCTCAAGCCAAGGTCCCTGCTTGTGGTGCAGTTCTGTAAATAAACACAACACCTGAGGCTATGGCGAGCGGTCTCTCCTGTCGGAGGTCCTTGTCCTTGTGCCACCCAGTTAAAATCCGATGGTAGTCGTGTAATGTGGTAGGGTTTTTTACCCGCCTAGCTAGCACCCATACTCCTAGAATCATCCGTAAAATATTTTGCGTATTTCAGTTGTATTGCCGAAGAGTCAGTAAACAGAGTCATTTTGGATGGCAACGCATCGGTGATGTGTTAAATACGCGATGACCACTTATCATGAAGTGTCTCGTTTGATCGGTTGTTGGATATTAGAATTTATATATATATATATATATATCACTGCACTTTTATATTTACTCAAATCATTGTAACCAACGACATGATGTTTTGTATAAATAAAGCGATATCAGTGTCTTAGTATTGAATAAAGATACTATTTTAATGATATGATAAATTTAAACTTGGCAATGCTCTGCAACAACCAAATTTATGAAATGTTCATGGTTTTTCGATTTTGTCAAACAACGACTGGTCACTTCATGAAACGAGCATATTCATGATATTGATAACGATAGTATTTACAGACCTGTTCAGATAACGGATGTTCCTTCAGTACGTTGTAAAGGTACCCCACGTAGAGTAAGTTTGCGACACCGAGCGTGCGCATGGCGGTTTCGAAGCCTGCCCACCACGCCAGTACACCACCCACTACTGGACCTGTGAAATATATTTAACGGAGTTATATGTAGGTAACCAGTTTTTAATATTACAATCAACGAATTTTTAGATTTTTTAATTAGCATAGTAGTAATAATAGATATGGCAATGCATGACTCAAAGAAAATCAAAATAATCTCCAAATCGGTTTTATTTATTAAATAAAAATATATGTATTATGAACAATAATAGGATATAATTTTGAAATTAGGATTTAATGTTGTCATGAGTTTTAAATAAAGAAAAGGTTTTACCATAAATTTTAATTCACAAAAGTCGCTCCTTTGGTACAGTGGTTGTAAGGTATGGGTCAAGCAGCAATGTAAAAATCTGTTATGAAATAGCTCTGGTGCCTACGCAAACGTTCAGGACAATAATTGATAAGTTTATTATTTTTAGTTTGTGTAAATTTATACTGAACATAGCTATGCTGTTCATCACTGGAGCAATTCATCTGTCTAATGTAACACAAAATAATAAGCTGTGCTTGGGAACCAAGTACACATAGTATGTGTATCTACTGTGTTAGAAATATAATGAAATATATGAAGAAATATAATATAATGCAGCTCCGCTAAATAGTTTTTTTTTATGCAAGCCGTTATGATCAAGTGGTACTAACTCAAAAAGTAGTACATTGTATTGGCGTGTAATAACATTTGCGAGCCACTAGAGCACAATTTAAAATAAATCATCATGATGTTTATACTGTAATGTTGTGATCCGGTAGATACATCATACATTACACGTAAATTTTAAATGATACCAATAGCATATGCAGCGCTTCCAGCGGCTTGCAGAAGAGCAGCGGCGGGTGGCAGTGACGGAGCGCGTGCCAGAAGCGCCGGTACCAGCGCCGCGTCCAACGCGCCCAGTCCACTACCCAGGGCCAATTGTGCTGGCGCCAGCCATGCCACCTAAATCCACAGATTACACGACGCGAAATATCTGGCGCGTAACAATACTGACTAATTAGGTACATATTTTTCTATGCACTAAAAATTCCCACGATTGGATTATTTTTCATTTAATGTAGGTTGGAGATAGGCTCTTAAATTGCGTAGATATCTACAACATACATTTACATGTATTTTATTTATTTTAAATACCCATTGGGGACTGCAGCTGATGGAAAACAAAACAAAGCTGAATGAGTCGAGCAAAGTGTTCAGGGTCAGTGTAAGGGGGTTGTTATTTAGGAGGCTGGCGTTGATGCTTTTATAATGATAGAAAAAGGATTTGGTTATATCTAATGGATAAAACCGATATAAATTCTATTAAAAAATATGATAAATACAAAATAATGATGATTTGCTTATCGCTGTTGTACGTTTATGATTGGCTGCTTTTATTATATTATATTTGACCGCATCTCTCTGTAAAGATGTCGGTCGTCAGCGTCACGCGTGCTGCGCGCCGCTTAGTAAGTTCTGTGATTCACCGAACAGCTAATGTTACAGTAGCCAAGTTAGTTTTGAGCAATTGTTGATTATAATAGTGACAGACTGGTCATAATTACCGAGGACGCGTGCGGCACGGCGAGCGCGGCCAGGCCCACAGCTAGCAGTCCGGCCAGTGCTACGCGCTCAGCTCCCAGCCGCCGGGCGACGCCACCCAGCAAGCTGGCCGCCAGCAAGTAGCCCGCACTGTCCGGCAAAAATGCCGCACCCAACGCCCAACGCTGTATGCAATGGGATATAGTACACCTCTTAAAACCTAACTTAACCTCTAAATAGTCTATTGTATCATTTTAATTATTTTTTTTAATGAAGAAGTTGTAACATGTCAGTTGAAAAAATGTATCGCCAGTTCAAGAATAGGATTTATCGATGGTAGCATCACCTGTGGATTGAATTTGTGTATGATCCAGAGCGGCAGACAGGGTTCTAGTGCAGCCATTACGCTGGTGGTGAGAAGTACTCCTCCCGCACACCCCGCTACAGCGCCGCGCCGGGTCTCTCCTCGCATCGCGTGCCAGCCTGACATTTCGCACTCGTCTTCACGTGCCTGCGAAATAAAAGCTTGCAATATTATTCTTTAATGAAATAAGCAAAAGAAATAAATACAATGCAACTTATTAGTTATATATCTTCTTAAAACATTTTTATGCCATGATCATGCGTTACGATTTCTGATTGGTAATTGATTAATTACAGATTATTGATTATTATATTTTTGATTATTGATTAATATACCAATATAAAATACTATATATGTTTCATCTTACCATATTGTATTCTTCCATATTCAGAAACGTGTATTGCATACCTGTTATCAAAAAGCAATAGAATTTGTAAGTATTCAAACGTATTACGCTTAAAAAAGCATTGAAATAAATTACAGTTGTGGTTGCAGATTGTGTTTTTTCAGACATATCTATTCAATGTGAAATTTAATAGGTGTCTAAAATCAAAGTATTAAAGTTCTCAAATCAGATTAATGTCTTTTATTCCTTATACTTTATTGTGTTTACCTTTCCATTCCAAAAGAAACTTAAAACGGAGAATGATGTTTTCTTGTAATAAAATTAACAAACATATTTTAAGCTTGTTGGCCTGGTAGGCGTTTTTGTGAAATGTTTTCCCAGTACCCGATCGCACGCTACTTAACCAGTTAACTTCTTCTTCTTCTTCACGTGCCAAAATAGGTTGATTTTCTTTTCTTAACGGTTTTCACAATTTCCAAATTTTTATTCATTATTTGTAAAACTTTGACATTCGATATTCTACTTTTCCATTGAATTTTAAGCATTCTTCTGTAGATCCACATTTCAAAAGCCCTTCGTTCATGAATTTACTTCTGTCCAACTTTCGGAACCATACATTGGAAGTATATAACATTTACCTAGTCTCCACCGCAGTTTTAAGCAAATTTTTTTGTTAGTCAGTAGTTTCCTCATGTTCTGAAAGGTGTTTCTGGCAATTTTAATTCTTATACTAATTTCATCATCCGGTTCCCAGACCTCATTTAACCAACAGCCGAGATAGTTGTATTTGTTAACTCTTTCTATAGAATCATTTCCCAATCGCAAAATTGCTGACAAATTTAAATGTTTACCAACAATCATGAATTTAGTCTCAGTTGCGTTAATTTTAAGTTCATATTCCAATAGTACCAGATTCAATTTTTGAAGAATAATTTAAATGTCATTTAGGCTTTCTGCTAAAAGGACGGTATCATCTGCATTACGAATATTCTGTATCAGTTTACCATTTACCTGAATGCCCAGGTTAAGATCTTCGAAAGCTTTTTTGAAAATAGTTTCCGAGTATACGTTAAATAGACAGGGGGAAAGGATACAACCTTGTCTCACTCCCTTTTCTATTTTAACCTCTTTACTCAATTTGTTATTAATTTTTATCCTTTCTTTTTGTTTCCAATATAAATTCTTTAAAAATGTCAGTTTTTTTTATCTATTCCAATTGATTTTAAAATCGTTATTAATTGATCGTGTTTTACATTATCAAATGCTTTCTCAAAATCTATAAAACACATATAAACATTCATTCTAACATCTATACAACGCTGAACTAATGCTTGGATTGCTACCATAGCATCTCTAGTGCCTAACCTCGCTCTGAATCCAAACTGTGTTTCCGCTATATATTCCTCAGTTACCCGGTTAACTAGTCAATCTAAACCATCCAGGTACCCACTTAATCACAGGTAAAAAATTTAATAAAAAATAGTCCAGCCAGTTCAGTCTTGTACACACAGACTGATGAATGTATAAAGTATGTAGAATGTATGAATATATAAAAATAACAGTGCTGTTATTTTTTTTACTTACCAGTAACCGTTTGCCACATTGCGTTAAAGTGTAGTCACAAATAGTGACTGCACTCGAAAAAAAAAATTCGTTATAAATATTTCGTATTTATATCATACGCTGGACTAAAATTTTCTCATAAAATACTGTGTCTATGGGTAAAGAGCATTAACAACCTTACCAAGATTCAATAGTAATGCAACAGCGATGATTTGGAAGGGCGCAGCCGGGCTCCACAACAGGTACGCAGCGCCTCCAAAAGGATATCCTACTAGAACTCCTAGAAAAATTACAAATATTTACAATCGTGTCTATTAGAATTTAGGATTTTAGTTTATGTGGGCATATTTTTGTAAGAAGATCTGTAGCAGCATCGAACCGTTATGCGCCATATTAATAATTTAGCATTGCTTATACGTCATGTTCCTCCAACGTTCACCCAAGCTGGCTGTTCTATCCGGTTCATGAGCAAATTCCAGATTAATCTTTCTTTTTTTCAAATGGATAATAGCTAGTCTGCATTGATCTTACCGAGTGCAACAGCGCCTAATAGTGCGCCCAGCGCGTCATGACGACGTCGCGGAGGTAGAGCACGAGCCGCTAATGACAGACCTGCCACGCCAGCTAGGGCCGCCCCACCACCCTGCGTCGCACGCCCTCCACCCGCGCACAACGCTCCCCCCACACCCTCTGCACCAGCTCCCGCGCATACTGCAAATACTACACCAGAAAACGATTTATGAATCATTTTTCCATTTATGCTTATGCCGAATCTATGTTTTAATGTTTTTGTTTAATGTTTTGTCACTTAAAAGTTAGAATTGTATGATAAAGTACGACTCATAAGATGATAGTGGTAGTGTAGGTAATATTGGGTTAGGTAACCTTGTGTTTTAGTAAAAACGAGTTTTGATCAACGATGCTGTAGGATGAAATTTTCTATTTATCTCTTAGTAAGAACAAAGCAATACTATTTTCAAATACGATTATTTGAGTTAGGATATCATCACGGGTTGCAGTAGCTGTTCAGTACTAGGAGTATTAAATATCTATTTGTTACTTCCATGTTAATGAAAAGTGAATTTTTATCATGTTTGTTAGGAATTCGTTCTTATTTGCATAATGCCAAAAAATCAACACAACGTCATTATGAGATGGATCTTGTAAACATAAAATGATCACGTAAACTAAATAGTTTGTCACCAATAGCTGCAGTTGCTAGTAGCGCGGTGGCAAGACGCAGTGTGCGAGCTGGGCCACGACGCGCCACTAGAGCAGCAGCGGCCGGTGCCGATAGTAACTGGGCCGCCGCTTTCGCTCCTAGCACAGCACCCACGCCTGCTTGTGATACTCCTATACCTGTTAATGAAGGTTAGGTTACAAAGGTTTGGGGCATAACGGGCTTCATTTATTCTTTTGTCCAAGAAACCTTTCCCTGCTCATGTGCATCCTGTTCTGTACCACCCAATTTCATTTCAACGATCTCGTACTTGGTGGTAGGGTTTTTCATTTGCCAGCTACAAGCCTCCTTTTAAAAACTGTCTTAAAAAGTTTTAACGTGTTTTTGTTGTAGTGCCGGAAAGACGGATAAAAAGCGAATGCAACGCTTTGTTTTTTGTCGACAAAACATTGTTGATGGCCTGATGTTGCTAATTTGCTGTCCGTTCGCTAATTTGTCCTTTATTAATATTATATTGAAAATAAACTTATCTGCTGTTGTAATGTCTTCTACGGCTTGGGACCGAAGTGAACAGGTACGGTGCAAACAATTGCGCTAAAATCTTTTCATCAATTAACTCACCCGAGGTGTCATCGTCAGCGACGCGTTGTACAGTAGAATTCAGTAGCTTCGCTAGAGGAGCATCATGGGCGGCCCAAAGTGTGAGCGATTCCCCTCGAATCCAATCGGGAATTATCGGTACTGGGAACAACATTAACGTAGGATTTGTTATCAAGTACAAACAAGAAGCGTGAAGTTATAGAGAAAAGTTTATGGGCCTAAAATATCTCCTATGTGAGGCACGTCGCTAACTTCCTTGTTTTAATAATGTTTAGTCGTCGAGATTTGTCAATGGTCTTAGCCAATCACCGATTTCACAGTTTTGCAAAATGTAATAAAATCCACAAATTTGTTGTTAAAAAAAGTTTATGATAAAAACATAGAAAGGATCTTTTTTATGAATTTTAGTCTTTAGAATATTAATAACCTCTAGTGATTCATTATTATTTGTTACAAATTTAAATTAATTAAAGAGTTACACATCTATGTATAATGTAACCATTCTGTACAATAGTTATTAACGCCAAACACAATTTTAGTCTTCTTTTCCAATTTTTTCTATAAAAGTATGAAATAATTGTAATCACTAACCTAATACTGTCAAAAGAACATTGTCCAAGAAGAATGTGAAGTAAACCAACGCGAAGGCGAAGATTCTGCTGGACTGAGAATGTTCCTGCTTCATGGCAAGCTGTTGATTGTCGGCCCACTTGGATATAGCAGTCTTCTGAACTCGTCCGAACCCCTCTGAAGCGAGTCACAAAGTGTCGCGTGTAGCCTCTCGATAGCGACATCAATTCATTTTCAATCAGTGCTCGTCGGAGCGTGTGCGCTTCTTCTAATGCAATTTTCTGCTACGCACCCCGTTTTACGCCACAAGCGTATTCTATTGCTATTCAGCAAGTAACTTATATCTTGTAGTCACATTTAAATGAAAACGAATTGGTAACGTAAGGTGCTCGCTCCAGTGCCAGATCGCATACCGCCACAAAGTATGTACATCAGTTTTTCACGCAAATTTCCGTAAATCTTTAGAGTATGAACTATACAATATTTTTATAACATTATCAATCCAATCATCAATTACATTGGAATTATATTATCTGAATCTGTTGCCGTGTTGTAAATTTACAAGATTATGATAAAATATAGTTTAAAAAACTAAAAACACGCTTTCGTAAAAATATGAACTAAAAATTAAAAAAATAAATTACAGTTCAAGAAAAACTAAAGAAATACGCTTTCGTCGCGAATGAACTAAAAAATTGATAATAATATTAAAATATACAGTTTGTGATCAAGAGAAAGAGAAGGAAAAAGAGAGAGCGAATTTCCTTTAATTCTATATATGTATTATAATTTTTTAAACATATTCATAATAACATAAAGTAACTAACAGAACAGTTAGTTTAACATAAAAAAGCGTGAGGTTCTCGATATCTAAATATACATATATCGATATAAGTTAAAGCTAATTTATAACTTTGTGCACCTTAAGTAAACTAAGTAAACTAAGTACTTGTGAACTAAGAGGGTTATCATGTTCAAACAAAAATTACAGTAATTGCCAATAATAGGCCGTACTGATCCATGAAAAAAAAACAAAAGAAGTCATGTTCCCAGGAAAAAAAATCAGATTTGTGATCAGTTTTTTTTTGTCGAAAAAATGCGGTTTAATTTCGCCTGTTTCAATATGTGCACATAATGGAGATTCACACTATGTAAAGTGTATAAAAAGCGTATAATATGAAAACCATATATACCAAATAAGTGAAATTCTGAATACTTTGAAAAAAATTCAATTGAAATAATACTTACTGTTTTATAATTTGTTCTAGAAAATAAAAGATTTCTAAATAAATTTGTAACGGACAACTAGTCTTACTGCACTAAAGCAGAAGTAGGATTTGATTAATTTAATTTTATAATAAAACTCGTAAACTTTTATTAATTTCATTTTGATACATGATTTAGAAGAATTAAAAATCGGTCAGTAAGACCGGTTTTTAAACAATAAAACTTTAAACAATTTTGTAAACCATAGCGACGACCCGTCTTTATACATATTTGGCGTTATATTATTACGACTCACGTCCTTATACTTCAGGCGTAAGGCCGAATATCGAGTCCACAGATTTCAACTGCGTTGCCGATTACAAATATTTATAATAAATTCTACTGTTTGGTAAGGAATATTCTTACCGTATGTACAAGCAGAAAAGTAATACACACAATCGTGAAATAAGAAATAGGCATAATTTGGTTACGTCTTCCTATCGCCTTCAAAAGGTTCAGCGTTCTTTTCTGGGGCTTGGAGTTCGTTTATACAATAAGGTTCCAAAGTTGATACGTGAGTTACCTATTGGAACTTTTAAGCGACGCATTAAAACACAGCTTATAGATATATCCTTTATATGATAGGTTATATGAAAATATTAATGACAAGGACGCCTGGAAATAATAGTGTCGAAATCGGTTCCGTGCAGGTTTAATTGATTTAAAAGATGTGCTGAGGAGTTTCTTTAGTCGTTTCTCTTCAATATTAAAGCACCTTTTCGAAACGGTAGTAGAAGCAAATAATGATATGCATAAGTATATTTACAGGATACCTAAATAATTAAATAAGTTTTATTTGATTTGATGCAACGTACCAAATCGTATAGTTCATACAATTATTAGTAACTAGTAACCTGTCCTGGCTTTGCTTTGGGAAAAATTTAATCTCTGATTGTAACAGTGTAATATAAATTCGAGCTTATTATGCTTATACTATTTACCCGTCTAGCGTCAAAACTGATTGAATTATGGCAGCTTGATATCCAAAATATTTATTTATTTAAAATTTATTATCTGACCTAAAAACTAGGTTTTACAGAGGGCAGACTGAATGCCTAGTGGAATTCTTTGGCAGTCAATCCATGGCGATGGCAAGCATTTGTGGTAGTTGCAACAATATTGAAAAGTAAAAGATAAATGAACGAAGGGAATTTATATGGAGTAAACTTTAATTTTGTATATGGTGTAAGGTCACCTCTGGAGTTTTTTACAAAACATAATGGATCTTACGGGCACTGGAGCCACAAGACCTTGCCAAGCCATCAAAAGCTGTATTTAACTATCATGGTAGCTAATAGACTTAATTTTTTCTTATTCTGAGAGATATTTTGATGATTGGGGAGAATTGTTCAGAAAATAACTGGTTCTTTTAAAATGCGAGTTGTTTAAAAAAATACCTTGTACATTGAGGTGGCAACAAGTAGAGGGGTATGGTAAGGTTTATATAGCAGCCTTTAGCACTCAGGCATGAAGTATCGATTAGGTCTGTTGGCAACTCCCAACTTTACTGAAGCTAGCATGGCTTTACTTACTAAGTGGTCCTGACATTCGGCTTCGTTCGTAATGTTCGCATCTAGGATCTCGATGCTCTTTCACATCTAAGATGAATATTCTAGAATGGCAAGAGGTTTTAGGAACTACCGCGCTAACGTGCGCTTTCATGTGGTTAAATTGAACTAAATAGGTCGCCATTGTTTCGACCCCAGACACAATTTTCTACCATTTTATTTAAAATTGTCATCCTTACGCTGTAATAATTCATCCAACGTTCGGCATGTTATCTTTTTAATAATATTGAGCAGCATTTTTTTTATTATAACCTATATCTATTTTCTATTTACATCTTTTATGATTTGCGAGGTGATTTTGAAATATTGCTTAGTGAGATCGATAGAGATTTTTCTTCTAAATGTATAATGGGGGAAAAATTAAAATAGATGGGTAATTACTGCAGTTTAGGTAAACTGATGGAGAAAGAAAAAGATTGCGGTGACAGGCATTATTTATTTTATTTATCATAAGTGTATAACATCGACACATCGCCATCAAACATACCACTTTAATTTACAAATAAAATTTAGTTTTTATTTACAAAATTTGTAAGTACAATCTGTATTCTTTTTCTATTATTCGATTTTTAAAAGCTTGCTCCTGAGCAATTAAGACAATTCTATAACATATGATTCAAATAAATATGACGTCAGCAACACATTTTTAAATTCGGTGAAATTTACAATAGAGAGGTATATATTGTATAAGTATTAAATAAATGAATTAACTCTCAACTCGGTAGTGTAGAGATATTATAATTTTGTTGCTAAAATAATAAAATTATGTCAGAATAATGAATCAATGTATAACTGTTTGAATTTAGCATTATACAACGATTTAGGTTTGAAAAGTTTTAATATTGTACTGTTTTTATTTCTGCACCTTAATATTACATTAAAAATTCGGTACTAATTTGGATTTTAATATTTTATTCTTTTAGTACCTTATTCGACTGATTATAAAATTAAAAAATCTCATTACATGAGTCTGAAGTTCCTACCAAAACAAAAAAAAAAATGTTAAGTAAATTATTAAAAAAAATCCATATGAATAAAATATTAAGAAACAACATATACAATGTCCTGAATGCATTGCTGACTGTACTAGTATAACATCTACGACAAGACAAAACCATAACTAGAATGTTCAAGCCCCTGTATAAAACATTACCTACAGTAATAAGAGAAAATCTGGACAGAGCAAGATATTTGTAACCCTTTTTTTATCAAATTATAATCACTACTTACAAAAACGAAAAAAGTAATCTATGAAACTTATCAATATCTTAATAATCGTATATTTTTAAAGATCAGTCTAACATTCGATAAAAATTTACAACTTTAGTTGCCTAGCAAATGTTGATAAGGCTGAGTCCTTTCACAAGGACTGGCTAAATTATTTTCCTATTTAGTTAATTAAGCCATTGTTAAATATTGAACATAATCGTAAAATTTGTACAGTTATCGACAAAAGTTGTTCGTTAACTGAGTGTTATGAACAGATATATTCAAGATATTTATCATATTTTATTGTTCTGATATTTTTATTGTTATGTATAAGTTGTGGTTTAGAATGGCTATGATAATATACACTTTTGACGATGACTATACTTAAGAATCAAGTATAATGAACATTATTTTGATCCTCAACTCTTCTGTATCATTTTGGTGTTGGATTTTATATTACCTAATACAAGAATCAATATCATAACAGAGTGTAACACTCTGAATCTCTTTTATTACGACTTGTTCTTATACTTTAATAAATTTATTTTGCTGGTGCGTTCGTTACAATATAATTAAATAATGCGACTGTTGATTATTTTATTTTATTAGGTAATGAACTGGATTGCTTAAGTTATACACAATTATAAATACTCGACATAAATCCCTCTTAATATAATATTAAATAGTATAAATACTCGAAAAAAGATAAGAAGGTTGATAAATGGAGACAAATTGACTTTAGTCATTAGAATTTGTACCACATTTAATGAGCTAATACGAAACTAAGGAAACGGTAAGTTG
Organism: Megathymus violae; assembly: GCA_003671415.1. Lineage (NCBI taxonomy): Eukaryota > Metazoa > Arthropoda > Insecta > Lepidoptera > Hesperiidae > Megathymus > Megathymus violae. The sequence goes on from PDGT01000061.1 coordinate 1,277,009, forward strand.
GTGTGATAAAAATTTGAATAGGCAGTATCTGTAACATAAGGTCCAAGAGGTGCCTTCTCGGAGCATATAATTTTTCTGATATTGTGCAATTTGTAGGGATACCTTGTCCCACTTCATGTAGGGCATGGATCTTCTTAAGGCTGAACATACCCGGTACGACACTACGCTGCATCAGTCGGGACTAGGAGAGGTACTACTACTAGTTAAGACTGTTCAGAGTGGTACAACTTACCAGAATAGACTGAATATCGAAAGATCTGAAGCTACCAGAAGATTTCCATGTCTGAAGCATGAATACTACGATAACGGAGATTAAGTGAACGTGCCTTAAAAAGTACGGAGGAGCTCATGTAATCGTATCCAATTCCTGAAGGCTATGACGTTTCATTACTTTATTGACAACTTGAAATGGTGACAGTTGCATAATTTACAAGTAAAATATTAGCAATCCAGTACTTAATGTAACATTGTAACATCCAAAATGTGACATCGACCGTTCATACACACAACAATCAATTAATATCTAATACGAATAACATCTATGTCATTATCTATAATTACTAAATTGTAGTCTTAATTATTTGGTGTAAAGATCCGCCTTAATATTAATTCATTCATTAAAATACTAGCATCTTTGAAGGTTAACATATTCATAAATCTCTACATACTTTAAAAGGATATTTTTCGAATTAGGTTATTTTATAATTTTCAGTGTCGGCATTTCCGTGAATTTTTTGCCCAGGAATAAGAGCAGAAGTGTACTATAATAAAGGAAGAAGAATGTCTATTTCATATTTTTCTGTAAGGCGACATTTAAATTGTGCCGACACGCGTAATAATATTATGGTCGTGATATGTTGGTAGGAATTTGAAAAGCATTGCAAGCGAAACAAATCCGATCTTTCGCCGCGTATGTTCTATAGTATTAACGTTGAGTAACTTGGCTTAAAATATTGTATAGAACAAGGTAAATATTTTTCAGGTTAGCCGGTCATGGAATTAATGGGATATTCTTGCCGGAGTACGAACAGGATCAAGTAGTTAACCACAGATTATAAAGATGGTTATTTCTGTGCACTACAACAACACCCAAGGTTGTAATTGTTTGTCTATGGTTTAGATAAAGTTAAATCACAAAGTTTTTTTGTGTATTTATTCAAAAAACATCTGTGTAAAACCAATACAAGCGAATTTATGATCGTGTAAGTTGCAAATCACGTGTAGTAACTAAACAATTTATTCGATTAAATAAATGCCAAAAATGCCCAGGTTTTTATTTATAAATAAGATTTTTTTCAGATTTGATACCGATATTTTAAAGATTAAAAACTTATGTTATGTTGCCTATGCTTCGTGTTCTAAACTTTGCATTCCAGTGTAAAGTGCATAAATAAAATTTAAAATGTCAATTGCTTCAAGTGAAAAATTCCGTTTTTATATTTTTCCTTAATGTTCATCAAAAGTGAATACTTTAGTACCGACATATAAAGGAACTTTTTTTTTATGTAAAACTAAAATAAATAAATAATAAAATAAAAAATAGTACTTTTGTCATAATTAATATCGTAACTGTGTTGTCAGGATGATTAATGCTTATATACTTTATAGTTTAATAAATAATTGAATAACTTTTTGCATGTTGATTTAATTATTTTTATATGCGGTAAATGTGTCAGTTATGACATGTTTTTTTAACTAGCACGTAATATTTTATTCTTTAGCAATGTGGCCACAGAACACCATATTTTATTCGTTTTAAAGTTGCTAGTTTATAAAACCACTTTTAGAAAACAATTCGATCAGAGCACCTATAGTGCTAATCAAGTAGGCACTAAAATGTGTTCATGATAATAGATAAGATCCAATACGTATAATGATATTAAAATCAGTGGCTACTGGTATCTATCTGAAGGCCTTTATAGCCAATATGAAAAGAAATTTTAGAAATATTATGTCACGTCCTTAACAATGACTTAATTGATCAGTCACTGAACGCTGGCGTGATTGGTGTACGTGGAAATATACTAAGTGATGAACTACCGGTATCTATCCGAAGTACTTTATAGCCATTACAAGAAGGAACTTTTCTTTAAATACCGAGTTACGTCTTCAACGTCCACGAAACTTAAGTGAATATACCCTAATATAATGAGTTATAAGTGTCTATCGGAAGTACTTAAGAGCCGATACGAGAAGAAACTTTTCAATAAACAAGTCGGAGTCTAACGCGGCAATGTGGGCCGCGCGGCCGACCAGAGCACTGGCCGTGTGCGGCAAGGCGTGCTGCACGTCGTACCGCACCACCGACACCGTGGACGCGCGCGCCGCAAGTGGCGACACCATGTTTTGAACCTGAAAACATAATTATTTTTTTTTTCCGCCAGCATTTTTGTAGTGTGTTTGTAGCTTTGGCCGGGTTCTCCTGTCCATTCGTACGGATTCGTCACCCTCTTATTTGATGGATAACTTGAGATATTTTTTAATTTTATATAACTGTAATAATGTAAATGTTGCAAATATATACAGGTATTTACCATTTCTCTATAAGCGAGTCCTAATAACGACGTGTCCTTAGCGGCTGCCTTACAAAGCTCCAACCTGGCCGAGTGAAGCGGCACATATCGATCTTGACCCGAGCCGCAGAGCAAGATATGCTTGAACTGATGCAGTTGACTCCTCTCGCTCAGGCGATAGAGGAAAGATCTCCGCGGATCCGAGGCATCGCGCAATGAAAGCTGAAGGAGCGAACCGGATTTCTTCCATTTCTGCATGAACCACATGCCTACAAACAAAAAATCGAATCATACAAGGAAATAATGTAGAACATGTATATTTCATTACAGTAAAGCACTTTGCTGGGGAAGCATTTTAGTGCCTCTCCACATGCGCTGAATGATTGGTCGAAGATTAAAAATCCAACACAATTCAGTCGTTTTCCGATCGTGACAGCCATGCGTTATATGTGAATTATTGGTGATGGGTCAAGCATTATAGACCACAGTAACAGTTGGATCGATATGTCGTTAAGCTGTTTATAACCGCTTATTCGATTGTAATTAACGGGTAACGTACAAACCCATAGAACTTACCGGCATTGACCAGTCCACTAGAATTATAGAGAGTGCCGAGATGCGGACCACTGAGAGAAAGAAATGTGTGCAGTTTCCCTAAGAATGGCTTCATTTGTGGTCTTGCAAGCGCAGATCTTATAATAATGGTGCCTAATGAGTGACCAACGAAGCTAATTCGAGCTGGCTCGCTGGAGTTCTGAATATGAGTCATGATTTCCTGGACAAGTCTGTAAAAAATAATGAATTAATGTTATTCTGATAGTTAAACTACTTCTTGGTTCAATTCGATAAAAACCTGTTATTCACCTGTCAGTCATAGTATCGAAGTCAGAAAAGGTATCGCCTTGATTCCTCTCAGACATAAGAAAGTCCAATCGAGCTCCAGGCAAGCCTAGTTCTAAGTAGGTTTTAACTAATCTAAGGTCAGCCGCATTTCCATCTAGACCATGAACGCAGATAATAAGATGTAGGCCTGTAAAATAAAGGGTATTAAGGCTATTATTCCTTACTCAATTAGAGTAAACAAGAGCATGAAGCAATAATTGAATTGGCCTAATGTAATCAAATCAAAGAAATCCTCTAAATAAGGAAAGGTTGGTCATATACATTTTGGCTATTACAAGAACGTTATTGTTATCAATATTATTGAAATCTAGGTAAGAATGTAGATTACCTTCGGGATTAAACATCCTGTATTCATCACTGATGTGGAAATATGGTAGAGAGTTATCGACAGGCGGGAAATCTGAATAGATACCTCCGGGATATTTTACGCTTTGCCGAAATTCTTCTCTACATTTTACAAATAATCTTTCCGATTCCGCTAATCCAAAGATACTAACAAGATTACTTTCGCGTCCTGAAAATAATAAACAGCACAAAACATAAAATAGACATTTTATATCTATACTAATATTATAAAGAGAGAGTGAAAATTTAGTGAGATTGTGTATATGTGGAAGATAATGTTGGGAATTAAGACATTTATTTGAAATTATTTTTGCAATTTGAAAGGTACATTATTACGGATAGAAATATGTTATACATGTATATCTAATATAAAAAATTCTCGTGTCACAATTTTAATTACCATACTCCTCAGAAATGGATTGACCAATTTTGATGAAATTTTATATGTATATTCAGTAGGTCTGAGAATAGGTTGTTATCTGTTTTAAGTGATAAGGGTGGTCTACCTCATATTAATTTTTTTTGGACAAATTTTTTTATTTTTACTTTTTTATGATGTGGCATTAAAATACATACAACTCTACATTTTCACTCTTCTACCATCGACCCTTATTTTTTAATAGCGATATTAATAATTAACTAATTTTCAACCCAGGTCGAAACTGATTAATTATCACTTGATCAGTTATTCCCGCCAGGCGTCTACCGGTGTCACTTCCGACCCAGTAAACAGCTCGGAGTAGGGATGAGATCTCTGTTTTCACTACCTACAGTTTCTGGACCATTATTATTATTGTTTGTGCATCAATGGTAATAGTGACGTTTACAATTATCATTTTACTATTTCAGTGTTATTTTCAAATAAATTTATCATTAATTCATATCACACCATGTTTTTCACACGGACAATTAATCTGTGGCATGCTCTCGAGTGGGCAAATCATCCAGTTTGTTTGTATTAGCTAAAGATGGGACAACAAAAGATATTGTACACTCTATTGCGTTAAGGGATTGATATTGTTTTTTAGTAAAATTATTATAATTAGCGATATATATAATTAATAATTTATATGGCAAAACAACGTTTGCCGGGTCAGCTAGGAATATATTTATAAATAAGCTAGACTCAATATAATATTCTTCAACTATATCTCAATTAGATAATTATTATTTAACCCGAACGAATTCGGAGCGGCTCGCAAGTATAAAGTGAAATCGGTTAGTAGTTGGTAGCTACATAATGATAAGCGTTGGTCATGCTATTTATATTTATGATGGGTACACGGTTTAAGTTGTTTTTGCTTTAACTGGTTGAAAGTTGGTCACCCGGTGTTGCGCAGCTGTGGGCATTTGTCTAAGTGAAGTCCCACTGATTAAAGCGAAGTCAGTTAGTTATACGCTAATCATATTTAAGTTTAAAAGTTTACCCATCAAACTGAATACCATCACACACGAATTTCTAGTATAAATGAAGTCATGATTTTTACTACCTTTAATACCTCCATTTTCATTTCGGCTGGCTAATTCTCCAGTACTTTGGCTTTTGTTAAGTGTGCTGGTCGATGGTGGAGCGGTAGTATTTATTGATTGGTGAGGCCTCAGTTTTCTTCTTTCTAGTATCCCTGGTGTAAAGCCAATAAGCAATATGTTAGTTTTGTTAAAAGCCAATGCAAGCTATAACAAAACAATATGAATATTACCTTCACAAACGTGGTACAATGGATTGTCCAATTGAAGTGTAGTTGGTTGACTTGCTTGACGAAGTGATTTGGATGGCGTTGATGATTTGCTGCTGCTTTGTCGACTGAGCATGAGGGCCTTCATTGGAGGATCCTAACAACATTCGATTTATAATAATATGTAGTTATCATCTGTATAAATGTCTTTTATCGCTGTCTGAGATTATATTATTTTGTATTTTAAGAACATTACCTTAAACTCGTCTGGTGGCGGTGGAGCATCTCTGAACTGTTGTGGAGGAGGTAGGTGCTCGTATTCATTTTCAGTACTAATATGACTCAAATCTACTTCAGATTTGGCTTTATTGCCGTATTTTTGCCCTGCAGACGAGGGCCCAGGTGCAGAACCTTTATGACTTTTACATGAACGATCTACCGCCAGGTTCATTATTTCCGCAGCTATTAATTTCTCTGTATACTGTATTCTATCTTTTAATTTTGTTTTATCTAATGAGTTTGAGTTCACGGATGCTTGTTGTGGTTTGGGTGGAATTTCTTTTCTTATATATGGGTGTAAATTATCACTTACAGTTTGAGATTTTTTAACGGTTCCCTCACTTGATTTTTTAGGAGCGGCAGCATACGATTTACCTTGAATAGCGCTAAAAGAGTTATGCCTTTGATTAATTTTATTGGTGTTAATGTCAGAGCATTGTTGAAAGCAACTTGCTGTACATGTATCGGAATTACAGACCGCATCTATGCCATTAGTATGCATTATTTTATTATATTCACATTGACTGTCAGTACATATAGAGTCACTACATATTGTACATTCTTCGCATACTTCTTTATCGCAACATTCTATTTTCTCATCTGAAGCCGTCTGGGCAGCTTTTAGAGCTAATTTTATCAAACGCTCCCGAAGTTGTTCCCCGTTTAAAACGGTCCTTTTAAAGTCATTTATTTTTTCTGAATCTCGTCGCCGGGTATCCATGTTCTGGTCACAGGTCTTATTCGATATTTTAGAAGCTGTGGAACTACTCGGAGGTGCATAATTTTGGTTTAATTGACATGTAGGGTTATCTGGCGAGGAGGGTCCAGAGCTACGTCCGCTTGATACCCAACCACTCTGTTCACTAAGACTCGAAGTAGAACTACTTCTGCTAAGCTTGTCTTCTTTATTAAGAAAGTTTTCGGGTGGCATAATTTTGAAGTCTTTATCCCCTATGTCTAATGGGGGAGATTCAAATGCCGGAGGAGGAGCTAAATTAGGCAGAGACTCAGAACCGAATGTATTGTTTAAATTTGGTTCATCTAATACGGATGCTGCACTTCTGCAATGTCGTAATTCATGGTCGAGGCTATATGGAACACTAGCTGATGACTCTAAGCGTCTCAATTCAAATGGAATACTTTCATTACTAGAAGAAGATGCAGCTTCAGACATTAATTGGGTCATTTTTTCTGAAGGTTTGTGTTTTGTCCGTTTCTCAGGTTTACCACTTGATCTACCACTTTTTGGTGTAGCAAGGCCAGATTTCGGCGTCGCACCTCCAGATTTTGGGGTAGCTAATCCAGATCGTGGTGTCATTTTACCAGATCTGGGAGTGGTCTTCCCAGATCTCGGAGGTCCTTTATCTGATTTAGGAGTACCTCGCTCAGACTTAGGTGTTTGTCGATCTGATTTACTATCTCTTGACCTAGCAGAATGATGACTGCTTAATGAATCTCGACTTGTATTGACTTTAGGGTTATTCTCTTTAGCACAGCTGCTTAGTTTGGATTCTTTGGAGCGACTTTTCTTATGTCGTACTGATGGTAATGTAGAATGCGGAGTTGACGGAGGGGTCTTAGAATAAGTGGATTTAGATGTTCCATCACTGCTTCTATCTAATGTCATTACAAATCCACTGTCATCACTACTTTTGCTAGATTTTTTCTGGTAGTTTTGGATGAGACTTCCAGTATTAAAATCGTAACTCCAGTCCCCTTTTTGAAGATAGTAATTGAGTTCATGTCGTAATTGATTACGCGCTGCTTCAATATCAATTTGCTGATTGTCTATATTTTGAAAAACGTGGGTAGAATTCGATCTATGAACGTGTTTGTTTGATACTAAATTACTTTGATCAGTGACTTGAGTTTTTCCACTAACTGGTGGATAAGAATTACGTGGAGGCAACATAGGACGGGGTAAATTTACACTGTAGCCTCTTTGAAATTCTAACGGATTACGAATTACGTTATTTCCTTGCATTGTACCCTGATTACCGAAAGTATAACCATAGACTTGGTTAGAATTCGATTTCATCGTTCCATCATATTTATATCCTACATTTTGGAACACTTCATTATTAATTCCGTGCGTATTAATATTAAGATTGCATGGATTTTTGTATTTTTCTCTAAATTCATTAATATTTCTTCTGTAATCATCTCCCTTAGAACTACTTCGTGCTGTAGTATTTGTAGGATAAGCACTTGTCGTCACAGTTCTTGGCAATGTTGTAGGCTTAATTGGTTGTGGTTGTGTGTACGATTTCTGATTGTTAACAGAAGTATTCGAATTATTTTTTATATTTTTCGCTAATTGTTGTACGCTAAGCGGTGTCATTTGTGAGACTCTTAGTTGATCCAAAGACTTGCTATGTCTTGCTGGAAGTGTACTTACTCCGCTACTGATTTCGTGTTTTTGTTTAGGGACTTCATTTGCATCAGATTTATTTCTTGCCAAACGTGGGATACTGCCATCGTTTTTAGAAGCATTAATGTCCAGTAACGTTGAAGCCGAATACCTTGATAGTGGTTGGCCTTGTTGTATCGAACATGAAGCAAATGCATTATTAGGAGGAAGCTGAATTTCACTTATTTGATTATTTTGCACAATATATCTATTACGACCAGTAAGTTCAAGTTGCTTATTATGTGGCTTGTTCATTTCAACAACGTTTTGTTTTACTATTGTTCGTTTTGGTGAACCTCGGGCAGATTTTTGAGGAGCTAATGTCAAAGTTGCCTGTACGACGTTTGCATTTGATTTTGGAGCATTAAATTGTGGTTCTAATACATCCATCATAGTTTTAGGTAACGAAAGGGTTACTCGAGATGCTTCTGATGACGGTCTTCTTGAATCCATTATAGAACTTACACTACAGGCGCAATCTTCTCCAATACTTTCTGAACATAAAAATGGATCTGAAAAGGTAATAAATTAAATTTAACATTAAATGTGTATGATAAATAAAGGTAAATTAAAATAAAATAATTCATTAATTACAACAAGTGTATATAACTAGGTTCTTATGGTGCAGTACTCAAAATGCTGGCAGCATTCTCTTATACTCTGAGCGAGAAAGCTTCCAGAACTTGGGTCGCGTGTCTTATTTTTTAACTTTTTTGTTATTTCTTTGAAAAAAACTTACTATTAGAAATTTAATTATTGCTTTTATGTTGCAAATTATACATTTAAATATATTTAATTAATGAAAGTAATGTAGCAAAAATAATGTTATTTACTTACCACTTCCGGCTTTATTCGCATTAGAACTTAAAAATGATCTACGTCTCGCAAACTCTGCAGTGTCTTGGTACCTAAAACAATGTATGTGACTATTTAATACTGTTAATTTTTTTCGATGAAAGGTAATTTACATAGATTGAAGTGATCACTACAAGACAAAAAACATAATGGCCCATCATGTATACATGTAATAAAATTTTAACTGATCGATTTCTGTACATGAACGATATATGAGAAAAAATATTATTAGGAGCTTTTATTAACGTAATAGAAAACAAAACAATAGTTGTTAGAATTTTTGTCTGCTTGTCTGTGCGTTTGTTCCCGGTAACCTCGGAAACGACTTAACCGATTTTGTTCTGGTTTTCACTAAAATATTGCAGTAAGCATCACTTAATACTTAAAGTTTTGTTTCATTGCAATCCGTCCATAAATAAAAAAAATTATGAATTAATGTATGAATTTCTAATTCACAGTACGAGAAAGACATAGAAAAAGGCAGATGCTAATTTTAAGCGTAAGGTTGTTTTTCCGAAGCGAAGCTAGGGCCTTGGCTAGTGACAAATATATAATTCCAGTTATTGAACTAATGAACCTGATAATGAAAGTGTACTTTATGAGAAATTTGTGAGAATATTTAAGGCCAGTAGTCCAATAGGTGAAAGAACCATTAAGAACTATCTTTAACATTTCTTTGTCACAAAAAACTACTCGAGGTACTCGTAAACTTATGTACTTAAGTCTACAAATAGCAAGATGGAAGAGAGACAAAAGAAACCTAATTTTTTTTTCATTGTTACGTATTGAATGTTACTTTCATGAAATTTTTATTGCTAGCAGTTTAGTTTCAAGAAGGTGTGAAGGCCCAAAAATATAACCTTTACAAAAGGTTATTAACAGTATCTTAATGAATATTTCTTTCACCATCATTAGCTGGATTTTGTTGTATACAAACGGACAGATACACTGCCTGTAATCAATTAATGTTAAGTATTGACCTTGAAAACTTATTTTATTAGCCCGTCCATGTCTACTAGAGGTTAGCTTGTTTAAGTTACCTATCTTCAAATATGATGGGCATGATGTGTGGGTCCCCGTCCAAAGCGATGCAGTGGACGGGCAGCGGCGGCAGCAGTGCCAGGTAGCGGGAGCGACGGGCCATATCGCCCACGCTCTGATACGACTGGTAGTTACTGTCGTAGCACCCCGCCAGCGAATGCCGCGGATTGTCTAGCACGAAGAAGCATTCCGAGAAGCGCTTGATGCTGAAGTTACAAATAAATCAGATAATTTATTGAGATTCTAACGTAGAATTTGGCGTATGTATAGGTAACGTTTAAGGCTTAAGCTCTCACATCCCTGTACAGTGGATTATTTGTGTTATGAGTTAACGCATCACAAAAAACAAGACCCAAAGCAACCTGTCAAGTCAATGTCGGTCTGAACCGACAATCGAACCTGGGAATTACAGTTAGAGTCACTATCAACTGAGTTACAGATAGTATTTATCATTGAATATTTTAACGCTGTTACCGTAGCGCATGATGCCTGGCAGCGAGCGCATGATGCACATGCGGCCGGTCGGAGGTGTGGTGGAGGAAGGCACGCCACCGCAGCGTTACCTCCGCACAAAGTCGCGCGATGTCGTGTGCAGCGCCCATCGCCCACTCTTCCTCCTCACCGGCTTCTGACTTCTAGCACAAACGACAACGCCCACTTTCATCATTGACTTAACAGAGCAACTGCTAGTTTATTCGGGTAATTACTATTTGATAACTAATTCCTTTAAATATTAATAATTATTCAGAACTACGATTAATTAATTAATAATAATAACAATATGTAATTGGATAATTGCAATGAAACTAAAATATTTTTTGATTTGATTGTAAATCATTTATTAATCATTCTAATTGACTAATTATTATTTCAGTCAAAAACTAAACACTACAAAACGAAACAAATAACAATATATCCACATTATAAAAATTAAATAAATGCAACAAATAAATAATACGAATTAAAAATATAAAATAAAGTCTAAATACTAGTACTAAATATAGTCTATAATACTATTAAATCAATCGACTAACTGAACAATATACTCTTTAACAGTTTTCTGATTAAAACTGTAATAACGTAAAAGGTAAATCTCTTAATGCAACTCTTCGTTACCTAACCACGAGTATATTTTGCTGCAACCTGGTGACTTAAATAAGAATTCTATTTGCTATGGAATTAATGTTAAAATACCCACTTTAATAATGATTTTATCTTGTAATAATTCTTAACAATATTTTTAGTGATACTTGTTCAGTGACTATAGTGTTATAAACTGAAATTTCTTATCGTTTTATGTGGATAACAGTGTGTATTTTAACAGTTATTCAAACCATAACACAGAGTCATATTGTAAACAACAGCCGTAAGTGCGCTTAATGTAAATAATATAATATTTAACTTAAACATTGTAATTTATATTTCTCTGTAAGTGATTTGAAATTTTTGAGAAATAAAAAAAAATCCTAAACCATAATACTATTTGTAGCCTCGTGCAACTTTATTGCCGTCCTGATCAATTCACAGGTCATCATGCAGTTCTACCGTATAGCTATAATTTTTGCTCTGTAAGTTAAAAGGTGTCATCTCTGCGATCAAATTAAAATAGTTTATGAACATGTTACAAACAAGCACGTAGTCCAGCTGGTATTAATCAACTAAAAGAACTTTTCGTGTTGACGCCTCATATTTTCCTGCCATCGCAGCCAACACTATTCTTAAAATATAAGTTTGACTGAACAAATACGTTAAAAACTGCTATAATAAATTCAGCTTAGCTTTAGTAGAATAACAGTATTTAAAGTTAAATTTAATTAGAAATACCTAAAAATAATTGCATTACTCCTTAACTGGAAAATATCATGTAAAATTCCTCAAAATTTACTAGCCGTACCTTGCCAATGTCACTTAGGTCTTTTATCCTCTGCGCGACTTCGCCTACGATAGAGTTGGATGACGACTCATCAGGAGTTAACAACACCCCGGTGGAGCCACACACAGCCAAAGCGCTCTGCAGCCCTTCAAGAGAACCCAGAAGGATGCCACAAACTTCTGCGTGCACTTGCCTGTCGATTTTCAATATTAGAGTTGATATAACAAATTTAACAAACCATTAATTATTATTATTATACAGATCATTAAATGAACACATACACCGTGAATAGCTATGATTGTTCAGTATTTGAACATTGACTTGTTTGTTGAAAATACGAAAAATATAAAGAAAAAAACATTGAAACATTAAATTTAATTTTTAAGTGTAATTATGTTTTTACCTGGCATGAGCAATTTTGCTAGAATTACCGCCAGCACACTTCCCGCTAGACCCAAATAAAATATTCTCGAAGCTTCCCGAAGCGTTGAAGTTTGCCCCCGCACTTTTCATTAATTTTCCCCACTGTTTACTTGAGCGTGGGGTGCTGAAATTCATAAGTTCGTTAGAGCAAACACGCAGATCACATTGTCTTCTGAATATTTTTGTTCAGAATAAAATACCACGTATACACTAAATTATGTAGCTTATTGTACATCAATGTATATTTCTCATTATTACGGAATGGCTCGAATGTTACTAAAATAATCTAATCCATTAAGGCCGATTTAAGAAACATGTAATCGATAACAGGTTAGCTACTAAGTAAAATATAACTGATTGTGTAATTAACATTTCAGAAATCGACCCTTTTTAACAAATATACGTGTATTGTAATACCCACCAGCTCTGCACATAATGCATTATACTTTTCCTGGGGGAACGGCGGATAGACATGTAATAAGAAAAAATTCTGAGTCAGTCAGTAATAGGTTGAAACGAGGCGTTGATCGAACACGACTTACTTTATATACGGCTGATGTAGCGCAACAAGACTGGCGTGGATCGTGATGGATACAGCCGAGAGATGGAAGTAATCGAACAGCACGGGTAAGTGGTAGTGGAGTCCTTGTGAGGGTTGGAAGTGGAGCTTGAGCACGCGGCAGGAGACGGGCGCGAGGGTACTCGACTGTGCCCCCTCACTGCACCATAGTTCCACGCCGAGGCTCCATTCCGCCCTCTCGAGCGACTCTTTTAGATTGCGGCTGTCAACTAAACAAAATCGAATGTGTACGCACACGCTTTAAAAAAAATTATAGTGTTGGGTTATCCATAACAACGTTCGCGTTGTGTAGGGTAGTTGACGTCTACATGTTGTTATGATGATTTGTTTGTATATTATTGTAATATACACTGTTACAGATACTTTAAGATAATATCAAAAGGCATTAAATACAGTCTTTATAAACATATGTGTTATAATCGTATGAGAAAGAATAAATAAACAATGAATTATTTGTTCAATTTATTTCAACGAGAAAAGTTAGCTTCAAGAAAATATAATATAATATACAGTACAATCCGAAAGAATAAAATATGTGAGAAATGATGTTAGGAAAACATACTTGTACATGACTAGGTAATTAATTCGTTTTAGGTTACTTATTAGTTGTAAAATAGTCTTCAATAAACGTTCGCATCTAAGTAATTCTGTCTTCATTAAATATTTCTTTATTTCAAACTATATGTACAGGTTTAGTCGACTGTCACAAACTAAACCATGCTAAAATAATGTTTATCTAATATAATAGTCATTCTTGAGAATATCTTAACATGCATACACAAACAGCGGGATTCGTCCATTACTATTCAGGTCATTTTTGCATATTAGGTCAATCGCGATGGCAAGCAGCCAGCGTCACGCTGTAAGCTATCCCCGCCATTTTCACAGCTATTTCAAAAATTATCCCCACTTACTACTCGACTACAATTTCCCAAGAAGATATAGTGACATGCGATGATCATTTTTGGACCCTCGCCAATCTCATTTGCATTTAAGCCATTCAAGATAATGAGATAACTGTCGCGGGTCATAGTTTGCGTAGAACTCGTAGTAAACTGTCTTTATAAGCAGCTTATAGCTTCATTATTTAGGACGAGCGTTTACATAACGAAGTTAACAAAGAGAAGTCTTCCTATTATATGTTGAGTGATGATATTTCTGGTTGGATTGTATTTAACCTTTTTTAACGTGAAATCAGTGATGTAATTATTTAATTGTTCGCCTGGTGAGTATACTACCTAATGGTATTCTCACCAACAACATCAGTTCATGTTTACTAGAAAAGCAAAATTATGATTTACTACAACTGTGGCCTGGATTGTTTTCTTTACTATTTAATTTATAGTGGGTACATATTCTTACACTAGCATGTTTCTAGACTAATGTTATTTACATGATATTATAGCTTACGTCTTGTGCCTTTCAAATAGTAAAATATTTTTTCAAATGGATGCCGTGATTTCGGAGATTACTTTCCGCATATACAAAAACTTTGGATATCGAGATTAGTCCCTACAAACTTAGAAACAAAAATCACAAACTTAACATACGTCCTTGTTGTTAGCGATTGATCGATAACAGATGCGCGCTAACAAAATTTAATTTTTACAGACATTACTCAGACAGACGTTAACTCAGTTCCAACCCTCGCCGATTAATGCTTATAGAATAATATTTGCCTACTTAGAAATGATATTGTCAGGTGGACAATTGTTCGTGTCTTTTCTCAATATTATAATGACAGCTTAAGGTTTCGGTTGACGTTATTGTATTATTTTGAACACCCTTTCATTATGTGCAAACAATGATACCTATACTCGTAGTTATGTCAACTGGTTTGCACTTAACAGTGATCAAATCAAATTCTATTGTGGTTTTCAAACACTTTTGTATCGATAGATTTGTAGCTACTTGTGGATATAAATATAATTCTGAAGACCTACATTCCTACCTACATTAAAAATCTGGAGGAAATATTTTTAACTTATTTACTTATACTGTAACTTTAACTTATACTGTACCACGAATAATTCAAAATAGTGAAATGTGATGATTTTAGTGTTCATTATCGACCATTTAGATCTCAATCTACGCTGGATAAGGTATGTACCGACGTAAATTTTTATTTATTATACACATCGTCAAAACTTGAGATGTCTTACCTAGCAAATGAGCCCTAAAGTGCACGATATCTCTCAGCGTTACTTCTTCGTTGCGGTACATGATCTGGAAGGCGCGGGAGGCGGCCAGTCCACCCACCAATGACGCGTTTGCGGCCGGCCGGCCTGTGCGTGCCGCTCCGTTGCCGCTCGACACCGAGGCCTCGATGTGGACCGGCACCTTAGGCGACACGCGGAGACCCACGCGCACCTGGTACAACCTGGAATAGAAGAAAAATCATGTTTAGAGTAAGGATAGGATAGCTATAACAAGGATAATACAAAACGCGTCGGTGTTGCGATACGATAGCTCCATATATACTAAAGCCTACGCGTACCTGGTAAACTCTGTGTTAAGAAAAACAAAACTTTAAGCGTTACAAATAGAAACCTTATGAGACAATTTAAGAAATGCTTGTTGCCGCTCAACGATTCGATCCAGACAGACACCTGGAGGTGGGTTTCCTTCTTTTAATGCCGAGATTAGTATGGCAGCTAGATAGATTCATTATCATTTACGAATATAAAAAGCGGGAACATTAATTCATACCAAAAATACCGGAATTCGAACCATTCCCACAAGAATTTCTTTTTAAGCATTATCCGTGCCAAAATCATTTGCAAAGCGACAACGGGAGAGAGTAATGTGCTAAATAGCTTTCCAAAAATATCCATCTAGCAGATCGATTCTAGCTACGGATCTAAAAATATTCGCTCATTGTTACACTTTATTTTTTTTGTTTACCACGTGTTAACATCCACTGTACGCAAAATAAATGTTAATGACTCATAGACGAAATAATTTTAAATCCACAAATTCTACTATATTTATGTGTACGCTGAATTTGCATATATAGTTGTTCAAATCCAAATTCTGCTGGAAAAAAATCATTTTGGTACAAGCAGTACCTATGTGCCGTAGTTCTTACTCGTAGACAAGTGTTAATTAGTTTTTGTCATCTTTGTTTTCGATGCTAATTAAATAGAATCTTTAAACATGAAAAAAGAACATGAAAAACAAATTTTGGTTCTGCATCCAGTAACTGTTTTACGGTTGTATTTATGTTTTTTTCTCCTAATGAGAGATTTGAGGCGACCACGACATTGGTAATTGGTGCTTGTATGACATGTATGCAGCCTTAGGGTTTCGACTTTTGTGGGCAGCAGTGACCATCTTCCACGATCAGTCTTGTTGTTTGCCAGTTAATACAATATTGTTTTGTGACAAACTGTAGCTAATTTACAAAAATAGGTAAAATGACAAAAATATTCTGTTTCAATACGTGAGAAAACTGAAGTGTTATAGTTTATAAAAATGGGACAGCAAATTTACTTAGCTCTCTGCATTAGTATTTTTAAATGGAATGAATCGACTAATTTTATTGTATTTAAAGGTGACCTTGTATTTAGATGCTACTTAATCAATATTGCTTACTATAGTATTGATACGAGTAAATCACAAGTCAGGACATGAATGGCTATCTAACGATGACTGAGTTAGGGTTTGTAGAACCGCAGGTTGTTAGTGGAATCGAGACCTTTCCGGAATTTCGTTACCAGAATAAAATCTTTCAAATTCACAATTTGTTAATTGAACATTTTTTATATCCCTTAATTTAAGATTTTTGTGGCTAAGGACGTAAAATAACATAAATCATTTATTAAAAATCATAACACAATATAAAAGCGACTAGTTAGCGAAGCTACATAACAAGGCAACATAGATTTATTGAAACCAATGAAAAAAGCGAGTCCTAGCGCGCGATACGTTGCGACGCAAGGTGGGGCGAGCTTGAGCCGATCTCCAACGATGTAATATGCAATTTTGAGTACTTTAACTTCACGATAATACTGTTAAATAATTACTTTGAAACTGTTGGTGTTATTTAATCAGTTAACAGTGAGTTTGTCACTAAAAATAATCGAAACAGAAAAGACCTGAAAGTACCGAAAGAACAGGGATTAGATAGCCTTATTCCTGGTTCTGAAAAAAATCCCAGTACCGGGAATTCCTGGTTCTAAATCCTACACTGAAAGTGCCTTCCGACGAACGGAAGCGTTTAAAACTTTTTCTTGTATTTCCATCCAACACATAAGATAAAGATAAAGTAATCTATAACTATACGATTATATAAATCGGCCGAGTTCTCTGCATGTCTCGAGATAACTCAAAAACGGCTTGATCGATTTTGATGAGAATTGGTATGTAATGAATGATAGTTTATATAAAATCTATATATCTATATAAATCTGAAATGTCTCTCCGTTTGTAAATTCCATTTAATTGTCAAATTTCATTATAAGTATTCGTTTTCTGATACACTGACATCAATTTGACCATTATAAAAAGTTTTGTCCCTCTGTATGTCCCGTTATAACTCAAGAGTGGCTTGACCGATCTTCATGATAATTGGTATGTATTGAGAACACGTAGACTAAAAAATCAGTAAACCTAATGATGTCTAACCAGGGTAAAAAATGTGAAATACTTAATAATTATGTATATAATTGAATAGTAGGGATGTTATGGATAGTATAGTATAGATATGGATATATGAATAATATTTTACCGGTTTCGGTTACGGATAGATGATTTTGGACTTGTATAAAAATATAATGTACTTATTTACATGGTAACATTTTCATTTTTTGTCTAGGTATTATTTATTATTATAATCATTGAAAAAAACATAAATTAAAATATTAAAAATATGTGTAAAGATGAAATTTATCGGCTCAGACAGAGAAAACCTGTCATAACATTTTCACTTAGTTTCACACAACGTGTTTCATTTGGACTCGGCCGCTGTCCGAAATTATTGGAAACTTTTTTGTCGGATCCGTTTACGGTTTCGGATATATTTTTATTTCGGATATCCGGTAGCTTCATTTTCAGTTACGGAGCTCCGTAACATCTCTGTTTAATAATCCAACCCGAACGAAACCGAACGGGGCCGCTAGTTGACAATAAAACTGTAACGGGACAAAATCTGTAACATCATTTTTTATTTTAATGTTGGACTTTATGATGGGGAAGGAAAGTTCTCGAATGACGTTCACGTTTTGGTAAAAGGAGACCAGGTGTATTGATGACTTAAAGAAAACGGTGGAAGCCATTGGATTCAGAGGGCCCAGGACTGGATCGAGTGGCGCCAATTAGAGGAGGCCAATGTCCAGCAGTGGACTGTGAAAGCTAATGAATGGATAGATAGATTTAGTTGTCGATATAGAGACCCGACCGTATTGTTTTGGTATATTTGTCTAAATTATTAAAACGTATAAAAGATTGAAGAAAGTAAAATAAATAATTAAATAACCTCCGTATGACTTATTATTTCTGGGAGTTTTTACACACGTATGTCACAAAAACCAATAGACATATTTAGATGTTTTTTAGCATATTTGAAACTTTATGGGTGTTTACATTTCATCCGGGAAAATGGATTTGTTCCCGTGGGATTTTCCAAAGTGAAGCGTGAAGGGCATGTTACTAGGGTAACATGAAAATGTTTACTTTCAAACTTTTTGTAACGTCTTAGTTGTGTGGGCAACTGTCTATGTCATTCGCAATTTATTAAATACCGATACTGCACTATGAGTGGTTAAGTATGAATTTTTAACCACATTACTATTACTAAGATTTATTTCAAGTGATTTAACTAAAAATATATTTTTTAGTCAAAGCAATGATATCACAAGTGCCATGATACGATATGACCCATTACACAGAGCTCTACGTATCTCTTCCATTACTATGATTAATGTGGTATTTACTTACTAGTTATAAATATGCATCTGGAATACATTTGGGGAATTAACTGTATTGCAAAAATAAGTTCCTATGACTGCCGATGTATAATAATCATGTTTTTGTTTGGTTTTAAGTATATTAGGTATAAGGAATAAGATCGTAGAAAGAACCTTTATTGAACACTGATATCAGAATTATGTATATCATATCATAAAAGGAAGTTTTGTCGTTAAGTAAGTTATTAACCCAAGTTACCTTGTTTACGGAATGAGAAAATGATATTCAAGGATTTTTTAATGTTAATGGCCGACAAAGAAGCAGATGAGCTACCTGATGGTAAGTGATCACCGTCGCTCATGGACATCAGCAAGAATAAAGGTATCTCGTCGTTGTTGTCGGCCAGGAAATTAGAAGAAGGTAATAAATAAAGTACTGGCTCAAAAGCGCCCAGTCGGAACACGACGAGTCGTTTGGTAGCTGACTCAAGCAGGAGGGTGGTACCTAGCCAGGCAAGGCTTCACGGAAAGATAATACCAGTAATAATATTAAAGGCTTAATAATAATACTGGTAATATAAATATAAATAAGATATAAGATATAAATAAGATAGTATATTTGACCTGGATAATATGTGGTCATTGGTGTCAGTAATGAGTTATGCTCCCTACTGTGTGCTCAATTGCTTATTACTTAAAAAAATATCCGGTAGTTTCCCTTTTGTTCTATGGTACATAATGCTGGACAAACATTGAATTTTTTTTTAGTATTTTATAAGAGCCGTCGGGTTTCATGGTCGTACTTTTAACTTCGTCCATGCGTATGTCACGGACGCGTTGCTAACTGAGAAGGCAGTGGAAGTGGTAAGCTCTCGTATTTAATTCCTTACTGTGTTATTTGGTAGCATTATGTGAACATTTTTAAAAACATGCATTCCACTACGATATGAACACAAAATCAAATTTTTCTGCTTATTATGAATGATAAATTTTTAAGTACAACACTCATTACGATGCTCGTAGTTATAGTTTCCTTCAGGTGATGATAAAATCTTTCTGCACTCCAATTCATTTACATCTGCCCCGGCGCGCGTCACTCGACCTAAATCAATTTATGACGTTACTACACACCTGTGTAGCGTACTGTTTACGTTCAAACTAGAAAACTGGAGAACATTTCAAACGGTGAAGCGCCTTCACCTTTTTTTTCCTAAGTCTGATTTCAGGAAAATCTTTTTTCTAATATTTATATTGATTGCTTTATAATGGAATACAATTTGCAATCTTTCTTTTACTAATTTATTGTTATAAAAAGATGGTAGTAGAATGTTGTTGATATTGAAGTATTTCGGAGATATAATCCGTGATGAAAGCTCAATGGCGCGTCTTGAAATTAAGGGTCAAGTAGAAGGTAAACGAGTAAGACGTAACTGCAATCTTTAAGGAATAAAATGGTGAACCGTAGTCACTATCGTCATTATAGGACCACGACCAATCTGTCATGAGTTTATGACCGAGGAGAGAGTACAAAGGTTCCCAAAATCAGACAGAATTTCCAATAAATCGGAAGATAGAGTTCGGATTTTATTTGTAATAAAAATAAGTTTTTTTGTCGTGCAAGTGTTTGTTTAGTTTTCAGACGTATGAGGTTCTACTTTTAGCTTACAAAACAAACGGGCTGAAGTGACTACAATAAGAAATCATCTTTAATGACTTTGTGGTTGAAGCATCAGTAACCAACGACCAACAATATAACTAACTCGTAACCGTATCTATTAAAAATGTTTCCCTTCGACCACAACGAACTCTTAACATCAATTAGGACAGCCCTATGTCCAGCAAGGTTGGCTCATAAATATTCATGGTCTGTTTTCGGCCTGAAACACATTTCACTTTACATAAATTATAATGTGGAAATTTAGTCCGATGAAAATAACTATAAAATATCGTTTCTATTCGATATATATAATATTTTTTATTTCATCTATTCAAAAGAGGCGAAGGCTTCCTCGATAAGTGCGTGCAAAATGGGTTATTCCTGCGCACTTAATAACAGTGATGAAATGACTTTTGAATTTGGAACTTGAGTTACTTATACATATAATAATAAAAAAAGCAAAATTTGAACGCAATTCGCTTACGTAAAGTCCTTGCCGATAATAAAAAAGATCGCCTGCCAATGCGGCATTGGTTAATTAAATTTAAAAAAGATACGCAGGAATTTCTTATTCGTATTTTTATTATTTTTCACCAAAATATTAGAGAGCGTTTTATTTAGCCACATAATCATCAGCCAGTCTGAAATTATTACGAATACCCAAGTGATAAATAACCCAACGACATTTTTTTACTTAACCAAACAGTTACATAAAACTTTGAAAATTGCGAAAACGTATCTAATATTAATATAAATTTGGTTATATAAATATTCATCACCACTAAAAGTACGTAAGTTTTATTTATTTTTTCATAGAGGGACATGAATAGCAGTGTGCCACACGGTACCAAATTATTTAACATCGACCGGCGTACTTTCAATCCCTTGCTACGCTTAGGATTCTACTCTAGAACCCCTCGCTATGCGCGGAATTCTAGAAAGGCTTCGCTCTGGATTCATCAATCACTCTCGCCTGCATTACATTATTTTGGTCCCTTGTGACACAAACTATTAATTTACGATTAAGTAAAATTAAGTCAAAGTAGTATGAATTCAGAATCGGCAATATCACACCCAAAGTTAGATACACGTATAACATACTTTTAGTTAACGTTTAATTGAACCATCGGAAATTAGATGTGTCAGCATTTCACATTACCTATCTTGCATATAAAAAGAAATTTTGGGAATAGAACACTTATGGGCGGACAATAGGAATTAGTTGTATTTGTGTGTGAATTTTATAGTTCAGTTCGTGGGGTATTATAACAATTGTATTTATTATTATTGTTAAAAATAAATAAACATATATATAATTATTTTTTTAATACATTTGCTCAAAAAGTAGACTTTCCCATGTGTGTTTAGCTTGCGGAAAATTATTATTTTCCGCACTAGTGCTTTTTATTTTCATTCTGCATCTAACCCTCAAATGCATGAAGGAGGTTTTTAATCAAAAAGTTTTCTGTACATTTTTTTTTAATGAAATGACTATTTTACAGCGTAAATACTAGATACTAATACATAAATTAAATTTAAAATATTTATAATATAAATAGGTACAATGTAAATAAATAAATAATACAATTAAAATTATTTTCTTTAAAGGTAAATTATGGTCATTGAATTGGCTGAATGCGCATAGAAACCGTTGCCCTGCCATGTCCTCTAAAATAAAGTCACTCCCGCTTAATTACATTTCTGTTTCCTTTTGTTGTTTTATTTTTGTTGCAAATATATTACAAAACTTCGTCCGATGCACGTGCGGAATTGTCATTTCCACTCGTCCCTATTGTTGACCCGCGCCCTCGGCTTGTGTCAACAAACCGGGACTCGTGAAGAAATGACATACTTTCCGCACTCGTATCGAAATGTACTATTAAACTCTTACTCCACACGGGCTGAAATAGTGTATGAAAATTTGTAAAAATTTGCTGATATTTCTGAAACTTTGCCTAAATACCCTTCAGCAATAATAATGAAGCATGTTATTATGTACCATTTTTAGATTTTCAGCTCCATAAGGTGATGGGATAGGGATGAAGTTTATTTTGACTTCAACTTTTAAATTTTGCAGTATTACAGTGGGAGAGTTGCTATTATGATAGTAGGTGTAGGAACATTTTGGGTTGTATAAAAAAAACTTATTTTTTTAGTTCAAGGGATAAAATATGTAATGTACGTTTGTGTTAAAGCTCGTAATTTTAGCAATTGAATTAATGGGCGAATTGGTGCTTTTAAAAAAATCTACTGCTGCTCATGTAGGAAGCCCGAAGCTCCGAAGCAAAGCGATCAGTTACTTGTTACATAAAATAAAACATATTTTCCGTCTGTTTGCACGCGATAACTCAAAAACTACTACACGAATTTTCATGAAGTTTTTATAAATGAAACACCATTTTTGTTAGAGAAGTTAACCAATAGTAAAGTAAGCTTGATAAAAACCAGATAGGAGGCCTGATGAAACCGATAACAGCTGTTTCGGGTGCGGTATTTCTGAACATAAGGTTTAAACGAGTATTTCCTTAATCGAAGTGAGGACGGTTACTACAGTATATATAAAGTTAAACTGTATTCGCTTCATTACTTCATAAAAGAATATTACTATAACAGTAAGGGTCGATCCTCCCTAAGAATAAAAGAAATTGCGACCAAATTCTACCATCCAGGCTAATGTGGGTTGGCAGACTACACACTTCTTTGAGAACATCACGAAATGAACACGATAAACGTTTAGGTGTACAGGTTTCCTCACGATAAGTTCGGTTCTAAGTGTAGTTCCACAGTTCACTCATATACATATATTAATACACAAATAACTTTCGAAAAAGATTACGTGTTCGAATCACCCCAGGTTTTGCAAACCCTCTTACTAAAATTATAGCTTTGTAGTTTAAGCCACGGTTTATCAAACTTGAAGGCTATCATTTTTATTATATCTCTACTTTGTTATTGTACTCAAGAAAACAGGAATAAACACAATAGGCACGTAATGAAAACATCTTTTGCCGTCAGAATGCAACGTAATAGGATAGAAAGGAAGTAGGTGAGTTGAATATTATTGCACGAGCTACTTTTATGTTAATAGCGTTAAGGGTATGTATGTCAGGAATTTTAATTTATTGTATGGTTTCGAATCCTACTGAAACATGAAAAAATACATATTTATGTATGTGCGTATATTATTAATGGATGTAAGAAGCCTTGTATATCTATCTCATGTTCATCATCATGACGAATCCCGAAATAGGAACAATACGAAAAAACACGAGTTTATCAGGACTCATTAGTAAAGTAGATGCACTGTTACATCTCATTTATTGTACGACATCTTGAGAAACGAATTGTTTATTTTAACGATTGGAAATTTTTACTTTTTTTTTAATAGATGGTCAACTTTTACTGCACTTATGATGCCAAAAAACTTTTTATTGTTTAAGCCATCATTTTATTATTTTGAAAGAAAAGTAAATATTAAAAAAAACTACTTCAATCTGAAGAAGGTTAATTTCTTAGTTTCGTCCCTTATTTTTCAACTTTGGACATAAAATTTTCTCCTCAAACTTAAGTAGGATCAAACGGGACCTATGTCTTCTTAAAATATCGTCAAAAAATAAAAAGTCCTGGAAGCCACTATCAGTGGCACCTACATCGTTTATGAGTTTATGAAATAATTATATATGCACAGAATAAAAAAATATATATGTATAAAGTTAGGCAAAGATAACAGTTCACTATCTTTTCTCCTCTCTTTGTAAGTCGATATCCTTTTTATAATCGTTGATTTGTTTATGTTACTGTTAAGTTTTAGTGTTATCAATAAAACAATAATAAACTTTGGAAACAGAACGTTATTTAATACTTATGGTCGAAATACCAATACATGTTTCGTTCCGAAACGCAGCATCACGGTAAGTGGACTCTACGACTTCTAACAATTTAGTAACAATATCTGACTTTCCAGCAGCAATTTATCAAAAAGTTTCAAAACATTACCACGCTGCATGCAAAATCATGGCATCAGCTGTAGTTTTCTATAGCAAGTATTCTGAGCGCGATTTATTCCTGTGCAACTTGATTGGTTGCACGTTCGTGTTCATCATCAAAATGAAAAAGTGAATCGATCAGGCGTTTTTTTAAACGAACAATGTTACAACTTCAGATGAATGAGTTTGTGAATGAGACTGGACGTTGTCCTGTTAGAAAGAAAGACAAAACCACAGTTGATTGTAACACAGCAATAATTTATGTTTAAACTGTGTGAACTTAAAATTGATCTAGTGAGTGTGAATATGAATTACGTCGTTTAAGTATAAATTCGGCCACTGAAATAAATTATATTAAATGCAATTGTAAAAATATTTTTGAAGTTTTTTATTGCGATATTTTCAGATGTTGAATTAAGCTCGGTCCACTATATAGGTACTATTAATAATTTATGACTTAATCTATACCCCTTTTGACATCATTAATAATCATAGACTCAATTCCTAGTGAGATGTCGTCGAAATTTGCCCAAATTTGATATTTACAACATAATGAACAAATTCCCATATTTCCTTCATCTATTTCAGTGGGGATTGAGCCTGACACAATACAGTGTGATTTTAACACCTCAGCGCCATCGTCTTTATTTAGAAACTTACCACTGGTTAAGAAAGAAATATTAAAATAAATATCAGGGTATCCGAAAATAGGAGATGTCGCGCTTTTGCGCGCTTAAACAGAAATTATATTATTCTGTTTAGGTGACAAGTTTTGTAGTTTTCGAAAAACTTCAGTAAAGGATAATCTTCTACAAAATGTGTGCATATCGTAAAAATAAACTCACAACATGCAGCGAGTGAACATGTAGGGCATGATCCTTAAACCGTAAAGTGATGAGATCTTTGTCTATTGTTAAGAATGTCAAGATGAATGTCTATTCAGTATTTCATTTATTTGAGAACCTTCCCCTAATGCTTAACCTACCTATTCTGATTAGTTGGTAGTTTTATGCAAACAAAGTAACATTATTGTCATTATTTGTCTTCAAGTATATGTTTTGAAACATTAGTCGAAGAGTAATCTTTTGGTCACCAACTCTAATGTCTCTGTCATTTTACATCGTTACTATTGAATTCCATTGCTTATTTGTCTCTGCCGTAGTTGTAGTATGATTTTCGATTGCAAATTGGTACCTATTTATTATTGACAGTTAATTGTTGTTTACGCCTTTATTTGCTTTTGCGTTTCTTATTATATCTGTGTAATCGATGTAATACAAAAAATGAAGATTATTCAATTATCGTTCTATCTATTATTGTAATATCTAGTTATCTATTCTTTATGTCATTTTTTTCACCAATTTTGCACCTATTATAATTTTAAATCTAGCGGCTATACGATACACTTCCATGTACATACATGTATAACGTATAGTTCGTGGAAACTTCGTGATTTGGTTACTGAGAGCTACTACATACATTTCAGTTCTCGAGTAACCTTTCAAAACTTCATAAAGTGAAAAATTTTAGTTAAATTTAAAAACGCGACAATAATTGTAACGTAACATAGCGACACAGGTGCTAGCTTTATTTATAATGGGGTCACAAACCAGGCGCGTGACTTTAGTTAGCCATCCATTATACAATGGTATTTCCAACAGAGCTAAAAGACACTCACCAACAGCGAAAGTCATTAACAGCTAAAGGAACTCATTGCGTTACTATTGTTGTATTGAATTAATGAAAATGTTTAAACGGATATGTTGAATTTTGTTTTAATTCGGACAGTGCAGTCTAGAAAATATTTTCACGCATGCGAAAATCCTTATTATGTTGTAAAAAAGCGAAGGGTCAATCGAGCAATATGTTTAAATATTAAAATGGTGTTATAGGTGTTATAGGTGTATACGAAAAACACATGTTTAAAGTATATATCAATCGACCACTGCACAGAAATGCAGTTTAGTTGTATATTGAGTGAAAAACATAAATGTTTGCATTTTTATACTTAGTGATATTATTCACAATATAAGGAAAACGGAACCGCTACTAAAATTAACAACACATTTACATTTACAAGTGGTCAAGAACATTGAACTTATCGTGTTTCACAACCATCTTTCCGATTTAAAGAATTATTACTTCGAACTTAAATAAATTTAACATCAAAAAAAGAATTCATTGATGAACGCGATCATGTAACAACATTCGGCAACTCGTGCTTCAACGGAACCTAGCTAAGGGACAGGCGCTACGGTAGGCCACGCTTCCGTTGCAACCGTGCTGGAGACAAGTACCGCTTTGTCACGATACGTTTCGTCGAAGCGTTTCGTCTTAAGTTGGGGAAACATTACTCTGCTAGAATTACCCAATTATCTGCCAGCGAAGATGTGTGGCTGACCACACCATCAGCAATGCTGTTCACCTCCGAGATATTTGTAATAATTTAATTTGTCACCACCTTATAATACCAGCTAAAATATTTTTTGTGTAGGTACAACAACTTGTGCTGGA
Source organism: Megathymus violae (assembly GCA_003671415.1). Classification (NCBI taxonomy): domain Eukaryota; kingdom Metazoa; phylum Arthropoda; class Insecta; order Lepidoptera; family Hesperiidae; genus Megathymus; species Megathymus violae. Next base: position 1,303,970 of record PDGT01000061.1, read on the forward strand.
TTTCATGACAAATATTTTTTATTGTTGTTGTTCTCATGTTATAAAAAAGTTTTCATGAAATAAAGTTCTTAAAGCACAATTCAGTTTGTTTTCAGAAGTAAGCCACCACGTTATCCTCAATAAAGCCGTGGTTCCTAACCTAACAATAAGCAAGCGAATATCACCGTCGTAATACCTACGTTATTGTTGGTAATAGAAATAAAGTAAGTTGGTAATTTTAATTGAATAAATGACTCACAAGAGTTACCCTAACTGCGTGTTAGTTGTTAATAACTAGTCAGAAACACCCCCACAGTTGGCACGTGGCTGGTGAATTAGCGCAATACGTCACTGATATTCGGTAGGTTGCTCACCTCCTCATTTAGATGGCAGTTCCAAAATGTTTTCGGTAAAATATTATTTTTCTATTAAGAAATAAAAAAGGATTGTGATATGAATGAATTCAAATAATAAAAATAACTTTATTTGGAATTTTACGCCATAGGTGCCTGATGATATTTGATATATTGTAATTTTTGCATTATATTATATGTAAGTCATTATCTAGGACAAGAGCCATAATAGTCAGTCACTCAGTATTATGAAGACACAATAGATTTGTTACTACTGAATATAGAAAAAAAAAATTGTTATGGATAGCGTATGGATATGGTAGTAACAAAAATATTGATTGCTGTCCTTCAGTTTTATAATATATAAATATGTTACTAATTCATAAAAGAAGGAAATCGATTCCTAAATCAATCAAATGAAAATAGAATAACACGGAATATATTAAATACCTAATAAAAATGAATAATAATTTTGTTTGGTGTGATTGCTCTGCAATTCTCGTAAAGTAAACCGCCATAAAATTAATTTTAAATTATTATGTATAGAAACCTGTCTTATTCAAATCATTGTACACCATCACTATTGTAAGCCATCCTTATAATTGGCGATTTTTAAGACATCTGCCTTCTTACGCTTCTCAGCTACGTGAATACAATAATCGCCTTCACAGAGTCCTTTACACCTCAAAACTATAAATTATAGCATATCCAGACTTAATAATTTTTAATAGGGAACAATTTTTGCGTGACTAAAGATTAAAGGCAATTAATTTGTATTGACAGAACCACTTAGTAAGTTAGGTTTGATTTTGGCATCCAAATCTAATTCCCTACGATTGCACCTTGCTGAACAACGGACGAGCCAATCTCACCTGGTATCTGCATTCAATATCACACAGTTAGTGGTAGGGTTCTCATTACTTAGGAGAATAATGCGCGCCAACGTGTTGTTGGTGCGATCTTGCGAATCTTCGAAGCCTGGCTGGAGCGACGTGAAGGCAACGTTACCTAGAGGTTGACACATATACTCACCGGACATGGCTGTTTCAGTGAATATCTGTGTTGGATTGGACGCGAGACAGCAACACAACTTCAACACTGTGGACTTGACCGGGAAGACGCACAGCACACGCTCAAGGAGTGTTCTGCGTGGGCGTCCGAGCGGCGCGTCCAAATTGATAGAATTGGGAGAGACCACTCCCCGCCAGCGGTAGTAGCGGCTATGCTAACGGAGAACACAGCGTGGAAAGCGATGGTCTCCTTCTGTGAGACCGTAATGGTAAAGAAGGAGACCGCCGAGCGGGATCGGGAGAGGGCCGATCTTGCACGGAGACGACAACGACGGGACGGAAGATAATCCCATCCCGGTCAAAGAATGCATAACCTCGAGAGTAATGGCACGGAGTCGCGAACCCCGGGACGATACAAAACACGCAGGGGAGGCATCGGTGCATTCATATGAGATCCCCGGGCCTTCTCATATGTCTGATGACTGCCAACGGGGTTTTGGTGCGTAAGAATGCCACATAATCCGGTTCTTCCCTACGTGGCCGGATATCTTACGAAGATTTCCCACCCGATACAAAAAAAAGGGTTGTCATTACCTGCTTGGCTAGTTACCACTCTCCTAGAGAGAACCATGAAAGGTTTTAACATGTTTTGGTTGTAGTTTGAGAAACCTAGTTGGAAAGCTAATTAACCGCTTTTTCCTCGCCAGCGACGCGTCAATGATGCCGGTGATATTACGGATGATTGACTGCGGTGATCACCTACCATCATGTGGTCCGTTTGCTCCTTTATCGTTTATTTACTAAACATGTCTTCTAGACCAGTATTAGAAGTTTCGCACTTACAACTCGGTACTTAAGAGTGATTATTGTGGATACATTATTTTAGGCAGTATTACTATGGCAATTTCGGTAAAATACATAATAATAATTTAGATTCACTACCACTGTTCCTAAAGTTTTAGACTCTTAGCTTAAATTTAATCACTACACTACAGGATAGAAATACTTAGAATGGGAAACGATTCAGGATAATCTAAAATCTAAAGGAGTTCTTTCATTAGTAATTTGGTTACGAGTGAAAGACTTTAGAGCGAATGAAACGTTGTTATATATAACGGATATAATTAAACGATCCACTCAATTTGTCCACGTTCTGTACACCTTTATTGATTGGATAAACTTTTAATGGATATCCTATCCCAATTTGTATATGTTTTAAATAGAGCTTATCTTTGTGATACGAATAAAATAAGCAATTTTTCAGTTCCAATCGACCAAGCGGGGACCACTGAAAGGGAAAAGAGAAGAAAAATTAAGGCAAGTGTAACATAAAGTGCGTAAAAGAAGTTAAGTGGATCCCCCTCAACACTCCCGAATCCTGGGACATCTTCAAGGGAGAGCTCACAATATGTGGACTTTCCTACATCCGAGTTAAGCCCCCGCACTGACGCGGTTACCCCGGCCAGTGCCACCGCTCTCTACCGGCTCTATGGCCATGCAGCGGTAAATTGTTCCGCCAATCCCAGGTGCGTTAAGTGCCTTGAACCCCACGGCACCAAAGAGTGCACCCGCACACGCGACTCGGAGTACCCCCGGCTTGCGTTCTCTGTGGTCAACCAGGTCATCCGGCCAACTACCGTGACATCTCGCTCGTCTCGATCAATACTCGCCGTCTTCGTACCAACATCCCCGAGTTAAAGGAATTCGTTCGCAATAATGTTATCGACTTATTGCTAGTTCAAGAAACCTTTTTAAAGCCCACTTTCTATAGGGGCATATTTATCCCCTCGGACGCTCTTATACTTAACGACTTAGCTGACGTCCGTTTCGGCGGCGGCATTGCCATTTACTATAAGAGGTCACTTCACTGTTCCCCTATTGAGACTCCTGCACTCACCAATATGGAATCCACAGTATGTAAGCTAGGCATGACAGGACGTTATAGGAATTCCCAAACCAGGGAAACCTCTTTACATTTCCTCAAATCACCGCCCCATCAGTCTCCTCAAGGCTATGGGGAAAATACTCGAAAGAGTCATTCAATCTCGATTGAGAAAGCTTCTCTTTCCAACGGACGAACATCCATTTATCATCCCACATTAGTTCGGCTTTCGTGCAAAGCATTCTTGTCCCCAACAAGTCCACTGCACAGTGGAGTACATCCTAAGCGGTTTTTATCCAAAACCAAGGCCAAGGTTGCCAAGGCTTTTGACAAAGTCTGGCATGGAGGACTAATCTACAAACTCCACCAACTAGGCCTTCCAGTAGTCCGCATAGTGGCTTCCTATCTCCTTTCGTTTCAAACACGAAGGAGTCCTCTTTTCCTCACGTCCGCTAGCGGCTGGGGTTCCACAGCAATAGTGCTCGCTCCTTTACTATTAAATCGTACGTTAACGATATACCCATCCCCAAAAATGGTGTGCAACTCTCACCATTCGCTGACGACACTGCCCTCTATTACCAGGGTCAGAGGTTGAACTCAGTCCTCACCACACTCCAACACAGTTAATGAGCTAGGAAAATGATTCTCTAAATGGCGCATAGAGGTGAATGCGAAGAGCTCCGCGGTAGGCTTCCACTATAAGATCAGACGTGGACTCGATGATCCCCGTATCCGTTTGTTAGGTACCCCTGTCTCCTGGAAGGCCACAGCCAAATACTTGGGTGTGACGCTAGACTCCAGGCTCACTTTTGGGCCTCACGTCCGAAAGGTGACAAGTTCCGCCCGCTATTACATGAACCGACTCCACAGGTTGTTGGGGAGGCACATTAAAATGTCCCTCAGAGACAAGCGAACGCTGTACAAGGTTTACATACGCCGCCCCTGTCTTCACACACACGAATCCCAGTGTCCTCTACCCAATCCAAATAGTCAAAAACCTCTTCTGTAGTATGGCAACCAACGCCCACTGGTGCGTTAGAAACGCTGACCTACACAGAGATTTGAAACTCCCCATAATCTAACTAGTCTTCAAAGGCTATTCTAAAACCTTTTTCAAGTTCACAGAGGAACACTCCAATCCATTAATTAGAGAAGCAGCGGATTACACCGCTCCTCCTCTAACCGGTCATCACGTCCGGAAGCCCTCTCAGATCCCCCCATTCAGCTCTCGTCTGAGTTGGAATGCCGCTTGACAGCCCATAGGCAAAAGCTTTAATTTCAATTGTTAGTGGCATCCTTACGATGACACTTGTTCTCTCCATCCGACAACACCTTCAGTGTTGATTTCTGAGCGGATGCTGTCTCGGGAGCACTGCTAGCACCCTTCTTTTCCTGAAGAAGTGTCGCATCCGATGAAGGCTTTGATGCCGCACGGCCAAAGCCATTTCAGGTGGTGTTTAGTGGGTAGGCACTAGTTGAGTCCCACATAACCAGCGTAGCCGGCTGCGCTGGCATGCATGAGTATTCATTATTCTCCTCCCGTAAGAGGAAAAAAAAATGTTAAGTGAGAGACTGTCCGCGGTAATCCACGTGAAGCTGTAAAGGCCACTAGCGTCAACAGCGACCATTCGGCAGATAGTTAAATAAGTGAAGTGCTGTGATAAATAAATAAAGTCCTTGTCAAATTTTACTTTTACAGTAACAGCTGAGAAACTAGCTAACTAATATTGTGACATTAGCAATGTAAAGATTGTTACAGATTAAGAAATTTTGCAACTTATTTGTAATCTTAAGGACTAAAAAAAGCAAGTCGGAAACCCATTAATAATAACAGTTACGTATGACGTGTGCAACTACATATGAGTCACGAATGCTTTGCTTTTTGAAGGCCAGCTCTGTTTACACCTTGTCCTCAAAAATTCTATGCCATATCAGCCCGAGAAACTTATGAAAGCTCATTCATCATTTGCACGTGGTAATGAAGATCTTGAAAATCGCAAAACAGCTGATCATGAATGCAAACGATGTGGAACTTCATTCTGAGGATTAAGAAAATGATACAAAGCAAGTAAAGGATAGGATATTGACTCGATTAATCGTGTTGCTGTCTATAATTAGTTCTAAAAAACCGCATTTGATCCATGTTATAAATGTGGACTGGAAATCGACGCGTAATTGGTTGTTATTCCCTTAACAATTTTTAAAAATTTAAGATTAAATAAATTATACGGTTTTTCTGATTCTTGTGAACATATAAAAACTAAAAAAAAAATTTTTTTAGGTATGATTATAAATCATGAGTTCATACACTCTGTAATTTTTTCAGTGATTAATTACAGAATTTTTTATTAAAAATTTATTTGTCTTTCCCGAAAGAAGCCCTTTACTTAATTTGTCAAATGATTCACTCGACAATAGGCTTTCATTTTTTTATGCACTCAAGATGAGGTATCGTTTATATGATTTTAAACAAATAATTTGTAACCGTCTCCCAAACATATCTGCACATCGGGTTAGCTTCAAAAACGAAGCGGTAAGTCCGATTTCTTACGTGAGCACGGTGTTACGTTTAAAAGTTGTAGAGGCCAATTAATACCAGACATGCCTCCTTACAAATCTATAAAAAAATCTTAAAAATCGAAATCTAGTTCAGAATTATTCTTTGTAATTGCCGTAGAATTTTATTTCACTTTTTTCTTTATTTAGTCAAGGCTATAGTCAACCTACCTTGGGGCTCGTAAAATTCTCGGAACTTCGTTCACAAACATGAATAATTTATCCTCCAAAAATCTACAGTATTCGATTTTTTCTTACTTATGATATCTTTCCTCATTTTCATACAAAAATTTTGGTCAGTTTTTTATTAGGTTTACTGTATTAATTATAAAATAAAAACAAACCTTTCTTTGTTCCTAATAAAGTTATTATTATTAGATCAAGTGATAATTATTTACACAATCTAATATACATAAAAGGATAGAGCTCTTTCGTTGTGGGCTCATCACAGAAAAAGTACTGGATAGATTTCAATTAAATCTTCTAAGTGTTATTTCTTATCAAAAAAAATATTTCTATATCTTTATTTATCAAAAAGTTGTTAAAATGTTAAGAAACTACACTGTTTATAAGCACTATGTGTTCTGTGAGGTAGTTGTTATTTTGATATTTTTTCCTCGGTTCATAAAATAAATTGTTAATAAAATAAGCAATGCATACGAAGTCGGGGTAGTAGCTAGTACAACAGCTGTATTTTAATTTTGATTAATTTATTTTTATACTTTGGTATCTGATTTATAGATTTTTACATTTTGATTCGTTTAGGTTACTTCGTTTTTTATGTAGTAAAATAAACTTATGTTATTGGGACTGAGATTTCCTAAATGTAATGTTGTGTTAATTATTAGTTAAAAGTTAGTGAAAAATATTTAGCTTGATTTACAGAACTCTACCAATGATGCGATGTTACTAGGATATCTTATTTATCTATATTTAACATTATAAGGAGAGAGTGCGAATTTTATGAGTTAGTGTATATGCGGAAGGGAATCTCCGAAACCACGACACCTGGTTGAAAAATTAATTTACCATTTGAAAGGTACATTATTCCAGATGAACATAGGCTATATACCAAAACTATGTGTATAATAATTAATGGCTGAACCTGAACAAAGTCAAGACGGGCCGCTAGTGAATTATAAATAAGGTCATACAACATGGGTTACTGTACCATGGAATCATACGAAGTTATTATGGGTAGATGTTACTATTAGATATCAAAACAAAAGCAGCCGTATTCTGACACGATTTCATGGAAATTTCTGTTGTATTCAAACTATTTGCCGTTTATTATGTAACTCTAAAACTAGGGTAATACCTTAGGTAGTTTACTAGCAGGCCATGGAAAAGGCTCACTTACTTAGTCTTGATCTACAGCATTAAATACATTAGCCAGATACATTTTAGCACGGACGTCATCCGAGAGACTCTTTAAACCGAAATACCGATTAAACCGAAATACCGATCAAATTCAACTACTATTCTACCTACCGAAGAGCTATTGTACCGTAAAATAACACGCTAGTAATTTCGAAATGCCTGCTCTATTTTACATGTACTACTCTATCAAGCGTATTATTTACACGTTATCCATGTTACTAAATTCATCAAACGGTATTCATTTTCCATGAATTGTCTCTGCTAACACTTGTGTAAACACTCTTATCATTTATTATCACTATCAGGTACTATTACAAAAAGTTCGTACAAGCCGTGTATTACGATGATGATGGCAACTCACCCTCGCTGGAAGAGATCGACATTGTAGAACTTATAGAGTTCTACGGAGAACTCGAAGGTGGCCTGCAGGTCGCTCATGGTGTGAGAGAGGAGGCGCGGGCGCGGGGGGCGCGGCGCGCCATACCGCGGCCGCTAGCAGCCCGGAGACGCAGCGCGCGCGAGCCCCGGAGGGTTCATGCCCCGCGCCGCTTACCGCATCGGCCTTCGCCCACTAGCTCGCACACGACCACACCCCGCAGACCACTCGCGGCTCCGGCGCGGTTCCTCGCCCGAAAATAAACGACGAGCTGCGACGAGCGTGCGGCTCACAGTGCGGGAAACGGGAATTCATTTTTTAGTGACGTCGAGTGCGCATGCGCGCCGCTGTCGCGCCGCCGCGGCGTCGCCTGCAGCAGTCGGTGTCGGCCGACCGCCTCGCCGCCCGATTTGCCCACAGAGTCCATCTAGACAGGTGAGTTCGCTGAGTGTTAATCGCCGCTCCGGAGACGCTGCGATGCTACTAGACAATTTTAGAAATCTGTCGTCGTGTAATGCGGCGGGATTACGCTCTCCTGTGGGAGACTATAAAGGTTAGAGGGCGGCCGTTCGCCGATCTTAACCTTTGTCGTACTTGACGATCGCATGTTTCCATGCAGCCGATGACATTTCGTATAGGTGCGTGTTGTAGCGAACCAAATAGGTCGACATTTACTGGAGCTTTGATTTACGATTCCACAAAGAGCTGAGATAACGTTTCATTGTCGCATGAAATAGAAAGGTTGGTTTACTAATTCGATGGTTACACTTCACGGCTAAAGGGACCCTTCATTTGTAAATAGTGTAATTTTATGCAGCTGTACTTTTCAGTTTTCTTTTCAATTAAATAAAAATACGTGTTAAATTTATTGAATTTTATTTATCACTTTAAACATACAACAACCAACAATTAACAAATATTTTTGTAGTAAAAATAAGTCAGAACTACGAGCGAAGAATTATTATTTGTATAACTGTATCACTTGCAGAGAGTAGGGTCTACGTAGTACTGAAACTATGTTCTATATAATTCTATGTGTGGGTTCGAATGAATAGGCATTTAGCCTCCTCATTCTCTAGTGAAAGCGAAAGGTCATAGTTCAAATTTTGGTTGGTCGATAATCTCGGTTCAAGGAACGTTGAGCCAAAGGATTGTGAGACTGATTTAATTCTGCATTTCGTTTATGAATATCTAAATTTCAAGGTCAACCCGGGTCTCTACAAGGCATGAAGCATAGTAAACTATGGTACTCCAGAATTCAGAGCTCCTTGGTGGGATGTTTGTTGAAAATTCGAATGTCGGAAATTCTTAGGTATACCACCGGAAGGCAGATTGCTTTACGGCTGATATGTAACAAAGGACTTCATTGTGCTCTTGGAAGCACGCATACTCGATTTTGTTTATGACATTGTTACTAGCGATCATCCGTTTATAGCGATTGGCACAACACATCGGGCTATGACCGCTTACAACTAAGAACTTGTACAACGTTTAGTTTTTTTTTATTGAAAATGTATTTTTAATTTCTGTGTCTTTCTTTTCACCTATCCTATAAAATGAATTGTACATAACGATGCCATATTAATGTCATTCATACCTGTATGTTAAAAACTTTAGATAAAATAATGCATTTTATCCCATACTGAGACCATCAGCTCATTCAGCTGACTCCGATATGAATCGGATCGGCAGGATCTTAATAAGTCACTGAAATTTGAATATTACCATTTATTAAATATTGTTATGGAGATATATGTTTATGCATGCAGCAGTGTGCTATGCAGTACCCGCCCAGAGTTACCTCTCAGCTATTTCTCTAATCAAACTGTGGCACGTCGAGTCAAAGGGATTTGTTAATTAGAATTTGTCAATATCCTCAACATGGTATACTCGTTGCATCTAATTGCTGTAATGGAAATGAATTTTACTGAGAGTAACAGAAATATGTAAGTGTGGTGACTGTTTGTTACATTTAATAATTTATAATTTTGAACTTATACCATCGCGGCATTTTGCATTTTAACTATAACGGGTAATTTGGCTATTCTACACTTGTCCACAGCTGGTGCTCGCTTTTTCTCTCGTTGAGAAAATGAGAATGTCAACCATGCTCGCTTGCGGATTGAAAAACTTCACACAACTTCGAAAACATTGTGGAGAATTCTCAGACCCACAAGTTTCCTTGTTTTCCGTCACCGAAGTATGTGATAATTAATTTCTCCACAACCTTTTTTATTGATATATCTGTGATATATTACTTTATTACAGCTACTTGTAGGATTTGAACTCTGGTTTTCAACGTTTTTGTGCTAGTGTAATATTTGTCATATATAAAAAAGTAGGTATCCGCTATGTTAAAAAACAGCAAACCGGCGCGGTTTAGAGTTGATTGGATAATCGCTACTGGCAAAAATATCTTGAGCGCTCTGTGCTTTAGAGGGCACAATTAAGCCGTCGGTTGATACTGTCAAACAAGAGTCCTTTAACCAGGTCAATGACCCTTGGGCGACATAAGGACTTCCGAAAGTTGCCCAAAAACCCATTCCAACAAACCTAGCGAGAGCAGTGAGGTAGAATGTACTACAAGACTGTTAAATAAAAAGAAAGCAAGAATGAAAGAAAACATTTCTTTCATAATTGTAAAGTGGTTAACAAATGAAAATCCATCGAACAAACGTAACAAGAGCAGTGTGGTGGAATAATCTACTAGAATGTTGAATAAAATTAAAGAAAGAAGAAGAGAAAACATTTATTTTGTAATTTTAAAGTGGTTTACAAATAAGAACCATTCGAACAAACATCACGAGTGCATCGTGGTGGAACAGCCTGCAAGACAATAGAGAGTATATATTTATTTCATCATTTTAAAGTTGTTTACAATTGAGAACCACTCCAACATACGTAATGAGAGCAGAGTGCTTAAAATTTTTAAATAGAAAGAAAGAATTGAAGAAACCATTTATTATTTATTATTCATTCATTTATTATTATTTATTTCTTCTTAGGAAAAGGATTGCACAAATCTTGTGTCACGGTGATTGTGAGGTGTCACAAAGGTGATTGTAACGATATATCACTAGGAAAGAAATGTGAAGATAAGGAAGAAGTGATCCAGTCGTAGATCGATTGTGATATTGTTCATAGAACTACCACTTATTGGGACAATGATCCGACTTTGATTCTTGGCCTAGACAGGCTTTTATGTAACGATACGTATTTGTTCTCCGATCAAAGTCGTCAATGATGTCAAATGATTTTCATAATAAGTATACAAAATATACAATAAATACCAGTGGTTACTGCTATATACAGTAAGTTATTTATTCTTTTGTCTTGAACGCATCAGATTTCGAAACCAATTGAGCCAAAAACACAATTGTTGCTGTTAACACATTGGAATGCCAAATTATCGAAAACAGAAGACGATATTTTCACGGAAATTTTTCGTTAACACAGCCAGTGTTTCAGTGCACGAAACGTCATTTATTTTCATCGACAGCTCGGAGCAGGGGTCGCCGCGAGACCTCTGGAACTGGCAGAGTGAAATGTAACAAAAGCGAGTATCGGCCTATTCGCTGCGTTGCGTTTCTAGCTTTTTAGGTCGTGCCTGTCAGAGCAAGGTGCTACATTAGTGTTGTTACTAGGACTTGTTTTAGTAGACGTAGAATGGTTTCAATCTGAAGTATATGTTCTCTAAGTACGCGTTGCGGATTTTTGCTCGAATCAAGCTCTGTTTTGTACATAGTTCGTAATAAAACACAAGCAACGTTAATGACATGGAAAATAATATTCTTTCGTTAATTGCAAGTCTACTTATATTGTACTATGTATTAGATTTTATAAGTATTAATGACACTTAAAAGCTTCTCTAAGCCATTTAATTTTTTTTATGTATTTTCATGTCGTATTCAAGTCGTAAAGGAACAACCTAATATTATATGATGGTCACAAGAATCGATATTGATAATCGTTTTTTATTTAAAAAAACATTTTTCAAAACAATATTTCAACGTCAAACTACACTGTCGCGCATAGATGGTGATATTTCGTTATGTGCCTGTACCGTGCACTTTCTAGAATCAGGTCTTAATTGTTTTTAAAGTACTTCAGTTTAAGTTTCTGTAACCTTAATAAACAGTAGATTTCCCGTTTTTCTCTTAGCTGACAACAAATGGTGCATTCTTGTAATGGTGCATTCGGACCTCTAGATTTTTTCGGATTTTTCCGTTCATCAGTCCAGCACTAAAGATATAAAAATCTTTTTATAGTTTTAAAATGGATTCATAGTTTTTGGATATTTGAGTCAGACATCCATTTTGCATGCAGAGGTCCAAACGCAAATTGACTTTTTTTTATTGTGGCAAGTTTCATATTTAGTCCACAATTTAGTTCGTACAATTGAGTCAACAATGAATAATTTAAAACGTTTAATCGGTCTATTAATATTTTTTTTTACTAAATATATATTATATTAGACTTGGTTTCAACGGCGGTCTTCGCACAGAAATCTTGAGTTCGAATCCTGGACGCACTCTTACAGTTTCAAATTCAATTCATTCATTCCGTATCGGTAAGGGATTCCAGGGAAAACTTACATGTCTGAGTGTTCTAGACAATTTTTCAAAGTGAAGCCTGCCAACCGGCACTTGGCTTGGCATTCTGGCAATTGTAAGTACTCACAATGTTCGAAGAGGCTGGAGCACAAATATCGAACATTGACTTCTATTTCAAAGCTGAATTTCTTTCATTAATTAAGAAGGACTGGGCTGCACCAATGAGCACAGTTGTTGATGTTTACGTAACATTCCGATATAATCTTTAAAGATACTAGAGCTGAGCGAAGGCGCTATATAGAACATTGTTTTGTTTCCGCTACCACTGCATTCGACGATGCGCAACGACAAAGAAAAAACATTGGTACAATTTAATAAATTGGATTTCTACCAAACGTTTCAGATTTCATTGTTGTAACAGTAATGAAGATTACGGATCTTTTAACAAAACTACACATATAATATTTTACTGAGATTACAATATTAATAATGAAAACATTTGACTAGTGTCATCGCTATATCGTTGATAGTTTTTTGTGTTAATGTCTTTATTGTTGTGTATTTTGTATATGACTATATTTCTGTACCTTATTAGTTTACAAATACATAATAATCGATTCCATAATTTATATTAATTACATCAAATACAACTATATAATAATACTTTTAATCAAAACCCATCTTACAAAAACATAAAGTAGCTCAGCACCAGCTTTATTACCTCATTAGGTAAGTTTATAAGCCGCCTTACTCGGTGGAAATAGCGTCATGGAATAATCAGTAAAAAACGATGCAGTACAGGCACTTTTGATAGAAGAACAAATACAGATAAACATATTTATAATGTCTTAAATGGTAGGTACTCTATAACATAGCATACAATAATTTAAAAACGTGGTTTACGTATGGTATACATATGTATATCTCATATACCCTATTTACCTATGTACCTATATATGTACCTATATTTAATATAGCCATAATTACGGAGTACAACAAACGTCACTCTCCACCTCACCGCGCACACACTGATTCGGAGCGTCATCAGGGTAGGTGGACTAGAGGACAGCTTAAATTTTGTAGTTTCGATATCACGTACGATCCTGCAAAATATAAATAACCAAAATATTCGTGAAAACGCTCATAGCCCGATGAGGACTTGTCTCATTTCCTCGGACGGCATCAAATTGTCCGACATAAGCCTTCTCTCAATCCGTCATCGTCATTACTAAATAAAGATACAGTGATTTTGAAGCTTTAGGTTAGTTAGGTTTAGGCTAGTGTTGAGTGCGGTAACTACTTGTGAATGTAAGGTACAGGGATGTTATGGAGCTTCGTAACCGTAACCGAAACTATCGGATATCCGAAATAAAATATATCCGAATCCGATAAAAAAGATTCAAATAATTTTGGAAATTGGCAGTCTAAATAAAAGACGTTGTGACATATTTTTGCGGCCGATACGATACAGGAGCCGCGTCGCTCTCAATTTTACAATTTTTATTATTTCATTTTTAAGGCCATTGTCAAACAGTTACCTTGTAAATACATTATATTTTTTTCCAAGCCCCAAAATCATCTAATATCCGTAACTGAAACTATCCCAAACGATCGCATAATCCGAAACAATTTCATATGTGTAACCATAACTATAACATCAGATCATATAACCGTAACATCAGATCCGAAATTAAAAAAAATCCAAATACATAATATCCCTAGTAAGGAATCTCCAGAAGCAAAGCGAAAGCGAGTTATTCATATGTACTAAAATATGGATGTCATGGCAACACTGTGGGGTGGGAGAGAAGAAATCCTCACGGCTGATGAGTTTTTTACCTTTAACCTCCATTTTTTACGTTAGTACAACATCACGACACAGGACACTAACACCATCCTCACGCACTGTCATTGATTGTCCAGCTCGGAACTGCTTTTACCAGACATAAAGACTGGATTCCACGTTTGAGCAAATTTAGACCCATTATCTTTATTAAATTTTTAGGATATTTTTGATGTCTGTGGCGCCCCTTACTTAACGTGGAATATAATGACTTTCGGCCGAGATAACCTGTTGACTATGAAATTCCAATTAACGATTTGAATGGTATTTAATTAGATGCCCGATGGTGTTTTTGGGTCTTTTTTCATAACCGACTTCAAAACAGGAGTTCTTTACTCGTTTGTATTTTTCTTTATGCTTGTTACCTCAGAATTTTGTCATTTATTAATCGATTTGGAAATTCTTTTTTGGTTTGAGAGGGTATACTTCGCATTTGATCCTACTTAAATTTGAAAAAAAATTACACCCCTAAAGGTAAAAAACAAGAGATGAGAGTAATTTTCTTCAAATTGAAATTTTCTTTTTTTCTTTAAATTTTTGGCAACATTGATGGGTTCTTTTATCAGTTGAGAAATAGTCCAATTTGTTAATCCAATATAGGAGCTACCGTAGTCACAATCGATTTTGTAAAATTCGGAGCCCTGATGCATATACAAAAATATTAATTTATGTTTGAAAATATTAATAACGTACCTTTCACGAAAGTTGAATTCTTCGAATCGACTGACTCGTAATTCGAAATGAAAAGCTATTGTAGATGTGGGTGGCTGTGGTAAGTATTTATTGTTCGAACTATACACAATCTCTGTAGGGAAAGCACAATTGCGGCAAGCAATAAGTTTGACGCGTTGTTTACGAGAACGTTTGAGTACTCTGACCCCGGACGAGAACAGCGAGACTGTTTTGTGGCAGGCAGAAATTTTCCCTTATTACTCGGAAATTTTTGCTATCGGACTAAAGTAAAAACTGTACATACACTCGTCTCATCTGTTAGAGGTACATTTTGATATGAACATCGATATCTGTTAGAGTCTCGCCTTATCGCATTCTGTTAAAGGATTATTGCACCTATATTACGGTTTTTTTTATCGTTATAACAGATAAAATGGACGAGATACGTGATGATAAATTATCACGACAACTTATTCATATCCATAAGCCTGTTGATCGTCATCAACGCATTGCCAAACAATAAAGACGCGATGAACGCCCTTGTTAACTTCCAATGCTGCAACAAAATTTTGAAATTATTTGACGGTTGATATTAGAAGGTTAGCATTAGTCAGACAGGTAAAGAGCCTATCAGCAACGAGCATCGGGATTAATTTGGCTTTGTTAGCTTTATTAGCTACTTTGTTAGCTACTTTATTTTATCATATTCCTCGAGAGTAATACATTTTTAACCTTAAATAAGACTCGGTTCAGTTGTAGTTCGTTACAAATTTTCGCTGTTTGCCCGCGGCACCGTTTTCTAATATCTGTCTCTCTTGCTTTTATCCTTTTGAATCCCATTACTTAATTGCATTACGAGTACAAAATGTCATAGGGATTTCCAGCAGACATTTACGTCGCAGGAAATTCGATTCACACTACAATTAGATTTCATCTAAACTGGATGAGAGGGACGCTCGTTACACAATGAATCAAGGAACTAGCTAGAAAGTAAAAAGAGAAGAGAACGATCGCGCATTTTATGTTTAGTATTAAAATTGTTTGAGTCATACATTTTAAATTATTTTTCAAACGGGACTAGTTCTTATTTATTCCATCATTGCTTGATAAATACGACTTGTGTTCATGTTTCATAGGGTTTTGTGTAATAGTTTAGCGAATACCACAAGGGGACATTTTTATGTTAAAGTTTTTTTTCAGGTTTATTGTTAGGTACATATGATGACGTGATAATACCAGTCAAGTCCGAATCGAAATTGCGATGGTTGGAGGTCCGTTTTGTAAATGTGTCTAAGAATATTATTCGCTTATGTTGAAATAATGGAACTATAGATGAGGACCTATATTCAGTGTTTTTAAACTAAAACAACTTTAGATATGGTAGAAAATATATATTGCTTCTACAAATCAATTATTTTCGGTATGCCGATAATTGGGCCACCGATCAATATAAATATAGATTCGGAGAAATGTCCGTGCGATAGAGGGACAGATAGATAGACACGTGAGTCTAGCATATCCTTTTTTCTCGATTCAATTTTACAGGTATCTAAGGTACAGAGCATCTAAAGAGGCTCATTATTCATAATTTCACAAAATCAAAATAAAAACTTTAAAATTTAGGGAAACCATACAATACCAGGAAATTTGTACTTTACAAATGAGAAGGGCATCCTGGGAACGGAAAGAAATTACCATCGTTTCCCGTTGATGGAATTTTTAACGAGCCGGAAAAGCGCAACTGGCGGAAAATGTACAGTTAAATTTCTAGTTACCCGCACCAAACTCATATTTTTATGATTCTACTAGATATTGCACGCAACTTTTTTCGCAAAAATTTAGTTAACAATTTAGTAATATTTAAACAGCCTAGTTGTAATTTTATAAAAACACAGATATATAGTTCAAATAAGACATATTCATAGTTTCTGTTATTTTTTGCAGTAACGTACTTATACGCTTTTGCATAAATTTACGTTGGAGAATGAGATAATGAAATACATATTGAGTTTAAAAATTACTTATTCGCGGGTCACTATACAGTTGTAGTGTAACTAGCTCATGGACTCGCGATTGACTGACAAATCCATCTTCCTACATGAAACTTAAGTTAAATGGCTTACATATTGCAGCTAATCACATAGGACAATTTAACACATAATTAAGAGAATAAGAGGGCTCCACCTATCCTTGAACCCAAACCAACTTCCTCCGCTTGTGGTGCACTCTGCTGAACAACGGACGAGCTAATAATCAGGTCAGGTTATAACGGGTCATCCGTTTGAAGCAGTGAAAGCCTGGTGGTTTGAACGTACGTCTTACGCACGTGAGACGTGAGTTAAAATCTTGTATTAACCTGTTAAGTTTTAAATTATGTGCGTATTAAAATTAAATTATCACTAGCTTTGGTGAATTGAAATATCGAAAGAAAATCTGGGTATCTAAGAGTTCGTTATAATTATCTTAAAGGTATGTGAAATCTGTCAATCCGCACTAGGACAGCGTGGCATACTGTTACCTTAAGTCCCCTCATTGTGAGTGGAGACCTGAGCTCAGAAGTGGGAGGTAATGGGTTGTAATAATGAGGATCTAATTGGATTCCGACGATATTCGTGTTTAGTGGTAGTGATCTTTACCTGCCTAATTATATACCGTCTACCTACCAGGATCAACCGTGAAATATTTTGAACGCATTTCGCTTGCAGAATCGGAGAGTGTATAACTATTTTCGGATGTCAATACGTTTGTGATGACCATCAGAGGATCGTTTGATACAGTAAAATAATGAATAATGGTAAACTTTAATACCTCACTTATATACAAAATAAGAATCACTTAAGCCGAGTCACGACATATCCGGAATCATTTGATATACTTCATATTTGAGATTTGTGTTGACAAGGAGGGTGGTTCTGGTTTCTGTAAGACGTATTTGTACAGACGATATTAAAATATACTCGGAATGATTTATTGAAATAGGTACTTGTTTTTAAATAGAGCAAAATTTTCATTCAACAACTCACACAAAGATAATTATGTATGTTTTGTTATGTTTATCTACAAATACTAGTCTAAAAGTGTTATAGGGTCGAATCTCTACCTTCTTATCGATATGGAGGTAAAAATATATTTTTTGGAATTTTCGTCTCTCTGTCTGTTTGTTATAGTATTTTTACTATATGCGGAATTCACTGAACTTCCGGAAACACATTAGTCAAATGTATTTATATATACACAAATATGGACATTCATTCAACTTTCTTTAATTACTTTATATTTTATCATGTCGCACCTTTAGAATGAAAGTGACTTAACTCAAAATTCCTGAAATTCCAGATTTTACTATAAATTTACTTAAAATAGCCTACTCTAAAATCCCATGGTAAAAAAGAGCCCGAATTATGAGTGAGAAAGGGAAAAAGGGAAAACCTCGTACATCAGTCTCTTTAAATTTACTCAAGACCATACATTTTTGAAAACTTTCTTCGTCATTTCCCATAAATTGCAATTTTTGAGTTAAGTCCCTTTCATTCTAAGGGTGCGATGACATATCATATATCAACCGTTACGAATACCACTTATTTGCAATTTTTACTAGCTCACGTAATTTCACTTAACACATATATAAATTACATATGTTAGTTACAAAAATGTTTGCTTTCGTCATCAAATCAGTGAAACTTCTATACTTTGTATCAATATCTATTTGGTGACTGTATGTAGATTCGAGTGTCAGCAAAGCTTGACGTAACTGGAATATAAAGTTAAGGTCATAGGGCACAAATGTCAACTACAGGTATGTAAGGTAGATTATTGCAAGCGACATGTTAGCGAATGTGCATTTAAAATTCGCGTGTATTTATGAACATTATAAGCATGTACAACGATGAAGTGTATATTGACTATTTGGAATTATGTAGGCGCTAAGTCGATAACCATTGTAATTTTTTTTAGATACAGTATAAGTCAATGTTTGAATATGGCATATAGCTTTTTATATTAGCGCATTAACTTAATAAAACTCTTTTCACTTTTGATTTAAACTCATCCATACTATAATGAAATAGAAACACCGCGCGATTATTCATATCCTTCGCGGTTCGCATAATAAATGTCGAAGCAAAACGCGTTCTATTAGTTATAATATCCTGAAATTATTATTAGTTGTAATCAACGTTTGGTCATAATTAATATGATATGCGAATTAACATGATATGTTTAACGTGAAATTATTTTAAGTATTTATCTTTTCATTGCACCTCTAATTTATGAAATTAATATGCATATTCGAAATTACTTATCAATTAAAGGAGACACTGTTTAGGATATCTGGGTAACTGGAGAGTATTAATAATGGTCTCGAAGGTGATTGAAATCAGTAATTCATATTTGGTTCACTTAGTGGACTGGGGCCTTAAGCCTTATCTACGCAAGATCCGAGCGCAGTAGAAGAAGAGTTATGGATTGTGATCAAGTAATACGTGACTATAAGTTGCTTGTATCAATCTGTGTCGCAATTAGTTTTCTGGTACCCATAAGATAAGTTAATAATAATTATAATTATAAACGATTACACACTCACACCTCCGCACTAGGATTCCCTGTGTTGCGGGTGGCATGGACGTACATAAATATGACATTACAAACACCCATGGACTGAGCACAAATGTTTATCAGTTAAATAAACGTTGCCCCAGCCGGGAATAGAAACTGGGAATCCTCCTTCGGTAGTCAGAGCCACTGGGCTGCACGCGCATTACTTGAGGCTAAGGTTAATCTAAACTTATGTAGCACAGTTTAATGAATCACAACTTAATCAATGAAAATAATAATGTCTGCAACTTATTATTTACATAAATTCTGCTTTGCATAGCGTCTACACGACGCGGCCATTTCTACTTCTCTGTTTATCCTTATCAGAAAAAGAAGAACCCTTCGATTTAGAAGAGGCTACAACAATACAGTTCCTTGATGTATAAGAATATTAACAATATTTTATTAATTTCTCAATAATGTACTCCGCTATACATTCGGAGATTGCTTTTTAAGTATCAGGAATATAACATTGCGTACATTGGAAATTATTGTAGGAGAGGAAATCGGATTTTCACAACGGAGTATAATAATAGTCAGCAATCGTTTGTAATTTTTTTTTCATTAGAGTGAAGAGAAGAAGTCAAGACAAAAAAAATATTTTTTATGTCAATAGTTAACACAGGCCATCTTACAGTACTACAATACTAAAGGCATTATAGACGCGTTAGTGGTCAAGATAGAAGCCGGGACCTGTTCCTTACTTGGTTTCCGACACTGCAATCGAAATACGTCTAAACTCGAATATCTCTGAATTAAGCTAGCTGATATATAAACCAGGAGCCCAACAGGAGGGACCGTTCAACGCCTCGTTCTTTCAGTAGGGTATATTGACTAGAGTTCACTTGATCAAAAGGATTTGTGGAACCTCCTACACCCAACGCTAGCGAGTAACCAATCCATTTAACCACATCTTGATGTTAGGGAAAGATAAAGAAACATTAGAGATATGTTTGTCCAACATTTATAATGAATGTACTTAAAACTATTTTATACATTTACTGCTAAGGTAACTATTGTTACATATCGACTACGTTTGACTATGGACACTTAGAGCGTCTCGAAAACAACAAAACTCGGAGGTTTTTATTATTCAAGATCATTAGGCAGTGATCGTTTCGTCTTAAAATATGTTTTCGTTTCATTACCACTTATTTTCTACTTTTTCCAATTTATGTACATTAGTGCTAATCGACCTTGAGTTTTTACAATACAGTAAAAATAAATAACAAAAACCAAAACATTTGGGTTTGCGTAAAATACTTAGTTATTAGACATTTCAAAATGAAGCTTGAATTCAATAAATTTAAAGTAAGTAACTATTCAAAATAACACCAAATTTCTTTTCTAAGAAGAAGAACGGGATAGAAGGTAGGAAGAAGTCGACATCTAGCACTCTACTTATATCACACAACAATAAGAATAATCTACGAACTCTTTATCGTCAGTCTGACCGGACTTCACAGATGAAGAAAGTTTCGAAGGAACAAGGTGAATCGTTCCACTTGAGGCCTTTATCGTCTCTGTTCCAAAGTTCTAGGCAGTTTTCTTCTTCTCCGTTTTCGTATCTGAAGTTGTTGGGTTCTCCGGCGTTCCAGTTGACGAACGTCAGCGGCCGTCCGTTGGCCATCCAGAAGAAGTTGCCCTCCTCAGCCAAGTCCGTACCTGACGTCCAGAAGTGTTCTCGGCCGTAACCTGGAATGTATAGAGACACAATAAATAATGTATACAGAATGCTGTAACCTTATTAATAATTTTCCTGCCTGCTGCAGGATTCCAGTTGCAGTTGGGATACATTTATGGGACGGATAACTGTTTTTTTTTCGGGTCATATCTGTCTATGTCAACTGCAACACACACAACTTTAGTTGGGGGGCGTAAGAGCATAAGTGTTTATTTAATTATTCAAGTTTGGGTTGACAAAATTATATTTCCATAGAAATTTTGGTGTGTCCATAATAATCGGGGCTCTGGATATGAATCCTGCATGCCAGTTTAATTTTTCAAAGATAAGCATCTGTTTATTAAATACATTTAATTAAAATATATAGATATGTTATATTAAATAATAATTAATAATCTAATTCATGCATCAAGTACCTCATTTTTATAACACTCGGACAAAAAGGCAGATTAACGATAAACTTTAAAATCGATTTTGGGAAAACAAACGCAGTTATGTGATTAGTTTCCTTTACATTTTTGTGTTCGTTAGAGGGATAGTTTAAGAACATTTTAAAAATTACCATATAAAATATTATCTCGAGCTAAAGGAGGTCAACGGTGAAAGCGGCCAATAAAAATAGAGAAAAGTAAAAGAAGAGGGAATAGAAAGTACTAGGGCGAACAATAACAAGTCGTTGGCGATAAAAACGTACCACATCTGGATGGGGCAAGTATTAAACGCAGATAGATTGACATGAATAGTGCTTAGAGCGAAAACATGGTATAAATAAATACGTGAACTGATTGATTGACATTTTGCTTAGCAATGTGTAAGCAAAATTATGGATTGGGAAGTAGTTTTTGGAGATATCGCAATGGCCTGAACGTTGGTCTCCCGCACGGAGAAACTGGGTTTGAGTCCTAAACGCACGTCTTATTCTAAGTTTTGCGTTTATTATAAATTAATAATTAATTGTTTTGTTAAAGGAAAACATCGTATGGAGCATTGCGTAGAGAGTTCTCCATAATATTTTCGAATTTATGTGAAGACTGCCAATCTCTATTAGGTAACATGGAGTAATACGCTTTTAAAAGCCTCTTTATGATAAAGCCTATGCACACCACCTTTTTATAATCAGATAAGTAACAAACGGATTCACAGCACCCTTTTTGGACAGTTTCTTGTTAATACAGCTTCTTGCATTGCCAATATAAGCAACCTATGGGTGGCAGTGACCACATACTATCATGTTTACAGAAGAAATCTTAAGGCTAGATACTGGTTTGTGTGCCTTATTGACACGGAAGACATAAACACAACTTAACATTTTAAAGAATTATGTACATCTGTAATCCAATTAAAAAATTACTTCACTTATTAAAAGTTATATTGTTACCGAGTAACATTAAACATATCTTATATTTAAAAAAATAGAATTCCCAACGAAAATTGCAATGCAGCGCAAGCATATCTTTCACGGACAATACCGTGAGGGGGGTTTGCTAGTCTATACAAATATTATAAAGAGGAAAGCTTTATATTTTTGTATGTTTGTAACGAATAAATTCAAAACTACTGAACCGATTTTAAAAATTCTTTCAACGTTAGAGTGCTACATTATCCTTGAGTAACATGGGCTATATTTAATACTAGAAAAAATAAGGGATCCTTGCTATAACTTCAATAACGTGAACCAAGGTGTAAAAAAATTTGCTTAAAAATTTCTGTCATCGCATACGCTGCGGAAACTATTGATGATAGAACAAAAAAAAATGTTCTACAATATTAGAGAACATATACGCTTCGCGATACTATATGTTCAACTGTTGTAGTTATGTTACTATAACCATTTTTTACATTTTAAAAGCTGACGAAAATTAGACCACGATAACCATACCTTCGTATTAATCCTTATCCAAATAAATCATTTCATATTCAAAACTGTTTCAATACCTATATATAACTTTTTGAATTACTCAAATCGGATATTCCATTCAGAAGATTTTACGAATTTAGCAAAATATACACCGCCGCCACCCCCGCGCAATGACCAGTGTGGTCCCACGCAAAACAGCCGTAGCGTAGGCCGGCGGACAAAGCGTCGGCTCCTTACGCAGCGGACATATGAAGCGGATATATGTATAAAGGAAAAAAATACATACCTATTTCCTTTATAAAGATAAAATTATAAATATATCTCAAAATGTTTAAAAATAAAAGTACACCCGTACGAAGCCGGGGAGGGCCGCTAGTATGAAATAAACTAAAAATTAATATAAGAAGAGAACATAAAATTAATAACCTTTTGTGTGACACAATAATAACAATACAAACGAACATAGGACGTTCATAACTTTTACACGTTTTATACATATATGCCGTAGATTTATGGTAATATCAGTTTTTCATCAAGAACCTAGGGTTTAGATCAAGAGCCAGAAGACGACAAAATGGTTACTTAATACTAACTTAAACCTACAGACATATGTATATAGTAGTTCTGGATAATG
Source organism: Megathymus violae (assembly GCA_003671415.1). Lineage (NCBI taxonomy): Eukaryota > Metazoa > Arthropoda > Insecta > Lepidoptera > Hesperiidae > Megathymus > Megathymus violae. The sequence continues at coordinate 1,327,343 of PDGT01000061.1, forward strand.
ACGGCAACGAACCTGAATCTTTGACGTATTTTTCCAGCTTGTCGTTTTCTTCTTGCGAAGATATAGAGGCGAGGTGCATACCGTGGAACCTGCAGTATTGTTGCGCTTTGAACCAATTAGCCTGAAATAAGATAAATATGGTGATAAATTATCTAAATATACTTATTACGTAATGGAGTCGAATCTGAACTTTATATACTTTAAAGATGGTAATGAAGGTGGCACTGATACCGTTTTAGCGATTTTCTCTCTGGATCTAGCGACTTCAAAAAATATTGATTACTAGTGACTTTTTATATATTGAAAATATAAAAATATTTTGGTACAAATTTAAATGTATATGACTGTTATGAACAACTGATTGATGATTCAAATTTCATTTAATTTGTACCATATTTTTGCCATTTTTGAAATATTTAGCGACTTCTAGCGGAATTGAGGTCTGGGGATTTTCTTTTTCTCCGCCACGATATCACTCCGCCGTTGATATATTGACGTGACGCCCGGTTTATTTATCTTACAATATTGGTAAATTAAGAAATTGATCCATTCTTATAGATTAAGACAAAGTAAAAATCAATACTAGAATAATACAAGTATGAGTTTTGTTAAAATGTGTATGAATGTTTTGAGTGCTTTTTTGTACGTGTTAAATATATTTCTAATAATATGAACTAGGAAAATCGATACTTAAAGGGATAGTATTAGATTATATGGGTGATATTACTTATGAACGGATTATGTTTCCCGTAACGTAAAACGTGAAACAAAACCTTTGTCTCGTACGAATTTCAGTCTTATTTCCGTGACATAAGACTAGAGTTACTCTTGACACATTTTTTATTGTTCACAGAATGAAAAGCAACAATGGTGGTTTTTATATCCGTCGTTGTTTGTCCCCTGCTTGCTCGTCTATCTCTGATGCTGACCTGCCTTTGTAAGAGTGAACATTTTTTGCGAAAAATGCTAAATAGATCTGTCTACTCCGTATTTTAAAGAAAAAGCCATTCTGTATCGCCATAAAGCTGATTACATCACTGTTAAGTAGGATATTGGTTTCACAACAAATATATATATATATATATATATATTTGTTGTGAAACCAATGTATTGTTGTATATATATATATGTATATAGATAGAGTATATATAAATAGAGTTTTTATCTAAGGTTTACTAATTTACTAACAACTAATGAGATTGGTGAATTTGAAGTATACTCGTACGTGTTAAGACTTATCGAATGATGATATATATTCTCGACTGAAAAAAATCTTTATTAAAATAACAAGATGAACACATATTTAACGAATCAAATGCATTTTATGTACAATATTTTAAGTTGGACGAAACTGGCAGCAGCGCCCATATTTTCGGGCAACTGTTTATTTATTTTCGTCTGGCTATTATAAATCTATTTATAAGGTAGTTTAAGACATACTTTAGCAATATCTCTAAAAGCGAGTCACGTAAAATTGTTGTAACTTTATTGTCAAATAATATATGCTTTTACAAAGATTACAGTTGGTGACTAAAATTAAAATTAAATTTGTAGTTGGTTCTGGTGCATATTTATCTAGGCACGGTTCGTCAGGTATTGAACTAACAACGCTGGATATATCTCTTTAGTTAGGTATAGATTACGAACTACGTTCGAGTAGGTATGTACTCGTATTAGATTGCTTTACTTGATACAATCACTTGTATAGTTTGCTGCTGAATCATCAGGTAAGGTCGTAAGAATTGAGATTTAGTTTATCTGTCAGATAAGTTCCTAAGAGCCTATCAGAGACTTTACCTCATATACTTTGATAATGAAAGAAGAGTAGGTTGTACCCATGAAGTTATAGACAAAGATGGAGACCGAACTTAGTCAAATACCTACTATTGTCTGTATCATTCCGTGTGGGCTATCTTCTTTTTTGAATGAAAACATTTGTATTGCCTTCACTTAATTTAAATTTACAAGTGAATACATTGAAAGAATCAACATACCAACCATATTACAAGTTATACATCACTGCCTAGAAAGAAATATAGAACGTAATGAACTCTTCTACGATCATAATATCGGACGTCCCTATGCATAACTGAGTTGTTCAATCAATAAAAAATTTCCTATTTTTAAGGATCTGATAAAGTGGCAAAACTAACATCGTATGTCACTAACAACCACATATATTGCGTTTGTTTACTTTGCAATTCACACGTTTCGTTTTAGATTGTTTTGCGTAAATCTTGAACATATTAAAAAAAAAATGGTGCCAAATTGTTGTAAGTGGTTGTTGAAGTACTTGGAGCCCGGGCGGTGTTATAAGATTTCACGCGTAATTATTAGATCCTGGTTATTATTGTGAACCGAAATATCATAGTATCATTTTCACTTCGTTTCTTTCTATTTCCTGATATTACATGTATGTTAGTGTTTTTAACATAATGTTAAATAATCAATATGTCACAACCGAATAGTTTTACATTAATAAACATTGAGTTTGTGCAGACTGGGTAGTTTCGAGTTAATGAGATGATATTAAATAGTGTCTTCATATTTAGGATATATCTGGGAAATTCTTAGAGATTAAACTTTTTATTAAAGATTAAAGATTCTGAAACTTTTACTAATCATAATTAGTTATCAACATCTTTATGTACACATATTCGTAGGGGAAATACCAATTTTTAATTTTTGTTTTTTTTTTTTTATTAAAATATTGTGCTTTTTAAGATCATAAAACAATTATATTTTTTCTAGATCACCTAAAAACGAGACTCGATGAAAAATGTGGCTATCGAGTGTCCCCATACAAGACAAAGTTTATGAAAGTTCAAGTATTTGCAATTCGCATTTCCAACACAGAAATGATACTCAGTGATTTATGTGGTAAGAGGCAAAACTTACGTACATAGATCAATAATATTTAGTCATGTGTAATACAAAAATAAATTATTATAAGTTGAATAGTGGTTTTATTTTCTTTTATATGGAAATTACCCTTTACCGGTCGGTCCTCTTATTTATTTAATCTTTTTGCAATCCTTTAATAGTCCACTACTGAGCATGAGTCACTTCCCAGAATGAGAAGACTACGGCAGTAGTCCATCAGGTTGGTCAAGTGCGGATGGGCAGACTTCACAAGACTGAGAACATTATAGAAAATCCAGGTATGCAAGATTCCTCAGGAGATTTTCCTTCACCGGGTGCAGATGGTATTCATTTAAAGAAAACGCATACACAAAAAAAAAGTCACGGTACACCGGTTCACGTTCGGTTCGCATCCCGGTTCGCATTTGATTCGCATCCCGGATCTCTCGATGAGTGGTTGAATTTAAATTTAACTAATCGCAGATTGTGCACGTTTTATTACGTACGTCTTATTAGTAGCTATGTGACTTTAGAGTTTAATAAAAAATGATATTAATAATAAATAAACTTCAAAAACTGTTTCAAAGAATGTAGGTATTGTAACTAATATTTTGAAAATTATAATGATAATGAAATAACTACTCACATAATTATATACTTAAGTTGATATCGGCTATACAAACATATAAATATAAAATTATTTTACGTACTATGTAAGAATTTCAACAATATATTTATTTTAAAGATTGGGTGAGTTCTATATATGCAACTATTTTCACCGACAAATTATCTGATATACAAATTTACATAATTGAAATCGAAAGTTGCGAAGTCGCAATTACATAATTTGTTTGTTAAATTCTTCCAATTATAGATATTGGCATATTAATAATCTACAATAGTCTACTAAAATAAAAACACGTTTATGGCGTCACAATAATGATTATACAATGAAGATCTTGCTGAGGATTTTTTTTAATGTTTATGATAGCTCCATACCTAAATTATTAAATCACTCAATTAATTGGCTATTAAAGCCCATGAAATTTGTTATCGATATCAAATAGTATTGGTAAAGGTCACGTCTTCGAAACATTTGAATCACCTCTAATAATTAACCGATAATAATTGACGTTGACTTCGTTTGGGTAAAATATATATATGGATTACTCTGTATCCCGGATTGTGCATGTACATTTATATATATGGTAAAATATTTCAAAAAGGTTCTGGATATTACCTTCCAATACACATTACACAATACACAAAAAATTCGCACTCCTCATGACATGAGTATAGATTAGATTCTCTTAAGATTAACGAGAAGCAAGATATATTTATTTACACGTCGGCTGTTGCAATAATAATAACAAGAAGAACAAGACATGCTGAGTAAAGCCCAAATGCTGGGATAGCGACAGAAGAAGTAACGTATCACTTACATACATAAAAAAAATATATTATAATTGTTATTGTCCCTGTCTGCATATACTGAGCGTGTGTTATAATCATATAGATTGGAGGTTTTTGACCATGAAAGGAAGGAGCGTGAACATCAGTAGTAATTACGGATTCGTTTCGTGCGAACTTATTGCGATGTTCATAATAACATTGACTTTTTGGCATTTGATCGACGACGTGGTAAAGATAACCTAGTCGTCCAATTTATTTTCCGTGAAACTCTTTATAATATGTATTTCAACACGAGAATAATAACTTAAAATTATTATACGTTTCTAATGTAACTGACAATTTAGTTAATATTAATAGACGATAAAGCAGATGTGGTTAACTAAACTTGTAAGTTAACTTGGAATAATATACACTAATAAATAAATAAAATCCGTGTCAGTTTTCTGTAAAAGCTGATTCTGTACATGAAATTCATACGTAATTTTGATTTTAATGTACATAAGTAAATGCGTGTTGTTAGCAATATAGACCGCAAAACATTTTTTTTGGAATTTCTCTCTGTCTATGTAAGGACAGCGCTATGATTATTTTAACAGATTTAAACAATACTTAATATATTTGTGACTTATTCTATGGGTCATAATTATGGATATTTTCACATGGAGAAAAGGACCTATTTCCGCGAAATAGGAAATAAAATGTAATGTGGACATTCTGTTAAGAGGCTAGTAAATAGTTTAACTGTTTAGATGTATCCGTTGTATTAATTCAAATATTTCTAATTCATAGAACTGGAAAAATCGATCCTTAAAACAATACGGGTCCTTAAAACAATACATGTAAGGCAGATATTAATCTACACAAATAATAAAATTGTAACTGATTGCTTTCTGTACATTAAGGATATATGAGAAAAACTATGATTAGGGGCCTTTATTAACGCAATAGAATACAAAACAATAGTTGTTAGAATTTTTGTCTGTTTGCCTGTATGTCTGTGCGCTTATTTGCGGTAATCTCTGAAACGGCTTATCCGATTTCGTTGCGGTTTTCACTAGTATTTTGCAGTAAATATTTATAGTTCGTTACATTTAAATCCGTTCAAAATAAAAAGTTATGATAATGTATGTATAAAATAATATATGTATTTCAAATTCACAGAACGGGTCAAACCCAGTTTTAAAACAATGCTATTTCTAAGCGTAAAGTACTTTTGCTGAAGCGATACGAGGGCGTTTTGCTATTGTTTAATAAGATTTATAAGTGAGAGTGTAACGAGATGAGATGGTATAAGAACGAGGCTTAAAGATTCACGATACAAATGAAATGAATGACTAAAGCGGTTTTGCCGTCAATGTTAGGAGTAGATGAGTCATGATGAATATTGATAGGTGTCGAATGTCACGATTTCGAACGTTCGACGAATCGAGGTTATGTAAAACGTAAAAGTTCGATACGAAAACATTTGTAGGTTCTAACATAGTGTAAAAATTTGCAGTGGTTTATCGCCTGTGATGTCCATAGAAATGCCGACGATATCGTGTTATGATCTGTCGTATCGTCATTAGGTCACGTTTAATTAAATGATCTGTCGGTTGATAATATTATCAAATCGCGAACGATAATGATTTTGTCATCAATATTCTGCCATAGCATAATATGCGATTGTGCTTTATTTTGTACGGTTCAATTTTTGTAAGTACATATATTTTTTTACAACGTCCTTAGTTGATGTACTGCTTACAAATTAAAATACCTCTAGACAAATTAACATGTAAAAATATTGTTTTCAGAAGTGTTTTAGAGAATAAATTTAAATGGTTTTTAATAGAAGTAAAAGTTTTAGTTTTTAAGTTATTTTTGAGATGGTTCAGTAATTGATATTTTAAGTATAATAAAATAAATTGGCGGAGACCAATCATGATCAACGTTTTATTTAATTTAATTCTTCTTAGGGTCAATTTTCAATCCTCAGATAAAACGTTAGATAACTGTCAGGCAAAAATGACATTGAAAGTTTAAATTCTAGATTACCTATGTTTATTGTTTATTCGTGTGATTTACTGAACATAGTTTTCCCAATTAATTTTTATTCCGAATGGGTTCAAAAAAAAGGGAACGTTCGGCTAATTTTAATTCTGCTGAGATCCAATTGCTTGTGAGTTTTGTCGAGAAGTACAAGTCTACATGAATGAATATTAACAGCGCCTTTAATTAATGTGTCATTACAACAAGTAATAATCCATATCATAACACTTTTATTTTGTAATAAACACAACTCGAAAAATAACAAAGTATCTAGGTAAGTTACAGTATTGTTTTTAATAACTGTCACTGAAATTCATTGAATGCGATCATCAGGGTTGCCATTGAAGATTCTCTAATGCTCCGTTTTTTAACGTCCAATTCGCCGAATTAAAATTCAATTGGCAACTCTGAATATAACTATCTCTCGAAAAACTACTTATCTGGCCGTCAAAGGGACAGATCAAGTTATTCATCGGGTAGTTGCATTATTCGTCGAATAAAGCTTATCTGCCTATTGAAAAATTGATATTTGTGCTATTCGTCAAATAATCGCTATCTGTTTGTTTATCTGAGGAGAGAAAATTCGGCCCTTAATCTAATATTGTTTTAAAATATGTTCTGAGGTCTGACTCCCAAAGTAACGCATCTTTTCGAAACGGCAGTTGAAGTAAAAAATAACGCCCATAAGTGTATTTACAAAATACCTAAATGATTAAATAATTTTGAATTTCAGTTTCAATTTATTAATAATAGGTATTAACATAATTTTTGCTTTGGTTGAATTTGGTTGCTTCACTACTGTAGAAATTCACCCTCGCTTAGCTTCAGGAAACATAATAATTACGTTCACAAGTAGTAACCGAATCCGACATAATTGTTATTGATGACCCCGTAGCCCAGTTGGTAGTGACCCTGCCTGCCGAGCGGTCCCGGGTTCGATTCCCGGCCGGGGCAGATATTTATGTGACAGATAAATGTGTGTTCTCGGGACATGGGTGTTTGTGATGTGATAATTGTGTATGTCCATGCCACCCGCAACACAGGGAATCCTAATGCGGGGGTGTGAGTGTGTAAACGTTATTTTTTTATTTTATTTTATCACACGTTTTCTAGATATTTCATGTTTATTTTATACATCTAAACCTTTCTCAATCAAATTATATTGGTAAAAGTCGTATGGATATCCGTGCAGTAGTTTATGAGATTATCGGGGTCATACAGAGAAGAAGACTGATTGGTAACTAAGTAATGCTATTCATAATATGCCACTACATATTTTCTGTAAATTTATTTACGTACGCTGAATAAAAAGTAAATTCAATCGACAAGGTTTATTGTATATCAAAGAATGTAATGATAACACTAATGAATTATAGATACTGTATGAGGGATTTAAAATAATCGAGATTTGAAATTAATTGCCGTATTGTGAGAAGTTTTCAACTCCACTCTTCCTCTCATGTTCTACTTCTCTGCAGACAGGGATATGTAAGGCATCCAAGTAATTAAGGTCTACATAATAAGAAACTGATGATAAGATTACTTTATTACTAAATATATTCAAGTTTTCTATTAGGTTCCAAATACAAGGATTACCCTATCTATATGCATTGGCATAATCTTACACTCAGATTAAAACAAACTTTCAACTGTCTATCACGCAAATAATTCGGAAGTCAAATCAGGAACTCCAGTATTACAACCATGCAAGGACATGCTTTTGTAATAAATATAATATTAATAATTCGGTTACACATATGAACATGAACGAGTGGACAATTTCCTTACCTACATCCTTGTGACGTCATTATTAATAAATTATATAATATTATTATTACTATTATATCGTTATATTACTGATCATTACGTGCTCTCTTCGATGAACATAAATATAACAACTCAGTGGTTCGTTACCTTTAATGTTCGTGAAAGAAAAGCAAATATAGTTTTGTTGGATAACGCGTTATTTTAGCAATGATGTCACATGACACCACCTGTCATGGTAGCCATAGGATTGTAATTTCATCAAATCTATAATCCACTTTACAGTTTCGGGTCGATGCAATACTTGAAAGTGAATAATAATTACGTGCAATTCACTAACCGACAATAATGCAGTGCTGAAATCTCCTTATGTAATATACGATAAATACTTAAGACGTTGAAGTGTCTGTGAAAGTCTTCAAAAGTTTGAAGTTTGAAATTTGGCATATACCTACACTCTGCAACACCATTCACAGAAACCGTGTTTAAACATATCTCAAAAACCGCTTTCTCAGAATATCATAATAATTTCCTGATTATTCCATTGTGGTTTAGTTATTGTAAAGAATTTTTGCATAAGAGTTTTCATGTATGTAATGAACAACTCAGCACCTACTATCATTACAAAAACGTATTTAAAACGCTTACGGTAATCTTTTTTCAAAACACTTATCTAAATGATTTTAAATTCGCATCCAAGTTTTATTTATTTATATAATTTATATAACTTTATTGATTACAATATTAAGTTGTTACTGTACAAATGGCGATATATTTATACATATATTACTAGGAATAACGTCAGTAATGCTAATATACAACACGTGAACGACGATCCATTAGGCGTCAGAACCTTTTTCTTAAATATATACTTTTTACCGGGCCTTCTTAGATTATCAGGGAGAGTGAATACTCTCTTCTCTCATGGAATCATGAACGGGCAGCCTGAACTGTCAAAAAACCCGGACACGAATCCAGATCGATGAACCGGAACAGAGAGAAGGAGAACTGACTCACTAGAGCAAAAAAAGTAATGAACACAGGAGCAGTCAAATGAAGTAGCGACTTCGTTTTATTATTATTCTTGGAAACGAATAATAAAAACGTTTCGATTCGCTGAACAGTCATTCACAAACGACTTAACGACTCATAAGTACATATTGACTACTTCCATGGATATCGTGTGGGTAACAAACAAAGGCGAGTGGTAAATGTGTTTTACGAACATAACTTTTATGATACTTAAGTAGTTAGAAAGAGCCCGAGCTGGTTTATGAGTGGCACGAATTGGAGCGGTCCCAGAAACCTACTATTGGTGGTGACTATTGATAGGGAATGGATCCGGCAGTCAAATGTTTTGAAGATTGCTTTTTTTATTATTTATTTATTCTATACCCTGCTTTTTTTTATAATAATAAAATGCATTTTTGTTTTAACTAAACCTTCCCTCGCTTTCGTCGTACGCTATATCTTTCTAGTGTATTATTTTATCTAAAAGTAAAACCCACATTACAATCTGGATGAAGGTAGGTTTTGAGATTATAGCTTTCAGAGAGATAGAGACGTTGTTCTAAAACCTTAGTACTAGTTGACCGGGACTCCTGTCCCGTCGTTAGTGTGAATATATTGTAAAAATATATGTTTATATTCGGTAATGTCATTAAACGTTAAATATACACAGGCACACACACACACACACATATAAGCCTTAAGAATAAATCGATTATTACTTATTATGAATTAATATTAAGAAATATCCTATCCACGAAAGAAAAATATTGTATGAATATGACTATAACTCAATAAAACGTAGTCAACCAAAAGTTAGTTTAAGATTTTTTTATATTTATGTACAGGTAATAATGATTTTTTACACGATTATAGACATCTAATTATTTATACATCTAATTCAAATGGTGTATTTTTATTTATTTGAAATAACTTTAGCAACACAATGATTAAGATAAGTCAAGAGAAATAAATCCACATCTTTGAGTCAAGTTGTGTATTCTCAGTTGAAATATAATTCATTTTAAGATAAGATAATATTAGGAGATATAATTATTTCTGATCTGTGAAGGTAATTACTTTACGTAAAGTTAACAGAATATGTAGTATAAACGATAAAGATTAAAAAGAATAATATTATTTAACGTAATTATACGTGTAATTGTTAGGAAACAAAGATAACAATCTTTGTTACATATTTAAAAAATAATATTTTTTTAGTAATGAATGTAGATTGTAATAATAAGTTCCATTGTTGTAATAGGCAATGTACATAAATGTATTTCACATACATTCGCAAAACAATGGTAACATTTGTTGTAGGTATATAATTGTACAATTGCACAGTCTGTTTGAAGCCGGTTTCAGAGAAAGTTTAAGTCTGTACGACAATGCCCAACGAAAAACGGAGGCCAAAATGACTTTAAACTTTGTATTTTTTATCATCGAATTCTATTTAATACAAATAACGGTGAAATAAGGTCAAATTCAACAATTTCTTAAGCTACGGAATTCTATAATGCTACAGAATGCAGCTCCAATGTATTTTCATAAACAAGTATTATTTTGTAATACATCCCGAGGTAATTAAAAGCTTACGGATAACTTTTTGATTGAGATTTAATTTGCCGCGTTTCTAGATATTGTGTCGATTTTTAAAACTGAAAATAATTGTTGATTTCGTCGTAAAACAATAATGGTAAGTAATGTGATTAAGGCAACCACGTATATAATCGAATTTATCACAATAATTACCATTACGATCAAATTAACTTTTACATTGTTTTTTTTACTGGGTCACACGGTATATATATAGATGATATTAGGCATATTTAAAATTCTATCATGAATTACTTTTATTATGAATCCTTTTCATTCTGGAAAATCGATCTGTCCTGCGGAAAAATAGTAAGAAATAAAGTATTACCTGTTTTTCTTTTGTAGGTATAACTAAATAAATCTAATTTATAAAACTAGACACATCGACCAATAAGCTATCAAAAGTGGCAAACACTTAATTTATTAAATGTTCCATAAAAGTGAATAACAATTGTTTCGTGTGCGGCTGCAATTAATGAAAGTAAGGCAAAAGTTTTCTGTAATGACGCAAGAACAGGATACTTACTAATTACTCATAATTTGAATGAGCGTATTTTTTCATTATAATAGAGAAAATCAAAAAACTAATTAAGGTATTAAAATTTCTAAGTTTTAATTTATGTCGTCAATTTTATGCGTAAGTATTACTTTCCGTTAAATAAACTTCACGAGTCAACGAACCGGATATAACGTTCTCGTGGCAACGTCAAAGCAATCACGATACATTATAACGTAAGGAACGAATCTCGAACGACAAGTAGTTTTTTTTTAATATTGGTTGATGAAAAGTATGTTATATAATTAATAATGTAAGTTATTATAATTAATTATGTAAGTATTTTTTAACGTTTACACACACACACCTGCCCTAGGATTCCCTGTGTTGCGGATGGCATACACAATTATGACATTACCAACACCCATGACTCGAAAACTAACCTTTATCTGTCACAAAAATGTCTGCCCTGGCCGGGAATTGAACCCCTGCTCGGCAGGCACGGTCACTACCAACTGGGCTATGGGGTCATCGAATAGTGTTTATAAAAATTTTAAATATATATTATTTGCGCTTGATGATGATGAATTATTATTTACTCAAATACGACTGGGTACTCACCCACACACTAATTATTCGTATGCAGGAAAAATAACATTTTTCAAAGAGTATATTGAAGCGAACCTCAAGAAAAAATCATGTGTGAATATTACGAATATGTTATAACACCGAGACACTTCCGTTCACAAGTGGTTTAACCAATAAAATGATCACGAGCAAATGTAATGTAAAATCGCGGTCGGTATAGCGTGGTAATGATTATGATGATGTCGGTAAAAATTATTTTATTATATCAACGAAATACACCTTTTAAAACAGAGCACACACACACGCTATGACACTACGTACCAGTCTTTAAAAGTCCGCTGTTGGTCATAGACACGGACGTATAAGGGGCTATTTTAACTAAATATTTCATATTGGATATGGCATTGTATATATGTAATTAGTTCATACGTTCAAACCTAAAGCTTCAACGGGCAATTAAATTAATGAAAACAATAAATTTATCACGATCTTCTCTCGCATTAGAAGGTAATCTGGTGACAGTCCATCACATTGACCAAGTGCAGATTGACAGACTTTTACTACCTTCGAGAACAGTCTGGACAATTCTCACGTGTTCAAGTTTATCCGCTGTTTTTATATTTAGCAAAACAAATGATAATTAATATCTTACACGCATATAATTTGTAAAATTAGTGATAAGTGGAGGTTTTGATGCCGAGTCTCTTGCGGGAATCCTAGATTCAAACTACTACTCTTTGAAAAACAAAATCAATTTAACAAACAAATGAATTCATGCAGTTTTTCTTTATTTAGTTAAAATTTTTTGGTTTATTTATGTTATACATAATCCTCTCTCCTGCCTGTAATACACATCCTCAACGGAAAATACAATGACATCAAATTCTTTTTTCTGATAGGATTTGTATCAAATAGTAATCAATATCAAATGCACACATATTATAACTAAACGTGAAATTTTTACATGTTTTATAATGAATCTAATGATATTAAAATATCAGTGACGAGTAGGAATAGCCGAAAAAATTAAAATTACAAATTCGAACTTAGTATATTACAGTGACAGGTATGTATAAAAAAAAAATTTAGTCCCTATAACGATAATAAAGCTCATTAAGATTCACAAACATTTCAAAGTTACTGTACATTAAGCCCAGTTACAGTTTTATAATAAAATCCAAGGTAGGAGAATAAGGAAGAGATATGCAACAAAGCTTATTAGTAACCAATAACTATCTGAGACCAAATTTCAAAGTTCTGAACACATGCGTAGGGCAGCCAGGCTCAAATTACAAAATTTTGGAAAGTGCTTGCACGAATTGCATGACCTAATTCCCTCATTCTATTTCCACCGTCGAATGGCCCAACACACATGCGGTATCCAATCTTTCCTCGTAAGCATCCCTTCGGTATAGACGTGCGTTGAATCGTCATGTGTATTGCGTGCCACGAATGAGTGGAGTAATCTGCCTGCGTCCACGTTCCCGTCTGGTCTTCAAGTCAGGAGTGAATAGGCTTTTACTAAGTTGGTACGTCATGAGAACTTCAAGTCCTGTTTAAGGCTACTCTTACTTAATAAAAGGTGAGATTGGAGTGAAGCATTAACTAAGTAAAAAAAAAAAACTATGTTACTCGTTCAGCAAGTAAGAATTTTTCAGCATACTATCGCGTTCAAAAAATTGTAACGAACAATTCAAAATATTATAAAGGAATACTTTTTTTTTTACTAAAAAAATGTTAACACATCATAGTATTCTGCAGGTATGTATATAGGTATACAGAATTAAAGTATTAGCAACACACATGAAGACCTGTTGACTTCCATTGCAACGCCAATAATTTTGATCACATCATTTATAGCCAACGGCATTACGTACCTATCCAATTACCTACTTTTCAATATAACACCCACTATATTGTGTACTTTTGAAAAATTTATTACGTAAATAGTATTATGCGGGCAGCTGAGGAAATCGGAAAGATGTGAGGAAATAAAACATCAGTGCTGGGCTAAGAATACGTAAACAAATGGTCACGGGTTGAGAGGTACGCACAATGGTATAGAAAATTTATAGGTTCGTGTTGATGTACTCAGTTCAAATGTACTATGCTCACATACATGTTTAATGGGAAAGTCCCTTGAGAATGTTCGTTTATTCGTATACAGAGTGGTTTTTCGTTGGAGGGTAATATACGCAAGTAGATAACTCAATAAACGTAGCTACATGAAAATGTTTTAGGAGATACATCTAAATTTATGAAGATATTTCGATGTGTATTTTCATATAAAAATGCAGTTACAAAGTAATTGGGAGTTGGATAACAGAGATCTGCTGGTTTTTGAAGGTTCAGGACTGGTTAGAGTTGGCCATTTAGAGAAAACCTACATTCGAAAGTATTGATGCGGATTTATCGCTTTCGGGAATTAGCAATTGATCACATATTTATTTATTTTATGTTAATTTTTTAATAATATTTTTAATATTAATAGCCGATAAACGAGCAGACGAGCCACCTGATGGTAAGTGGCCACCGTCGCCCATGGCCATCACCAAGACCAAAGGTATTACTGATGCGTTGTCGGCCAGGAAATGAGAAAAAGGTAAGAAAAAAAGTACTGACTCTCAAGCCCCTGCCGGAACACGACGAGTCGTTTGGCGGCTGACTCAAGCAGGAGGGTGGTAGCTAGCCAGGCAGGCTTCACGGAAAGGTAGGTAATAATACCAGTAATAATATTAATAACTTAATAATAATACTGATAATATAATCCATACGCGAAGCCCTACCACCAAGCAGGCTGGCTTCTGTCGCCTCTTACGGCACCCTGTTCTGCCAGCATGGATTTGGTGGTAGTATTCTAAGCCGCCCCAATACGGCTGAATAATATTATGTTAATATTATGTTCGGAATTTTTCAGAAATACACTGTTGTTATCTCTTATCGTATAGTTGAGCGTTGTCATAAGTAATTCACACTAATCTAATTGCATTTTCTACATTTCGCGTTTTTTGTACCTCGCTCCTTACCTTATTCTCTTCAAAATTAGTAAAAAATTGTACTTATAGAAATTTCAAAACAAATCTAGTTAAAGCACTAAGTGTACATAATATTTTCTTTGCCTACGGACTTTTTTGAATTGCTTCTGGTGTAAAATCAACTTTTTCGAGTAAGCGTAATATTTAATTGTTTTACCATGTACTATGTTATTAATTATTTGTTTAAAACTATTATTTATTTGATTTGTCTCATATAGTACCTAACAATACAAGTTATTTTTAATATTCAAGTTTGTGACCTATTAAGGCAATTAAAATCAACCTATTGTATGAAATAATAAATTCATATAAAATGAGTCAAATGTAGGCGACAGAATAATAAAATCATGCTAATATACTTATATATATATATGTGTGTGTGTGTGTGTATACTTAACCTTCTAACCTGATGCGCATCTACAACCTTGCACATTCAATTTCGTTTCGATTGCAACACGAGGTGACGCGCCAGGCGTTGTGACTCAAATAGTTTGGAAGGCAAGAGAAAGTTCCCAATCGATCATACACGCGACCGGCGCGACGGCGCAGGCGCAAATGTAATGCGTGCGCGCATGATGTAACCATTAACGCGACATCGATCTGACGACACCTTATTAGTTTAACCGGTATCCAAACTCAACTCGCTAACTGCAGTTGACGTATTTATGAATGTTTAGACGTGATAGATGGATTTTTATTGTGGTCAATTTTATTTTCGTCGCAAGAACGGTTCAATTTTAGTAATTCATTAGAAAGTTAAATAAAAATTAAAGAGTTATTAATGGTATAAAACACAAACCATTACAAGCTTTCTTAAAAATTCATTTGTATACCAAAAAGAATAAACTACTTAAGAACGCTTTTCTAGATCTTCAACAGTATTTGTCTGTCAAGTTTTCTCTCAAAGTCAAATGTGATGGACTTCTGTATCTAGACCGTCATGTTAATACAATGGACTATTTAGCTTTTCGCGCTGTTTCGTTCTGACATTCCTTTACCATTCTGAATTAGATAAGACCTCACAGATAGAGCAAATTACTGTAGCGTGATAACGTTGTTGAAATCACGAATTAGTGGACGTAACGTTGTAATTTAGCGTAACTGAACCACGTATTCATTGTTGCACTAATTTCCTTGAGAGTTTTTACTACATTCGACGGTAGGGAAACGCTTCGACCTCCAATTTTATAACATCCTATTTCAGTACTAACACGGCCATCGCGATTATTTAAAACAAAGGTTGCACTACTTTCGGTTACATCGAAATATCTTACAATAAAGGAAATAATAAACCGGTAACAAACTTTTTGTGCCTACTTTTTAACGCACATTCTCGGCCACGTAAAAAGTATATCTGTTTTTGTAGGGTTGTACTGTTAGATTTCACTTTCTCGTTGTTGATTTTTATGAAAACGTTTATTAGCGTATTTTAATTATGTAAAAGTTTTTTTATATATATGAAACTAAAATCAGACATTAACATTTGTACGCAATGAAAAAGAAAGTTCCAAAGTTATTTAAATTTAATTATTTTTCTTTTAAATTAAACTGTTGGTTATACTGTTTATGGTTAAGAAAAATAATTTTTAAGTGAAATTTGAAAACAGAGAACGGAAGAAATATAACAATAGATACCCAAGTTAAAACACCGAAGTTTACGAGCGAGTTTCGGTTGCTTTTGACTAGTTTTGAATTTGTATTACGGGTTGTAATGATGATGACATCTAGAAAGTATGATAATATTCAACTGAATATTGGAAATACCGGATGTAATTGAAATATAAGGTAAGGTAATTTATTTAATTACTCGATTAAGTATCATTATTTTTAAAAGAGAAAGTTCACATTTACTTCTAATAATATGTGATTATGACCATCTTGACATAAAGTAAAGTAAAATTTGAGTGGAGTATATAACCAAATAGGTACACGTCTCTTTTTTACATAATTTTTTCAATCAAAGTGCTACTTATTGTGTTTTGGTGGAGAATTATTTATGGTAAAAAGAGTATTGATGTGTATCTGTACCCTATAGATATATATCAAGAACCCGGATTAGAAGGTTAAATCCAAGTCGGCAACAGAAGCGTTGCTTCTCTAGAGGACCAAATGAAACGTCTCATTTGTTATTGTGTATCCTTGATAACAAGACATATTATGCGTTGGATTTAAAATACAAAGATAAAATTGTAATTTGAATAAGTAGAAAATTTTGTTGTATTTAAAATTAAAGTAAAGGTTTTCTTTCGTATTCGTAGTATCTAAATTAAATTTACCTTGAAGAATATTCCTAGATAGTATCGTTTTTCCCCCGTCTTAAGAAGAGGCATGGTCCATCGCGTAACGCCTAACTCGTCATCGTTGCAGCTCGAACATTCTGGAAATAATGAAACAAAACATATAAACGTGTGCCAAAAATACATTGCAAAAAATTGTCACGACTCGATTCGGTAATTTAATCTGGAAATCGATTATTTCCTACACTCTGGTTCGTTGAACGACCGTAACAGATGTTGACAATTTTATGTAATTGGACATCTATATTTAATAGCATCAGGGGTTACTTTGCGGAAATACACTGTTATTGAGTTGTTATTAAACTATTTAGCAACAATTTATGAACGCAATTTACGATGATATTGCTTCTAGACATGCGTAGCAACAGTAACGGTCTTCGCTTTGCTTCGATAATCATAATCATTACGTTCACAAATCGTACCCTCATCGAAAAATTATTAATTTATTTCAGGCGCTTCATGTTTACCTCATTTTGGCGTTTAAGGTAGAAGTGTACTAGTTGTTTGTAGTATAACCAAAAAATTACGTATATAATTAAAAATAGTTAAAGAACACCTAAATAATTTAACGATTTTGATTTTTTTTTATTATTTCGTATATGTAGTAGATATGCGCTTGTTTTTTTTAAGTACGCAATTTTACTATAATATATATATTTGTAAGATTTTGTTGTGAATTATATTAGTGTAAATATATATATAATTTTAATGATAAAGGTAAAACTCGTCAATAACTACTAAGAAATTTTTTTGCCAAACAAAGGAGAAAAATAATACAAAAGTTTTTTCTTCACGTATTAAGATTATAATTATTAAAAGTAATAACTCTCCCTCACTCTCGGCTCGAGGACAATAAACTTTAGATTCACGAATAGTTAATGCATTAATTTCATTTTTCGTTATAATTGTTTTAACGGGAATTTTTTAAATCGTTCATTTTTGTCACACCATATAATAGCTGTTTCATTAGTAATAAACATTGCAGAAAAATATCTTGTTTCATTTCAAAGGAGACGGACAGGAAGAATTCAGCTAATTGATTGTAATTGCGACATTAATGTGATAACTTTTAATTAATTATTTGTTATGAATAATTTTGCAGCAGCGCCTTATAATGTGTGGGTGCAATTATTGTGGTATTTTAAAACTTTACAATGTTGTTACCGAGGCACTTGGTTGAACTTGTTGCTCGGTGAGACATGGCTAATGTTAAATTATTAAAATATTAGTGTTAAAAAAAGTGTAAATTAACGGACGGAGCAGGAAATAGATAGATTAATCAAAACGGCCATTAAGCGTTGTGTCGATCAGAAGCAATCATCCCTGGTCTTTTTGATCTTTAAAAGCTTTTGTTCGAATCAGTAATTGTCGGTAATTTTTTTGTGTGACAATTTGTTTTAATTATTTGACATGGGTTTTGTTTTGTACTAATTATATCGCCCCGTAAGGATTGACATCCTATTTATAAGTCTTCCCCTACTAAATATAAAACAAGAAAACCGGTTAATGTACACAGGAGATAATTATATTGACCTAACTTGTAAATGAGCGTTACTAGAAATACCTTTCCTAAAACCGTACAATATATTTTATCTTCACTTAACACCTCATTTTCAGGACGTAGAATTATATAGATCATTGTAGCTGATAGTTTGTAGCCCTGGTATGTTGGTTTTCTTCTTTTCCACTATTCCAACATCCAAAAGATCTATCTGACGAAAAGGGTACCTACTTCCAGTGAAAAAGTTTAAAGCGTAGTAATTTTAAGCAAAAGTAAGGTATCAAGAGTATTCTAGACCTAATTTAAACGACAGAATTACTCACGATCCATTATGGTAGCATACATGCAGGTATGATATGGAGCTTCGTAACCATAACCAAAACTATCTGATATCCGAAATAAAAATATATCCGAAAGTGTAACTGAAGCCGATATAAAAGTTTCGAATAATATCGGATCGTGGCAAAGTCTAAATCAGAGGTTCCCACTTTCATTTTCGTAGACCTCTTTCAAAATTTAGCTGGTTCCGATGGACACCCTGCAGCTACATTTCTACTACATTCCCAAAACTCGACAAAAAATGTGAGTATTACACCTAGTTAAGGAAATTTGCGTTGTGGCTGAATTCTAACCACAAATTAATAGTTTTCGAAAAAAAAGTGAGAATTAATTGGTTAATAAATTAATAGATCGACTCGTTGTACTGAATATGGAATATGCAAGTTTTTACAAGTAACAGTCGCTGAGCTTCTTAAAATATTATCTATCTACATTGATAGATGAAGTCAGCCAACATTTTAGTTCTTCACTATCGAAAACAGATAAATTTTCGTGGACCTCCGCTTACGAATTGTGAACCCCCTTTTTTGGTCACGCCCACGTAGACCCCCGTCGAGTTTCCCGTGGACGCCTGGTGTCTACCTGGACCACTTTGGGATCTAAGGGTCTAAATGAAACATGTTATAACAGGTTTTTGCTGTCTAAGCCGATACATTCGCCGCGTCGCTTTCATCTTTAGACTTTTTATTATTTGATATTTAAGGTTTTTATTCCATGCTTATAATACTAAATAATACAATAATAATACCTTGTATAATGTGTAATAATTAATAATACCATGCTTATAATACTGAATAATACAACAATAATAGTAACAAAATTGTAAATACAAAGTAAGCAAAGTAAAAAAAAGTTATGCTAATAGCGGTTTTTAAAGTGAATTCGTGTCTAGTATAATTACATCCTAGAAATGAATGATACTCGTACGAAATTTAGTGACATTTTGCAATGTTTATAATGTAAATAATTCAAATATCTATCTTACCGAACCTATCTTAACCTATTAAAATGTAAATGCATGCATTTTATTTATGATGGCTTGAGTCGCCCTTGACATAATAATATTTTATTAGTACGAAATCTAACGTACATTTACTATTTTGGAATAATAATTTTTGTCCTTTTCGGTTTAATCTAGATTAATGTTACGTTTTAAGTAATCTAAAGATCATGACGACGACTCACGAACTACGTATGGCGTTTAAGGCGAGGGATTTGTGCAATTACCCTAAAACTACGACTGAGTATGCGATCCAATTACATTTGGGTACATGCAAACTATGCTTACTAAAGTGTAGAAGTGTAACATTGAATTTTAATAATACGAGAAAGTGAAAAAAATTTCATGATTTTTAAAAGATTATTCTAGGAGTGTAACAGCGCTTACTAATATAGATATGTACTTGTGTCGTAAATGAAGTTCGGGGGTTCGTACTTAACCATTATACACAATTAAAAATAGTAACAAATTGCAAATTGTTCATTGCCGCTAAGAGCGTCATCTTATCCGAACCTAGTTTCATCGTTTATCTTCTTCATATTGTGTTCACACATATCATTTTGTAATTTAGTCTTCTAGTATCAAATTTCGTGTAAAATTCTTTGGTCATAATTTTGGACAACGCGCCAATAAATAATGTTTACGTAAGCGTTATATCACGTTTTTGCAAAGAATTTTAACATAGATAGGTACTTCATATCTTAAGCGACATGGCTTTTAGTAGAATTATTGATATTAAACAAGTCACTTTTAAATAGAAGTAATTAATTCTAAGTAAGTAGTCTAACCTTCTATAGTTTAAAATTGTATAAATTCTGAAAAATGTTAATGTTGTATAAAATTACAAAGATTTTACAAGTTGGTTAGCCTATTAAAACTTTTATTATACCCAACTCAGCTTTTTCTATAGACACTGTCCATGGTCTATAGTGGAAAAAAAATAGTTATTATTAATAACTTGATCAGAATTCAAAATTGTTAATATATTCACCTAAATAGTTAGGTATTATGGTGCATGGTTTGTTTAAATAATGTGTTAAGAAATATCTTCAAGAGCCAGAATAAAATATATATACATATATGTATGTATATAAATTAGCTTCAAATTGAAAATACACTTATGTAATTTTTTGCTTCTCTTACCGTTATGAACAGTTGTTAATTACATACTTTAGCATAATGACCTTAATACGGCCCACATAACTATTTATACTTGTGATATTAATATATAATTACATCATCTAAGTCAACTTATTATAACTTTACACGTTTATGTTTAGTACACACAAGCAGAATCCGCACCCATAACTATTGCGTTTTATCTTTATCAGGCATTTAATTAATTTCATGTTTACCCCGATCTATTGTTTTAGGAATTTATTTTCTTAGATCTATAAATGTGTTTATAATATTCATATTTTACTAAAGTTTGTTTACCCTTCATGGAACCCCTTGGAATGGAAACCTTTATTGAAACCTTCATACAAGATTTTATTTTCTATTACATGGAAACAAATCCATTTCTTGTAAATCACAGATTTTGACTTAAGTTACATAATAATAAATATTACCAAGTATCTAAATCTGTTTTGGGGTTTACTTCTGTTTCGTACGTAGACAAATGGATAAAAAAATATGTTTTGGCCTTTATATCGATAACCAAGCCTATCAACATATCAATTTTTAAAAGATATTTAGTATAAAAATTCGACCCTGTTACGCAGCAACTGATGTAGGCGGATATTAACATGAATCTTGGGCAGACAACGCTATTTGTACTGGTAATACTGTACGAATAATTCGGTATTCATATTTAATAGAAAAAACTTTGAATATGCGTTGTGAGTTGTTCGAGGGTCAGTGTGTTATCCTCAAATTTTTAGAAGTCACGTTCAATATTTTGAGCACATTAGCCTATTACCTAGCCTATAACGAGGTATGTTTAGATAATATCTAACAATAAAATGTAATAAACGTAATGAGACTACCTTTGTTCTTATTAAACTGCGTTTCGAATTGAGACTTAAAAAGAGTAACAATTAAGTTTATTAATATTATTTAAATTGTAAAGTGTTTATGTATTTAATAGCAGCAAAATAAAGGTTATATTATCAATATTATTATTAAGTCATTAATATTATTATTGTTATTATTATTTTTCTGTAAAGCCTGCCTGGCTAGCTACCGCCCTCCTGCTTGAGTCAGCCGCCAAACAACTCGTCGTGTTCTGGCTGGGGGCTTGAGAGCCTGTACTTTCTTTCGTAACTTCTTCTCATTGCCTGGCCAACAACACATCAGTGATACCTTTGGTCTTGCTGATGTCAATGGGCGACGGTGACCACTTCCCATCATATGTATGTATAAGAGCATAAACAGTTTCACAAGAATGTTTGAACAAGAAACATGGACAAAGCATCACAGGACAAAAATGTATTGTAAAGAAATTAACTTTACGATAAATACTCTATGTGTACTCATACGACTTTAGTCGACACAATGCTTCAGATTGTGAAAAACGATTTTGTAAAATTTGCTTTGTTTAGAAATTATTATATGTACAATAGAGTGTACTGCGGCAATTGAGAAGCCGTTTATAAATACATAATGTACAAAGCACAACAAACTACTTCAAACTTCAGATGTATAAATACAAGTCGTAAAGTAACTTCATTATTTTAAAACATATTTATTTGAATGTTTTAAAATATGTTGCAATTTCTAAAAATATTAGTTGCAGTATTTTATTCGTTATGTACTATAGAAAATTATAAGAAAACAATATACATTGTTGTTTTCTTGTTGTACATTGTTGAAAAGGATACTTTTGTGGCGTATCTAATTATTAGTTTCGTATTAGTGTAGTATTGTAAAATGCTTCAGTAAGTCAACCCACTTTCTAATATACGTCTGCAGAACAACTATGTGCTGGCTGTTGTTGCCATCTTAATATTACAATACAAATACTGTTTTTGGAGATATAAATATGCGAATGTTTGAATGTTTAAAATTTTTAAAATGTATATCTACCAGTTTTTTTTATTAAGACTTACTACTGTTATGTAACAGGATATATAAATCTTTTAAATGGTAACCAGCTTCAAATTACGACATAAGTCGTTTTGGTGTCATGTAAGTTGCACTAGGGCTAGCCGCAGTTTGTAAGTACGGATTGGTCGCGGCAATGAATAGTACTGTTAGAAAAAGGAAAATGTAATACAAAATCATCAGTTATATCATCATCATCATAAATTACATAAATACTTACGGTATATAAAATATATTCAGTTATCAGTGATGTTAGACCATGGCCATACGGAAATTGGGGAGATTATTTATGATATTTACGCCACGGTAATATCACCACCTTCGAAACTAACACCCTTGAACTCTATATAGGGTTAAGGTACACGTAAAGTATACCGGCGGGTATTCATCGTTACGTAGTGAACGTACCGCCTATACGGACGGCGCGATTTGTGGCATCATTCATTGTGCGCATTGCAAAGGACTGGAATAACTTGCCCGCGTCGCTTGCACTTCAAAAGGAGAGTGAATAGGCTTTCATAAGTTAGTACGTTTAACATCTTAGACTTCATCACCACTTACCATTACCTAATGGTAAATGGTGATGAAGTCTAAGATTAAAATTCCCACCTGGGAATTTTGTCAAGCATTAACTTATTCTATCTAAAAAAGTTATTATGAAGAAATCTTTGAAAAGATCATAGTATCCTATTGCACAAATGGCATCAATTTCGGCGTAACCACCTAGAATTGCGTGTAAATGTGTTTTTAATCGCGGGATAGGATTTACAACTGCTGTTACAAAATACGCAGAAGGTTTGACAAGCGAAAGAAATAACATAATAATAGTCATGCTTCATGATCGTCACTCATACGATCAAGTTTGCTTAACATTTGCTCAATCGTCATTTGCTCTATAAAGGTCACGTTAAGTACGCTTTTGATTATCAACAAACACATTGAGGCAACCATCTGGGTGGGATTTGTTTACACCACAAATGACTAAAGAAGCCGTAAGAACATGATGATATGGCTAATGTATTGCACGGGGATAGTTTCTTTCGGTTGTAATAAATGTGCAAAATTTTAAATTTCTAACGATTTTCACATCTGAATTTCTTCATGTAGTTGGAAAATTAAATAAATAAATAGAAAGACAGACTCATTTATCTAAATACTCTATTCTTAATAACAAGATCTTTTACCCAATAGCGAATGAATGAGTGATAAATAATTAAAATTTGGTTTTTGACAACATTTGTCATATGTATGTAAATAATTTTATAGTATACCAGCAAACTGGCCCAACTTCGTTTAGATTGAATTATCTGTCTTAGAAGATATAACTTATAAAGGAATAATATAGGTATTACAAGATAATTACCGATCTCAGAACAGTGTTAAAATACATGTCTTCGCGATTCTAACTCATTTATCTATACACATGATGTAATCTGGAACAATGTAATTTTCAAATGGTATAAGAATTTTTTAAACAGGTGCCATTGTTCCAGAGATCACCTTCCAGTTATTAAAAACTATTGGAGCCGCGTGGTTAAGCAGCTCCAAGTTCTGCAAGAACTGTTCCCAAATATTACAAGTCATTTAGTACAGTATATTTGGGTAATAAAATAATATTTTCATCATGAGCGAAGAAAGAATAATTTTCAGTAAGCAATGAGAATATTACTAGAGACTGCAGTTTACAGTAGGAAGAAATAACACTCAATCGAAGAAAATAATATACAGAATCAAGTAATATATTTTATTTTGATATCACCCAAATAAAAATATATAGTGGAGATAATGGAATTTATCATGTCTTCACTTCACCTGGAAGTCATTTCACCTCGATGATCGACATAGTTCGTGTCATATCACCTTGGAATAAAAACACTTAAGTGAACAGATAATACTTTTAAATAAAATGTGACAGATTTTTATTCGATACAATTGAGAAAATAAGGTGCATGTAAAGGTTACTCCGGCAAAGGAAGAAATATTTATATAGTAAAGGTAAGATCAATGCTATCGATTATACATCGATAGAGGTCAAGATTCCAATGATCGTATCAATGATTGCTTTGTTAAAATCGGATACCTATATAAATTGCAGTTTATATGTCAGAGATATGCATACACAGATGTAATTAAAAGTAACTTTGAAAACGAAAACTTGACTATTTAACCACGGCTATCCTCTGATTATCACACATGCATATTAAATACTCTAAAATATATTAATTACATGTAAGTTGATCATTTAATTTAATATACGATAAATTCTGAATAGCTTTTTGTACATAACAATTTTAGATCAGTATATTTTCTTGTTTCAAATTTTTTAGACCGTGATTATTAAGTACCTAATCGGGTTTTAGGTTTTAAATTTACTTTTTTTTTTAATTATTTTGTGGTTATAATTACGTGTTAAAGTATTTCCAGAGCTGCTTCATGTATTTTCCCGTTACGTTTTTTTGTACACATTTTGTTTCATTTTATATAATTTTAACATGTGTACCGTACTCAATTATGAATTCATTTCACAATAATCGGATGCATTCAAGTAAAGCCGCAAGCAACAGCTAACAAATATATATAATGATTTGAAATGTGCTAATTAAGGCCTTTCATTTGATACCCAACACGGCATCTAGAATTCACATCTATTGTTTTTTAGTTCACGACTTTATGTCCTCTAGAAAGCCATATGCTATTTAATTTGACTTCACTTATCCTATAAGCAACGGATGCTCAAGACGCTTCTAACGACACCTCATATGTCAAATTATAATTATACACACACACGCGTACCGGTCACAATCATAACTCATCATTCACTTCTCTGTAGTCAGGTAAAATCGAAAAACGATTCGATAAACTGTCTTCTTGAATGTGAATGGTGTCTGTATGTCACCGCTGCCAGGCTTAAATATAATCTGGTTATGGAACTGATTTTAGAATTATTTTTTTCTAGCAATAATATAAAAATTTGTCGCGCGTCGTCGCGTCGCGCTGACTTAGACCAAAAGCGCGCTGAATTGAAAGCCCGACCACCTGCGGCAATCAATTATAACTATATAAATGGTGTGCTCACGTGCACGTTGTGTCTACGGGTCTTTAGTAGAAAGATAGGCTACATAAGCCACATGAGAGCACACAACCGTCAGTCGTAGGATGCTTTTGAATGCAGTCGCCATGGCCGAAACGGCCGGAAGCACCACGCATAAAAATTTGTGCATCACAATCCATTTTTCGATTCTTTTTTATTTATGTTAATAGCCGACAAATGAGCAGAATGAATGAATGAATGAAATAATATTTATTCGAAATTGATTTTTACGAATATTTTTCGAAAGTCAAACTACATCGTCGCATCAATAAATCCCTATCGTGAGTGGCCCCGGAAGAAGAAGCGACAAAAAAACTCTTATGCAGCTTTTTTTTCCTACTCGCCGTTACAGAAAGCAGTGATGGCTATGTTTTTTGTTTCTTTTACTTAATTACGGACATTTCAACGTTTGCAATGGGGTTCTTACACTACTTTCATATGACACACATATAAACGTGTACAATTAAATTACCTTACAGCAATAAAATAAACTTTTTTGTTATATTTTCCTGACAAATAAATAACTACACTATTATGATATTGGTATTCCACAATGATAAACAGTAATCATTATTGCACGGTACAAATTTCACACATAAACTTTACATTTCACACATTTTATGACTGCTCGTTGAATTGATCTCTAATGATACAATATTTCGCTCGAAAGGTTAAATTTTATAGGTATACTAACGAACGCCCGCAATTACATTTGTGTGGATATTTCTAAATCACACTTGTTATACTAAGTCGAACTTGTTACATTTTAATGCAATAGTTATATGTTAAGTAATTATTCATTCTTTGCGATGAATCGACCGCATTACTTATACGAAATGTAATGTTATACGAGGGTCATTACCAGCGGATGCTGAGCGTATTGAAGTATGTTAAGTGTACCAAGGGCGAGTATTAAAGCGTACCGTGAATCCTTAACCTTGCTCCGGCAGCGGTTGTAGGGCTTCATGACACTCGTAATCTGTGTATGGTTTGGCAAATGATGCACTGTACACAAGTAATTTAGTATCATGAAATCACGATAAAGTTCTGTTTAGTCCTAAGACTTCCGTAAATTGATTTTACACAAGTAATTTACAATAACAACAGAGCGTTATTTTGTTTTGACATTTTCCTTTAACGTTAATTGTTTTTACATAAGTAGGTAATTAACTATCATGCTAGCATTCTATTTTGGTATGTCTTTCTTGTAAATTGTTTTGACAGAAGTTATTTGCGAGTACTATCATGATAGCATTCTATTTTGTTGTAAGGCTTTTCAGTAAATTGTTTTTACAGAAGTTATTTACTATTACGATGAATTCTTTCTTGTTATGAGGCTTTTTTGTAAATTCTTTTTGCACTAGGAACCAGTTACCAGCCTACATTGAGTTTAGTTATAAGCCTAACTTACTAACTCTAAGAATTATTTATAGATAATTACAGATGTTATTTACTATTACGAAGATTTTTTTTTGTTATGAGGCTTTTTTGTAAATTGTTTTTACACTAGGGACCACTTACCATCGACATTGAGGTTTGTTATGAGCCTTCTCTAAGAATTATTTATAGACAATTAAGTTATCCAACAGGTGGTTTGGTGAGTGGATTAGTGGTTAACCTTAATGTAGGAAGTTCTTAAAGCATATTATAGGCTCCAGCATTAATAAATATATATAAATCTGGATGCGTATCAATAGCATATAATCTATCTAATAGCTGACCACGCCTGCTTACTCACGATCACTTATCATAGCCCCACGTTTTCGGGCTAGAAGCGCATTTTATAATACTTAACTTCAGTATATTTACCTGGTTTGTTTCCAAATCCGCTCACCGTCGACTGATAGTTCACGGTCTTTGTGTCAGCTATCCAGCTCATCAGCAGAACCAGGATACAAACAATATGCCGTTGGAACATTTTGCACTATTTCTCACAAACCAGAGTTTAACCTATGAACTTTACTTTTAACTTCTTAACATAAGGACTGGGTCACGGCTTTAAGGTACTCGATTTGACGTCAGCTCGGCATCCCTAATGAGGTGACGGAAGTTTAATGAGACTCGGTATAAAAATACACAGGTACCTACAAATACTTTGCCGGTGTTCGATCGCGAGCGGAACGGAGTCGTTATGGTCTCAAGTCATAAAACTTAAACGTTATGTAGTTTTTATGCTTTCTTCACTCATGCTCTATTAGTTTATATAGTCACGAGTTCGTTTTACAAACAATTTCAGAAGGTCAATTGATAGATCCCCTTGCGGTATAGTTGTTAAGTTCCGTTTACATATTTCCGCTCGCGGTCGAGCCGGGGGATGAAAAGTACGTTCTCCAAGTGCCACACGTCCCTATTAACGTTCGGTCTCTGCTGAGCAGTGAAGTGTTGTTTAAAAAACATGTTTTGAGCCTCCGTAACCTTAAAATAAAGTTACACTTAGAACATTTTTTTTAATTTGTTTATTAAAAGTAGGGCAAGTTAAATAAAGTTAGCAGATTTATTGAGGTGGATTTATGTATGCAGGTTAACTGCACTTTGCGGTTAACACCCGTAGAGTCTATTCATCCTGAGGATGCTCTGTTTCTGAGCGAAACACATGCTGGTGACGGTATGTGCGTTGGTATACTTTTATTTATCATAATTGCATGTTTTCCTTTGTGGGAGGGAGGGAAGTTTTCTGCATGTATAGAAGTATACACCATCATACATTGTGCTTGCGGATTGTTGCAAAGTAAATTAATACTAATTTAATATAAATATTTGTCATTACTAAAAGCATATTTTATTTATTTTTCTGATACAGGGGGAAAATTATTTGACCTCTTTGACTTTGAATCCCTGGCCACGCTTAGGATTCTACTCTAGAATCCCACGTTCGGGATTCAAACAATCGCTCTCGCCTGCAATACTCTATTTTGGGTCCCTTGTGACTTATTATTTAGAACTTTTTGTGAATTTAATTCATGTAATTTTATACGTTCGATATTTCATTCCATGTTTTTCCAGATTACGAAATCTCATTAAGACAGTAGTAACACTCCATTAGTAATAGTTATTAGAAGCGAAATAAAATGAATGATATTTGAACATGGTTTTTAAATAGATAAATAAATATATATCAACTAGGTACTGCACCTACTACACTAAGAGGGGTAGTTCATCTTGTCACTTTAGGATAGAGGGAAAAAAAGTCGCAAGTCTAAATGATAAATAATTGTTTGCTATAACTAATTAAACCATGAACAACCCTTTAGTCTTTTACGTTTTACTTTCACAGTTGGGTTTAGGCCTTATAATTGTGCATATTAATAGGGATTAAGGTTTGTCTTCATTCAATATGTATTCAGTAGAGTGTTAGAAATAGTGAAGGTTCAAATGGCACGACCAAATTTATGAGTAAGAGTAAGTGAGAGCATTACAATTGTCGTCGAGTTTAAATTGGATTGTTGGATTGTAGTCACTGCGGCTAGGTGGACTGTATATCTGTTTTATACATCGATATCTTTAAGCCTACTGAATTTTAAGCTCCATCCATTTTTAATAAATATATAAGTAGATATTTGATAGATAAATAGAGATCAGTGAATCACACAGGCTCTGTACCGCCCAGTTTATCTTAACAGTTCTTGTTCCATGGTCCTTTTGGAGACAATTGAGAATTTTTTTAAACCATTACTAATATATAGTTAGCGAACTAGTAAAATCATGATTTTCTAAAAAAAACATGTCTATAACTGTGTCATTGACTTTGTCGCATGATGCAGTCCACCAGATTATAAGTTGCAGATATATTCTTCTTAATGTAAGGCAGGTTTCGTTGAAGCTATTTGCTGCAAGGTTTAACTAAAATCATCGGCCTGCCTTAGGCAAACTGTACAAACTCCGTTATCACGGGGAATTCTTTAAAAAACACAATCTGGCTTTGAGTGATTCCGGGTATTCAGAGATACCTACCCAATTTAACTCACTGGAAAACCTTTAAATATATTTTGGGAGTCTTGGGATCTAGTGTGAGGAATGAACACTATTCACTAGGAAATCATTTCTAACAATTCTCCCTTAATAACACTTAGCGTTATTGAAAATACTATGTTTTACAAATCATCGAACACACGTTATGAGATCGTGAAATAGTTTTTTAAATATCATGTCATTTCCTTGTCTTCTCTACCCTTAATTCGTTCGTTCATAATATACTACATGTAATTATCTAATAATCATGTACTATCTAAGGACCTTTAAAATGTATTCGCCAAACTATCACATTTGTCAAGCTCCGTAATAAAACGCAGTTATTAAAGGAGGGTATAATATTAACTCATTATTGATATCACAAAATAATCACTCTAGGCTTCTGGTTTTAATGTTGATAAATTGATTTTACGTACCGTTTTTTTATAAGTTAATAACAGTATCATTACGTATTTAGTAATAGGGAATTTATATGTATTTCAGTTCATTACTTTTTATCATCGACCCGTAGAGGTTTTGATCCGTCATAAAAATATAGTTTTCGACTTCAAAAATATTTAATATTTTTAAATTAATCTATTTATAATTTTCAAAACTTTATCAACTTACTGTTTCGTGCGTAGAAAATAAAGAATTAACATAAATCATCCGTTTGTAACATAGAGTGTCATATAATTAATATCGTTAAGCAATCGTGTTTCAAGAGCAAATAACTCGCTGTGGTCAGTGTTGTGCAAATTTTATTATTTGTATCATAATATATTATTTTTTTATAATATAAGCACATATGTATATGTATATAATATCTAATTTACATCATTAAAATTATATACATTACTAGCAAATCACTCTCGCTTCGCTGCAGAAAATGCTTTACGCTTAGAAATACCACCTGTATTGTTTTAGGTTAATTTATTATTTTGTAACTTTTTTATTTATGAACGGATTGAAATGAAACGGACTTTCATTATAATGTGATGTTAACTGCAATATATTAGTGAAAATCATAACGAAATCGGTTAAGCCCTTTCTAAGATAATTATATTTGTTAATAAAGTAATTGTGTTAATAAAGGTTCCTAATAATAATTTTTCTCATATATCCTTCATGTACAGAATGCTATCAGTTTAAATTTTATTATATATATAGAAATACTGTAACCGGGTCGAAATTGTTCATAAAATATTTATTAGAAATTGAGGTCAAAACTTTTTTTAAATTTTATGTCTGTCTCTCTCTCTGACACGTATTACACTAAAACACTGACCAGATTTGGTTGACGCTTAGATCTATTCTAGTGGAATTAATAGTTAATGTGGACATATTATTAAGGGAGCAGTGAATAAAATTTTGACTGCCTGACTGCAGCCATTGTAATAAATAAATATGATACTCATTCTAGCAACTAGAAAAATCCATTCTAAAATATAGCAGGTCGTATTTCGAAACGCACGGCACAGCTTTCCTGAAGCCGAGCGAGGTTGGGTTTCTGCTTTTATATTGAATTGCCAAATATCAGTTGATAGTTTACTGAGAGGTATAAAAGCAATAATAATATTAATGACTTAATAATAATACTGATAATATAATCCATACGCGAAGCCCTACCACCAAGCAGGCTGGCTTCTGTCGCCTCTTACGATACTCTCTTCTGCCAGCATGGGATTGGGGCCTATTCTAGGCGGCATCAATACGGCCGGTATCTGTATATTAACTAATTATTTATCCCATGTCAAAATTCGAATCCAAATTAAAATACCTGTGACCACACTATAAATAGGTAGTTGGCAGTGAACCAGCTTTTAAATAAATATCAGCCACCTTAGTTTTATAATGTTAAATTGAATTTAAGTAGTTTAATGCAAATAAAATATTTCACTTATAAATCGGAAATTTTGAACGACAACATGTACACCGGTTTTTAATTTATTTAACTACGAATCGTTAAACTTATAAGGGCAGGGTGACACATTGCCATCTCTTTTGGGTAACGAGTATCGTGAAAATATGCTAATTATCATCTCCGCAAAACCTTATCTTGTAAAGCAATGAATATGTAAGCAGTATGCGAAAAAGATTTATATCTTACTTGAACTTTTAACGTACTTTATTTTATTTTAAAAGCAAAAATTTATTTCCAATCGCGGTAACTATGACACCCCATTAGGACTGCGAATGTATGTATATCGTATTCAGAAGACATTGAACAAAGTGGTGCGAATTAGAATTCTGAGATTTCGATATAGGTAACTGAACACTTCACCAATTTATACTAGACTGTACTTAAGTATGCTTGAAGCCAATTCAAGTGTGCTTGAGTATGCCCCAGGCCGTTTTAATTACAAAGGGTAACTGGCACTCTGAAAAAGGTCCCTTAATGGGTTAAAACCACCGTGGCTCACAATAAATCTCGTAAGTTTTCACGATGATATTAATGCAGACTATAGCATTTATCAGATAATTAAAAGGCTAAAGTGATTTAATAAATTGTTTTTTATGTGTAATATACAAGGATAATGAGGAAAATTACATTGTATATTAACCAAAAATTTTGTTGTATGTTATTGCCACACAAGCGGCCAAAAAATGTAAAAAGCGCCAAATTCCTTAACGGATTATGTGGTCCCGGTATTCAAATGGCATTTAAACTATTTGACGAAGCCACATAAAAGCGCTACCGGATCGCATGATGGCATAATGAGTTACAAACTGTGCCTCTTCCGTTAAACGCCACTGGGTAACTCGTTATCCTTGAAAGCAATGTGTCCTCCTAACCGACAGAGACAGGAATATAAATTTAACGATAGATGAAGGATCAGCAAGCGAGATAGAAGAGAAAATAAAATAAAGCTGCTTGAAAGGTCAGAAAAGCCGATCTTGATTGAAAACATCCGATATAATTTTTTTGATATCGGATGTCGGCAGAACTATTTAAAAACCTCACGGTCTTCATGTTCTGTATGGTTGTTATAAAAAATTGTTGTAAAAACAAATTCTTGAACAACAACCGTTGCTGTCGATAACTTTGTTTGTGATTTGTTAACGGGAGAAATGAAGAAGTTGTCAGCGAGTGTTCAATAAACTTTGACAGTAGGAGTGTTCGATGTTTGACGTGTATATTGGGTACTCTGTGATCTCTTTGTTTTTACATTTTATTGTTGAGATATCTTTGTTTTTACACTTTGTGTGGCCGTTTCAAGGATTAGTTCCTGAGTTACGCCTTTTTCGGATCGTTAAGTAGTTAAGTATGTACAAACTTGACTTATTTTTACTATGCAATACAAAAAACATATCACATTTAAAATTACTAATAGGTATGTATTTTCCGTATTACTTGATCCTTTGAGTACAGAGGAAGTTTTTATCGAAACTGATTGCTGTTATGGCAATCGCATTGTGATATGATAATATTGTGACCATAAATATTATAAGTTTTACAACTGAACAACAATCGACGGTTGTAGATATTAATTTAAGCGATGAGTGCTTTACGATTTTCGATTTATTGATTATATCCATATTAAATCTATAAGTTCTGTTATGAAGTGAACAATTCAAATCACTAAAATATAATTATTACAATATCTTGTAATTAACGTAATATTATCGATAATACAGCCAAAACTCTAGTGTCAATAACCGCGAAGGAAAAGATAAGTCAAACTCAATCATTTATTATAGTGACGCTTGACAAATAACTTGACATTTACCTGTGACATTGATATCTTACCGCCCTGATGGTTTTCCATGGTGTAGACAATGTCAAGTGCAATTATTTTCTACTTTTAAAACAGAGTAACTATTAATAAAATAAATAGTTGAAATGTGTTTTGTGTATATCTATTTATTTCTGAGTATAGTGTACATAGAACTGGATCTCCATTAATTTTAAAACATTAATTACGAGTGAAATAATGAGCTTCAGCTAGTATTAAATAAGTATTAAGTAGTTAATAACGCTGATAAAAGTCGCCAATGTCAGCATTAAAATTATAATTTCGAGCAACAATAAAATTGACGTAAAAGTATCTTTGTGTGTCCGCCAATTAAATAGTTGTTGGAGGTGTTCCGCCAGACGACTTCCGTTGAAACAGATTGCAAGACCTTGTCAATGTAATATAACACTAGTTGGCCTGGCAGAAGCTGGACTAGTATTTATTTATTTATTTATTTTGTATCAATAGCCGACAAACAAGTATCTCTGATATAAAACTAGGTTGGTACAGAGCCCAGCCATCGCCAACAAGACGGACTCGCGTCATTGCCTCATCCCCAAACCTGACTAGAGGAGGTTGACTTGGGTTCGAGGATCTACGAATCCCCTTTAAACTAATTATGTCTTTATATTCAAATCAAGACAAAATCTTAAGACTCAAGAACGATTATTTATCTGTTACATATATTTAGGAAATAAAGTACTTTTACGGCAATACAAATGTATGCCCCCGGGGGTTATACAGGTAACTACCATATTAATATTCAGCATATAAACCGAATGTTTTTCAATAATATAAGGACTTTGGCACACCTACTTTTACCTCATTACTTGTGTCTATGCCTACGTAGCCTGAGACTAGGGTGTGCAAACATCTAGGCTTAGATAACCCTGGCCTGTGTACTTTTCCCATAATAATAGACTTGTGTAGGCCTTAGCACATATATCAGAAAGAAGCAATGCTGTATTGCTTATTGTTATTGCGTACGCTTATTGGATATAAAGTTAAATAAATGCCAATACACCACACGGTCGAATGTACGTACAAGGACTAGGTACAAGTATACGCTAGGATTCCCTGTATCATTCAATTAAAACGAGGGCTCAATCAGGGCGCGAGTTATATAAATGTCCATTTTACTTGAAACAGTCCTCGGCACCCTTGTCGTATGGTAAACTAGTTTTAACAAATCTACAGGGTTGCCCCTAAACTAGCTTTAAACGAATCTATAGGGTTTTCCCAACTAATATTAGCAAATTTTAACAAAACTTCGGTATAGGTTTCGAGGAGTCGACATTGTCACGTTCACGTCTAGCGTCTCCCTTAAAAAGACATTCACTGCAACAATGTCTTAATATTGCACGTTTGATCACATATCGTACTGGTTTGGTCTCGTGTTACCGCGCGGTACCATTGGTGTGCGTATGGTTAAGCTGTGTTTACGAGGTGACAGTTATATTTCATTTTATTTGGCATCATACTCGTAAATCAAAATTAAAATAAAACAATAGTTTTTCCGACGAAGCGAGGGCAGACTGCTAGTATCAAATAAACTTTAAACATCTCTGTGGAAATCATGTAGATATTTTGCAATGTGGTTTCACTTCCATAAAAGAGAGATGAGTAGATTAGAGTATCGACCGGTGAAATAAAAGATATTTTTACCTTTTGTTTAGTAATATACTGTACTCTGTGTTACACTGTACTGTAGTGGTGGTACTTGTTTTGATTTTGAGGGTGCATTTTGGGGAGTAAGTGACTTCCTGAGTTCGATTCGAACTTGTTTATTCTAATGCGTATGTCATGCCATGTGCAATCTATGTAAAATGACTACATGTACGTGCCTTTATAAGAAAACTAGTAAGCTAAGTGCTCTTACGACACTGTTCCAGCGTATTCAGGCAACTGTGTCTTGGCAGGAGACTTCCCGAGAGAGACGATAATTAATTCAGCTCTTTAGAAATTCTATAAATAGTCTCTTGCGTCCCGGGAACTGTCTGGAATAGACTTGATAATTTTTATCATAAATTAAGTGTATATAAAAGTAAAATTTTATCTTTATTTGTGATCTGTTCTGATGGTAGTGTTGCTGGCTGTGATAGGTTTTACGTCGAGTTGTCATAGTGTGTTGGTTGATTGTGTGTTGTTGATAAAGCCTTTTACTGAGTACTAAATATATACATATATGACTTGTATTAGGTATGCTAAATGATAAACAAGTTGATGTATCTACATTCAAGCAAATAAAAGTTTCTGAATTTGTGTTTGTGATGTCTCAATGGTGGCTGCCGTCGGCAACATAGGGAATCCTATTTTTATTTTACATATCGTTCTACAAAATTTTGAAGATTACCTTCACATCTCGACATTCGTGTCAATTTTAGTAGGAAATTGGTATTTCTCGCTACGTATAGCTGGCTTTTAGAAATTAGATACGTCAATCAAACAGGCTTTGATGTTATGTAACATCAAAGAAACCTGTCCCCTGGTTCCAGTGGAGATATTTATCTGCTATACACCAAAGCTTTGCCTTTCTTTGGGGCATGTTAGAGTGAATGATTACGGGTTGGACGACCAAGTGTGTAAGATTTGAGATCATATGGGTTTTTGTACAGAAAAATGTAACATAAAAACGCGATATGAACTACATATTACATTGACGTTTAAAGCATTAAAAAAATATAGCATATTTTTTAAAATTAATGTACTAATATTGGGATAAAGAATCGTTTATTCTAAATACAGATTTTATTTAATAAGGCAATAGATTCACTCATTGAAGGTGAAATTTAAAATCAGAATCGGATTTTTTATAAGAGAACAATTTTATATCGTGCAATTGGGTTTCAAGCATTTATACGTTATTGTTCTTTGTTGATAGGTATTAGGTATTTAAGTATCAATATTGTCGTATTATTTGATAACAGCGGTAGTTGTTCAGCATGAAGTACTAAAAAATACTTCTAGTGGAAGTGATGTATCTACTTTAAAATTAATAATAACTGAATATTTAATATATCGTATTTTTGTAAGTTGGGTCTCAAATTTTACTTACACATTACTAAACATTACTTTACACACCAAAAATCTCTATTTTTAATAAAAATAAAATTAGAATTATCCATTTCACACCAAGTTTCAACGTCCTAATGCTATCTACTTTACTTTGCGTAAAATAAATTCGACTTCAAATGGAATGAGAATTAAAAACCATTCGCTTTATCACTGAATCTTTGAATCATGTTGATGGATACATTTTAGATACATACTCATAATTTGCAATCAGAAGTTTTGCATATTTTTGTTTACTTGATATCCTTGAAAGAACATAGCTCTGCCACTTTAGATTGGTGACATAGTGACAAATCATTAATTGATTGTGATTCGATAGTAATCGAAGTTAATGGTAAATTAATAATTGGTATAATAATTAATTTAATTTAATCGAGTTTTGTCATTCGAGAGAAACCAGTGCAAGTTAAAAACACATTTTAAATGTATCTTAAGAGGCAAATTCAACCATCAAATAAATTTTCAGTAAACTGAAAATTTGTAGCATTTTGCTGCAAAAAATAGGCATATTTTAATAGAGATGTTGTTAATTTTATAGAAACTAACTGAAAGATATATAATTATCATTAAAAAAAATGACATCACTGTTAGTTATAGCCACGTCTTATCTGTAATGTCATGGTCTCACGGAGAAGGTAAGAGGTTAATAATTAAATTTAACAATTTTTTTATGATTTAAAATAAACTTAAACGTGATAACCTTTTCAGTTACGGCACAGAACACTCAAACAGCGGAGTTTAAAATTTAACATTAAAACACCTCAGGTCAACCTCATTAGAAACCGGCCGAATCGAAAATGAACACGCTAGAAAGAGTTTAGATGCGCGCGCGCAGTTTGGACGCGTGCTCGCTACAGTCGTCGCGGCTCTACTAAGGCATTAACAATGATAAAATAAGCAAAGCTTTATGTAACCTTCGGATTGAAAGCCGCATTCTTGCGGTCAAACATACTCGGACGATGAAGATGTTGCAAACGCAACTCTCCAAATAAACATGATGTTTAGTTGACCTTTGCTATGCTTTTATAGGCTTGTTTTAATGGAAGCTCTTCTAAGGGACTAACGATGATAAAATAAGTAAAGTCCGTAAGTAACCTTCAGATTGAAAACCGCATTGCGGTCAAGTTTACTCTGATGAAAAAGATATTTCAAAATCAACTTACCAAAGGTTGCATTTAGCTGATTTTTGCATCATTTTAGTAGGACCTTTGAAATGCTTTAGTAGGATTATATAAAAGATCATTGATATCAACTTTTCCACATTGTCATCGGTGTTCTATTTACTCGGACCTTTATTACAGGATGTTAAAGCACGAGGTAAATAACTGTCTAGTAAGTAGGATAATCAAGTAAGGATATATGGCGAGAATAATGGAAAGTAAAATAAGTTAAGGCTAGTTTCAGCCCTTTGCGATACAGTTAATGAACTGCAAAGGGCAAGGCTTGTATTCTTACTGATCATTTTGTTCTGCCCCGTATGCTCTTTATTTGTTTTGTTCGTTGGGGGAAACAAGTCAGAAAAAATACCTAGTAACTCCTATATTACTCAGGGTTAGCACATCGAATAAAAAATAATATTTATTAAACCGTTTTGGATTCTGGAGTAACCGTCTATCTCAACGTCTTTCTTCTTTATGAGGAAAGCAAATATATGACAACAAATATATGAACAAAGTTTGAACATTCCCTCTCTTTATATCGTTCATCGATATTTTGCAGCCAAAAGCTAAACACAAATAAAGACCATTTACATTTACATGAGAAACTGTCTATATTAATAACCCCTTTTCACACAAGTCCGGCTCGGATTCTAGAGGCTTTTATTTAAATTAATCATCAGGTGTGGGTGTAACCATTACTCTGCCCTGTCTTAATATGGAGTTTATGTACAGCTGTAAAGCATGTTTTTAATATGGGAAATAATGAATTTGCTGAAGTAATGAGATATGTCGAAAAATATCTTCTGTGGACATTTTATGAACCAATAATATTGACAGATAAATCATTCAACACCAATGTAATAAGAAATAAAATTGAGGTGTGTATGCAGTAGTAATTGGATATAAATAAATAAAATATAAGTGGAATACAATACACATTCTTATTCATGCTTGAAAATTACGCAATTGTAAATTTTTACAAATATGTATTATTAATTACATACATACATAAATAAATGGAATGTCTTTTGGTAAAGAACTACTTGTTGCTTATTTGAAATTTAAATTGTTAATTTAATAAGAATAGCTAAGCGAAGATAAAATAACATAGCATCATCCTTAATCAATTCTAGTACTTTTAAAGTATTTTATTTCAGGTATAACAGAGCGTGTTAATGGCTTAGTAATTCGGACAAAAACATAATAAATCCGACGGAAGCAGGGCTAAAAATACATTGCAGCATTTTACAAGCAGGCAGTGTATTCAGTTAAGTCGGGCTTACCTCGATAGCTTTTGTGAGAACGAAAACTCCGCGTTGCTTGCGCTGCACTTGAGTCGTTCAATTTAAGCTGTGATTTTGGTTTTATTTTGATTTTGTTATGCCGCATTTCTTTTGACGCAAGTATTTTATTTTACAGTAAGAAATAGTAAACAGTCACGTAAATGCCCTAGACTTTTATATCTGGCAAACACAACACTGAGCAATTTTTATTCTGTGTACTCAATTCTATAATACTATATTTTCCGGTCACTGGACCAAGCGAATATCCATTTTAATAAATGTTGAGTACATTCAGGTTTTCTTAGAGATCTTCAAAGGAAGTAGCTTGATGGCATTACTTCGTGATACGTTGGCCAGTGTGGTTTACACGGGCTTGCTGGGAATTGCCTCAAACCCAAATAGACAGAGTCCTTTATAACCTAATGTAAATAACCTGCTTCTCATCACACTCAATAAAACTATATCCTGGGCTCCGGTCTCCATTCACATTGTAAGGAATGTAATTCATATCAATCACGCTGACTAAGTTCGGCTGACTCCACAAACCTTTAAGAATGTCATGGAAAAACTACCGGCATTCAAATTTCCTCACAAGTTTTTTACTTAACAAAAGCCAGTGATAAATCAGTTTTAACATATGTTACTTAAGAAGAAAGCGGAGGCAGTCATGAGGACTGGAAAAGGAAGTGAAAACCAGGGCTCGGAACCGCTTACCCTTGAAAGGGTTTTTAAATGGGTATTTTTAGCACTGGTTTTGAGAAACCATTACATACTGGTAAGCCTTTCAAAGGTTAACCGCTCATACGGCTAAGCCGTTTGTTTGAATTAATTCGAGTTAACTCAAAACCCCCTCAAGAGGTTTTGTAGGTAATCGGTTTTGGACTGAGCGCAAGCTAAATCAGTCTTAAACACTATACATATTCGGTTTGTTTTCGATTCAAGGCTACTAAGCCGTTCATATGATTAATTCGAGTTAACTCAAAACCCAATCAAAACCCCTTCTACGGTTTTCAACGGTAGGTGGTTCCCTATTGAACGCAATCGATTTTGATTTTAAACGTGATTGTATTTAGATTTATTTTTCATTAAAGTAAGCGATTAAATTAAGCAAATTAAAAATAACAAGTCTTTAAAAAAACCCCTTCAAAACCCTATCTCAAACTACCTGGGTTGGTTAGGGTTAACCCGATCGAAAGGCTTATCACTATACTGGCTAAGCTGATCGAAGGTTAACCCAAACGAACGAGTAACACTTGAACGGCTTAACCCCTTCCAAAGGCTTAATCAAATGAACGGATTTTCAACGGGCCCTGGTGAAAACTTAAAACTGTATTTTGAATTTTCGAAACAATGTAAACCAGGAAACAATAAACAAAATTTTATTAAAATTGAATTTTTCTACAAAATAAAATATTTTTTTTATTTTGTAAACCAAAACTTTCATTAATATTAAAAAGTAAATCATGATTTTGCATTCGTAACAATATATTCCAAATTCAATACAAATCTAAAATTATTATAAAATTATTAAGACTTTTTAATTTTAAAATCCATGCTAAAATATAGTCGAAAAACTAGTAATCTATTTTACCACCCTAGTAAGGATAACCTTAAGGTACTTTGCAACACTTATTGTATGTTCTATTTCAAAGGCTAAATATTAAGAAAATAATAAATAAGATTTTCCTCCACCAACACGCCTATAGAAGTTTTCATTTAGAAATTAAATATACGTGGGGTATTCAAAGCAAGACTTCCAAAACGAGATGCTAAAGTTCAAATTACTGCTTAGACATATACATTTATTACTATAGATACAATACTTATACATACACATCATACACACATACAATACCTATACATATACTACACTAATAATGAACCGACAAAAAGTGACCTTTAGGCGTCAATTGTTCAAACGAAAAAAATCTCGGTAACCTCTTCTGCTTGTGGAACATTGGTTAGAGTCTATTTCCTAATATGTCATGTACTCTATTAAATAGTGTTATGAAACACGTACCAACAGTGAGATACTTGGATGACACTGAATCTTATTTGTAGTATGTCATCATTTGTTGTATGAAGTTCACTCTAAAAGTACGTTACACAAATAAAATGAAAGGCAAATTTCAATGTGGGCATCTTGAACACATATTGCGATAATACAGAACTTATCAATGTTATGAAATTATCCAAATGTTAAATATTACAAATCTGTTTGTCACTTAAAGGGGTCATTAAGTCTAGTAAAGTAATTACCAGACACCACGTTGCACAATGCGAATTAAATTAAAGACCTCATTTGGCAGTTAGTTAAGTATTAGTTCTTTAGCTCGTAAACTTAATTATTCGTTTTTATTAATTTAAAAATCAACAAATTGTTTGCGCTCAAACAAAAGTGTGTTGCGCTCCCTGCTGAGATAATTCGTAGACTTCATTGTTATGTTTCAAATATATATGTGTAATAATCTTTATAGATATTATGTATAAAACAATCGTTACGGTTATTAAATTGGTATTAATTTACTTTGCAACAATCCGCAAGCACAATGTATGATGGTATATACTCTATACATGCATGAAACCTCCCTCCTTCCCACTAAGGAAAACATACAATTATGATAAAAGTATATACCAACACACATACCGTCACCAACACGTGTTTTGCTCCGAAACAGAGCATGTATAGAAGTATATACCATCATACATTGTGCTTGCAAATTGTTCCAAAGTAAATTAATACTAATTTAATAACAATGAATTTCCGCAAAGTACCTAACGCCTGATACTATCAAGTCAATCGTTATTGTTGTGCTATTACATATATTATTATAAGTGACATGTTTCCGACAACTCGGGACATGTGCAAAATGCATAAAATAACGCAACCTTGATTGAACTGATTTATTCAAATGTCGTTTATGTTTTGCATGGCTGATGTTTGCAGGAGAAACCAGGATGGTTTATTTGGAGATCATGACTAATAAAATACAGTTAAATCTCTACATGATTAAAATATTCGGAGGACCTGGATTCAGGTGGATAAACACTTATTAATTATTAGACAAATACACTCTTATACTAGGATCTTTAGACTTAAAAAAATTAATGTAACATCTCGCCAAGGCCTGGCCATAGCCCATGTCATTGCCGGAAACATCAGTAGAAAATAGAGAAGTTTTGAACACCTATAACGGACAAAATTTGTTATGTCCGTGATGATATAAGTTTAACATCCTACAAAACAAATTACGTTAGTCTCAAAAACACATATTTATCTTTCAAATAAATGTCTGCTTCAACTGGGAATCGTATCCGGAAGCCTGTGAGACATCAGGCATTACTAAAGACGCCTTAAAACTTAAAGCTTTAAGACTTAACTATGAATATTTAGAAACCATTACTTTATCTTTAATAATTAAGAGAAAAAAGTTTAAAGAAATATAATTTTAATACAATATCATTGCGGACTTTATACATTCGAATTGTAACAGTTCTTCACTATTTTCTTATTCTTTATCGTTATTTCAACCCAATTACATAAATCATTAGCACAAGTGAACTGTACTTCGAAGCGCAAAGATTACTTAGCATATCTCTATTATGCAGGACTTCCTTCCACTGCACGCACTTAGATATCTGACGAAACGAAGGTTGGATACAAAGACAACATAATATTAGGAGTCAACACTATATGTACATACTTTATATTAACTAAAGAGCTAAAATTGCTCGTAAGATCAAATTACGTTATTGGTGGCATCAGGTGAAGTTGTTACTAATAAAAATAGGTGAAGAAGTATTATTAAGATTTCTAAACCTAAAGCTTAAAAGCTTCAATCTCCTAAAGCTTATAAAGCCTAATTACAATAGTTGCTAAATGTTTATAAAAAGACACTGCTTTTTAAGAGCCAACACGTAACCGTAAATCACATCAAAAGGACACGTAAGAGGAAACTAGAAAATAATTATCGTTATTTTAGTTTTTCGTCAATTAAGTCCTCATAAATTATATGTAAATAAACTATAGCTTTAATTAAGAACTTTCTTTAATTATTTTGAGTTAAAATAATGATTGTTAAGAAATTTTATATACATAATATAAGATTAGTATATTTACATTTTTCTAACTTACAAATAAATGACCGTGTCG
Organism: Megathymus violae; assembly: GCA_003671415.1. Lineage (NCBI taxonomy): Eukaryota > Metazoa > Arthropoda > Insecta > Lepidoptera > Hesperiidae > Megathymus > Megathymus violae. The sequence goes on from PDGT01000061.1 coordinate 1,370,762, forward strand.
TTATAACCCATCTAATTCATTAAAAAAACATAATTTACTTATATTATGTATGTTAATATGTTTTACACTACGATGTCATCGGATATCATATACCTGGTTTTTTTTTAACTCAGCTATTTAAATACTTTGTTATGTTATTGTGTTAAAATAAATATTCATAATTATATTTTATATAGGATGTAGATATTTAAATTTTATTTTAATATGAAATTAAATCAAACCGACATCTAAAATACTATAGTTTCCATAACCAGTAAAATATTTTAATTATTTTAAGAGTATGGGGTTATGTATCAGGATTGTTAAATGAATATTAGCAAGATATTAAATAAGAATAAAAAGCGATGAACCTTTAGAATGAGAACGTCTTTAATTTCCTAACTTTAGTGTGACAATTATGTTTAATGAAATGAAATATTTTTTTATTCGAAGTTGGCTTTTACAAACGTTTTTCAAAAGTCAAACTACGTCATCGCTTCAACAAATCCCTACCGTGAGTAGTCCTGAAAGAAAAGAGAAAGTTCCAATTTTTTTTTCGTACTACACAATTACAGAAAGCACTTATGACTATATAATGAACTAATGTCCAAGCAATCTTGTCTTTAAAGTAATAACCTTTTTTCATAAGAAGGCGTCTGAAAAATTATAATCAGTCGGTAAAATAACGACACAGTAAAAGTGGGTAAAGTAGACTTGAGCACTCCTTCAGTAATGAGCACAGGTTGGTGTTTGTACAGTTGCCCAGGTTGTAACTGGTTGGACGATTTCAGCAAGTTTTTCTTTGTCATAAGACCATTTGACACCTACCTGATGGTGTTCGAAGTTAGTGCTTCTATGTTTTACAGAACAAATTTAGTTGCACTACAATCTATTGTTTATTGACTATTAATAATAAGTGTTCACAAATATTCATAATAGCAGGAGCGCAGATGTCAAATTTTAAAAAGTGGATCATCATGTCACATCGCGTATTATATAAATATATATATATATATATATACATATAGTGATAGTAGGATCTGATAAAGATATGCTTACGGTAATGATTTGGCTCCAAATCATTTTCAAAAGCAGAGCTGGAGTATTTTTTACTCCTACCTGAAATGAAACAAATATCATTATTTAACTGTTATAAGAAAAGTGTCTACGTAGCGAAAATTCATTAAACTGTAAGTATGTAAGTTTTACATAACGAATGGTATAATATAGGATGTTATGATGCAGGCGTCCAAAACTTCGAAAGGAAAACCAATTCTCGTGAACATCTATAACTTCAAAAGAGGCGGACTTTCATACAAATGTTTAGGTATACCTTATTTTGCCCACTACGGGTGAAATATTAAAAAAAAATCCTCTTAGTTTATTCCTACATTATAAAAAGATACTGTTAAAATTTCTTAGCTTTAGATATTTCTGCTCAGTATCGATATCTTTAACCTTCGCCAAGCCAATAAAATTGACAATAATCCCACCCGATGGTAAGTGGTGTTGATGTTTAAATGTTCAACTCATTAATTTATAACAGCCTATTCACTCTTTCTCTTTCTTCTTTCTTTTGTAGACATCAATTTAACAAATATTAATTTATATAATAAAATGGATGTATAATATAGTTAAATAATCTCAGTGAGTATTGTACCTGAAAAGTTATTGGAAAAATGCTTGAAAACAACTCCATACCACCTAATAACGTATGTTTTAATTTCCATATAAAAATTTGTTAACTAGTCATAAATTAACTTTAAAATTCTTAGAAATCATTACTTATTTTAAGTTTAAGATCCATAGGATAGTTGGGTCATTTGCATATTCAAAGAATAAATTAACATCTTTTTTAATAACTCGTTTCGATCTCCTTATCGACATCACACTGGCTATGTGCGAGTGAGTACTCCACCCTCGTTTTAGAACAGTGCTTCCCAACCTTTTTTCGTACCCGTACCCCTAATAAAACTTTTTATGTATGGGTTCTCCCTCGCCTAATAACTCCATACCTACTCCTAAAAATGTGTCTCGTTTCTCTTTAGGTCTAGCACCATACTAAGTTTATAGTTATACGGTTAATTTTAAGCTACCTACATATTCTACACTTAAAACATTATAATAAAGTTTATCTCAGTCAACTGTTTTAAATTCTCAGCATTTCCGCCATTACCAATATAATTTTCACGTAACTGAAAATGGGACTGCGTACCCACCACTTTGCATACCATAGGTTGGGAATCGCTGTTCTACAAAATTACGGGGAACTCAGTTGCTGCCTGTTGCCGTGTGTAGTAGCAGAGTTTTCTATCCGGTTGACTACTACGCTACAATCTCAAATATTGCTGTCCTGATTTTCACGTAGTTTTTACCAATAGATAGAGTGATTAACGCGAAAGGTTTTAGTTATAAACAATACAGCTAAACCATGGTAATAAACAACTATTGAGTCGGAAAAATTAAGAAATTTCACAGTTTTGCTTCCCTTCCCCTACTCGTCCAAAACCGGAATACTAGCTACACGATATAAATAAACTTTTGTAATAAAACGGATGAAAATAAAAAAAATCCCGTCGTTAGCTCTTTTGTTAGAAATTGGAAGCAAGCTTTTGGTTTAAATATAAATGTTAGCTTATCAATATCCTACACAAACTCGGGACTGCAACGGCATTTGTTGTAAAACAATGCAAAACAATGGGTTGTTGAACAATTCAAGCCGACTGGACCAGCAGTCATTTTTTTGTGTGTAGGCAAGAGATTGTCACGATGCCACTGTTAAACAGATCTGTGCTCTCTGATAATTTTTGATGAATAAATATTTAGTATCAGTACCTGCACCACGTATAGAGCTTAATAAAAACTCGATTAATAAAAAAAACACTTAGTCCTAATTATCACGTGTGTATTGAACATGAGGCGCCAGCACCAAGTGTCCGATGTTAGGGCAATTACAGTAAAATCGAGTATCGAGTATTGTAATCAGACTGGCCGCATCACGGGCAGTGTGAGAATTATTCAGTCAGGGAGCATTATTGTGGTAGAGTCCAAGCATTATTGCTAGTAGAAATATAAGTAAATCCCGACTTGGTACAAAAGTACGATGCGAGTGCGCTGGGAAAATGACATATTCCTTATTTTAATCATGTTGTATGATAAGGTAACGCGTGGAAGAACTTATTTAATTTTTATAAGCGGCTTACTGGTTAAGCAATTTTCCATAAATACAGAATGAGATGTGGCTAAATTTAAGTTTAAAGATCACAGCATTAACAGAAAAAATATAAATAAAAGTAAATCCCGACTTGGTACAAAAGTACGATGCGAGTGCGCAGGGAAAATGACATATTCCTTATTTTAACCATGTATGATAAGGTAACGCGTGGAAGAACTTATTTAATTTTTATAAGCGGCTTACTGATTAAGCAATTTTCTATAAATACAGAATGAGATGTGGCTAAATTTAAGTTTAAAGATCACAGCATTAACAGAAAAAATATATGTAGTTGGAAAAAATTGTATTGCTTTTAGAATTAACCAAACATTGATTATTTAGATAAAATTGGAAATTAATGTTTCTTGATCTCTGAGAGGATGAAACGGCGTGAACATAAAAAAATATTAAAATTAAGTAACAACTGCATCAGATGAGACTACTGTCTGTAAAGCTGGAGGATTGTTTTACCCGAAGCAAAGTAACAGCTGGTTAATTAAGACGAGTCGATCAGATGAGAACGATCTCGAACCTCAGTTATAATTAAGAAGGGTGATAATGATCTCGATAGGGATATAAAATGGTGAAATCAACCATTAATATATAGATTTCACGTTACTTGGAATTTTATTACATGATTAATTAGCTGTCAATATTATTATTAATATTCATTAACGGTAAATAATATTCCTTAAATTGCTTATAGATATCAAGACTCCGTCACTAATAACCAATTAATGGCTCATAAACTATATCTAAGTTATTATATCACGTTAATATCACATTCTTATGCATGTGAAACAGTCATTTCGAAGGCCGTTTTAAATCACATATTTTCATCACAGATGCGTGAGAATATTTTGGAATATCTAGATATATAAAAATAACTATCTTACAATTGTAATTTCTCAATACTGTCTCCATTTTCCACAGCGTAGCGAAGGCGATTTACTAGTGCAATATTATATGACTTCATATTATCGGTATAATTAAATAAAAATACATGTTATCGTTATTCTGTTTATCGTATGAAGTCTTTAAAATCAAATAAAATTGTGGAAACTGCTTAAAACATGGATTAACGATAAAACCTTATGTGATGAGTTTTCGACATTGACGGCTGATTTATTGTGCGCATCGTGCATTTAGTTTATTATTATACATACATTAAATCCATTCCGAAATTAACAATAAAAATCGAATCACAAGTTATGTTTTAAGTTGTAAAGTCCTTCACATATCAAAAACTTTTGTTGGCCACTTGTCGCCGTTGTTCTAGTGTTTTCAAGGTACCAACTAACCAATCGGTATTTTAATTTTAAAGCTTCGAAAGAAGTATATAACAACAAAAATTTTACAACAATAATTCCCAGAAACGTGATTCGCAAAAAGATTCACTGAACATAAAAAAACAATCTTTTAGGTGCTGTTACTCAGCTTATTTTGACATTACATAACTTGAAAGTATGTATTCGTATTTTCCTTAAGCGTTAAAGCAACGTGATAATTAATTTACGATGGTATATCGTCGTGTTACGATGAAATTTTAAAGTTTATGAATGTTACGTAAGCTGCAACTAAACTATTAGCGTAATAAGCAACTTTTAATCAACGGACCCAGGAGACTAGATTAAATATGTATGCCGCAATTTCCTCTCTTACACTAAACCTCCGGTTAACTTTGCTAGTAATAAGATTTAGATTCATACCAAGATAGAAAAAAGTATTATGTTTTAATGTAGTAAGAAAAATATTATTTTTTTGTTTATTAAATTTTACTCTGGTATTGTAATCCAGCAAGGCCCGCTGCAGGACAAGACAAGAAGCAATGTGTTACCGTGATTGTGTAGACCAAGAGTATTATCTATCGTTCTGCACCAGTCTGCATTGGTTGTTACCGGCACGGGTACATTTATATGAGGTCCCGGAGCCTCCTGATGACTGCTAAAAGAGTTTAACTGAGTAACAATCCCACAAAATTCAAACCCCCAAATTTGAAGATCCCCGGTCCCGGTAAAAATGCTATTACATCGTTTGACGACTGCTATTTAACAACGAAGACGGAGTTTAATGTGTGACGGTACAAACGTTAGTCTGGCAGATAATGGTCTGTCCTTGCCAGGCAATCGAACCGGGACCATTTGTTCGCATGGCAACGTATACTTAATGGGCTACAGGGTCGTCAAATAGGAACTAATTATTTATAGAAACGAAATTGCTAAAAGAATGTGATAATTTTTAAAAAGTATTTACGATATGATTTTCTTAGTCCTGATTCTTATACCTACACATATCAATAGTCTGTTTGTAGTCGAGTATTAACTGATATTACTCGTAATAATAAAGTATACACTCGATACAATACAATAGGACAAGGAAAATTGTGTTTTTTACTAAAAAAATTAGCAAGTTAAATTTCTCTTTTGTATTTTGAAACGAGAAAGCGGATTTTAATTCTACACTATGGTGCTACATGCCGCTCGAATTAGCGTCCACCATTTCAGGAGCGAGGGTGTATACTAGACCTAATAATTCCCGTGGGCATATAGAGGAGGGAACTTTCTACGCGATAGGGAATGTTTCTGAAGCGGGTGTTAAGTAGTCATCCGTGCACAAGAGGTGGAAAACCTGAATGTAATAAGAGTTCTGTTTTTTCTTTTCTTTTTCATACTGTGGCTGACTTTATAGTGACGTCCTTGAATAGCCATTGAACTGTATAAGAATTGGATATTAATGAATATCAAGACTGGTTTAGCTCGTACATGTAAATTTTACTATTATTCCATGCTTTGAATTGTGAGCAATCAAATGAGTTTGATCTTTGATTAAAATAATTTTCGTGTTTGTAGGAAATTATTTTATTCACTGTATTTTTGTTTTGTTTTGTCTTTTCATTAACTATATTACAAGTCTATGTCATATAGATCAAGTGTATGTTAAAAAAAAAATAGTGTCCGTTTGTGATTTTGAAATAACTACGTTTTGTACTGGGTTAATTACTGGGAGTTGTTTATATGAAACCAATATCCGAACAACGCTTTTAAAAAAATATATCGTGTCTGTATACTCTTGTTTGTCTGGGTAACCTTCATAACGGCTTAACCGATTTTAGTTGGATTTTCACTCGACACATATCGATATTTTTACTTGCATTCTTGTATTGGGTCCGATGATGAGCCGTTAATTTCGAAGGAATGTCAGTGTATTCGACATCAAAATATCATTCGACATTAAAACCTTCTCTGAGATTAGACTATGAACAACATTAATATCCAATCGATATCACAATCCAATCGAAATCACAACATCCTAAAATGTCCCGTCGCTCAGTAAATTCTCTTATAAGCTTTATAAAAACTGTAGATTTGGGGGTCCGTGATGTGGAACTCTAGGGGATAAATTAACGATCCTAAATATTAAAATGCCACTATAGAAAAACTTATTTAACATATTGAGTACCGTCTCTAGGAAAATTTAAATTAAACTTTTGGAGTATTTGATGTGGGTTCCACATAAAAGATTAGCGAAACTGTTAAAAATATCGAAATGCCGCCCTAGCTTAACTTATTTAGTATAATGAGTATCTATATCAGGGATATAAATATCGGAGTTCCGGAGTACGTGATGAGACATTCTAGGAGAGTTGGATTTCAAAATTCCAGACGAATGGAAGTGAAATGGGAATTATGCATCCGTCCAAAACTTTTTTCGTAACAAGTCTTGTCAAATTCTAATGTCTTTCCTCATTAGCATTATGTAATACAAGCTTTCATTGCAATGGGGTTCTAAGTAAATACCTATAATGAGTATTTTTCTCGAAGCGAAGCCATCGCGAGTTGTTAGTCTTTAATAAATTGGCTTCTTTCATTTTTCATATAGCGACAGACCTCAGCGGCGTCCTTGAATTGTCGGTGACCCATGTAAATATTGAATACAAATAATTTGATCAACAGAACTGGTTTTCAATCCCAATTTCCCTTTCATTATTTAGCTTCCAAACGTTCGTTTAGTCTTTAATTATGATAATTTTACGTTTTATACTAATTTCATACTTATTGCTATATAACAAAAGTAACCGTATAAAAAATAACAGAAATAGGTTTTATGACAAAATAATGGAATTCCTTACGAGTAAGTTAGCAGATTTTTTGAACAATTAAATTGCCCTTGATTTTGTTTTTTCTACATATATATATAATTATGTAATATAACTATATTTTTTTTTGAAACGAATACCTACGTTAGTGTGTCATTTACACACGGAAATACAACTGGAAGTGTTGAAGTTAAGAATATATTATGTACTTAATAATGTATGTTTATCCTGAGCGTATTTGGCCACAGCGACTGGCGTCCGATTATTAAGAGCCTCGTTGGTACTTAATAATATTGAAATATGCAATAGTATAGTGACTAGGCAAATAAGAAGATATGAAAATAATATCTTGCATGTTTACATTAGCCTCATAGAAGCGTCACGTGGTTTAGATGGTCATTAAATATAAAATGATAAGTTCATCTGTAGTGACTGTTAAACTTCTGAACACCTTGAAAGATTATAGTTATAATAAAAAAAAAATACAGCTTGAAAGGCAGCCGGGCAACCTAATGATAAGTGGTCACCGGTCTATAGACATAGCCAATTTAGGAAGAGTTACCGTTGGAACGCCGGACATGGATGAGAGCTTTTTTTACATCTTTTTGAAGAATCCCATATCAAAGTATACCGCGTAAACCTCAAAAGTAAGATCGTTTTTTTTGGAATATACATTTAAAGTTATGGTCTGATAGACAAAGCCGGAGTTATTAGAAAATTAAATATTTAAAAATCAAATTATTTATATTTATTAACCAGTTTTCGCATCGCTTTAAGAAATATGATTACGTAAACGTAAGTGGTAATTTGCAAACAAACTATTAATATATTTTTTATCGGACATTTTATAAGTTTTTCAGCTTTACCCCATGCACCTAGTCTTTCTACACTTATCACTATATGTACATATATTGGTCAAAAGAGCTTAAACTACAACTAATGATGTAAAACTTCAACATACAAAAACTGAAAAAATAAATCCGGGGTCGGGAGGAAAGAAAATCTCTTTAACATGTTTTTAAGTTAAGTGGTATGATATCATAATTAAATCAAAATACTTGGTAACACATAAAATATTCATTGGGCGCGGCCTATGAGAATGTGACATTATCCAAAACTCATCATTCGTGACTCATCAACACTTAAGTTACCATAACTTATTCAGCCTTTCTATCATCGCATTACAGTGCCGTAAACAGTAGATATATAGTTACAAAAAATATTATTCACATACAAATTTGAATTTCATCATATTTGTGAATTATAACACGGATATTATGAAGCTCCGTAACCGTAACCGAAACTACCGGATATCGGCTTCGAATAATTTCGGGTAGGGGCAAAGTCTAAATGGAACATGTTATGACAGGTTTTTCCCAGCTGAGCCGATACACTAGCCTCGTGTCGTTATTATCTTTAGACAGTTTTTATTATTTAATATTTAAGTCTATTACTTTTTTGTATGACTATAATACCAAATTATACCTGGAAATGAAGTTAAACTGTTTCCTTGTTACATACATTTTTTTTACAAGTCCTAAATCATCTAATATTCGTAACCGAAATTATCCGAAACAATCGGATAATCCGAAATAATTTCATAATCATTATCGTAACCGTAACCGGTAAAGTAGTATTCATATATTGGTATCCATATCCAGATTCGAAATTTCATATCCATAATATCCCTAAATTATAACAAAGTAGTTTAAGATGTTGACATTCATGCGGTTTAATACTTGTAGGAAAATCTGGAAATAATAATATATTAAATTTACCTGTACGTTACGTAATTCTTAAGTAAAGAAATTACAATATTATATACCTGTTCAAACGCCTTTGGTGGTCTATAATGATATTTTAATATTACTAGTTGACATATTTAGACCCTCAGCGAGATAGACCTGCGCTGTGCTTGACCTTTTGTCTTAGATATAAGAATAATAGGAATTTCATAGAATCAGCACACAAATCCTAAAAAGTTCGTCTTACAAAACACTGCAATTAATGGTCTGGGGTGTATGAATAAACTTTGTTTATTCAGTGGCCACGCAGAAACTATTAACGACCAAGTTAACTTCTTGGTCGTTAGATTGTGTTCGAAGCCGTTCACTGTCAGGAGATCCAAATTTGAACTTTGTTTGGCACAGAGTCCCATCTGCCCGATAATTGGCTCAATTTTTTTTTATGTTAATAGCCCAAAAACGAGCAGACGAGCTACCTGATTGTAAGTGGTCACCGTCGCCCACGGACATCAGCAGCACAAAGGTATCATTGATGCGTTATCGGCCAGGAAATGAGAAGAAGTTAACAAAGGAAGAATAAATTTACAAATTTACCTCGGTATAAGGGGTAATTTCTCATGTTAAAGATTCTCTGTTTTTGATAAATTGATTTGTAAGGATGACTTCACACATACACAACCAATTACTTTTTAGAATTTTATTCCATGATAGGCTTATGAGGATCAACCTCATAAAAAAGTCAAACTGTGGAATAATTGTTAAATGTTGTTCGACCGGCTAGTGCGTATTGACCTTTCCAAGGTAAGCGAAGCTAAATATAGCAAGTAGACAAAAGTAGTTTTCTTAATGTTAGTGGTGTTCAAATATATAAAAGTTGGAAGTTACAAAGTTACATTGATTTAAATAGATATGGGTATAATGACTTTAGTTATAATTCAAGGAATATAATGAAAATACAAACTAATATCGACACGATACACGTACGTGAATACGTCCAAAATAATATCGACAATAGAAAATTTAAACGTCTATTATATTACTTCATATAATTCATTCTACTAGCATGGATTCACGTTTGATTTAATTTTTTATAAGAACGACAGCTAAATTTTATTATTAAACGAAATTGCTTCACTCTTCGAGTATTAGCGGCTGACAGCAAGTCACATGTATGAATTAAGGACATCCTAGAACACACTTCATCCACAATCAATGGTCACATTGTCATAAATTGGTATAAGCGACTTTAATGTGTTAAATTACCAACTTGCATAATTTCCATCACGAATTGCATGCTTGTAGTTATTAGATGCTACTCCTATTAATAGATCTATTAAGAACTAAAAGTCAGTTTATATTTTATATTCGTGTATGAACATTTACTTCAACGTAACGTAATTTTCATTTTTATACATGATTTGAACGCAAACATTTGAACAAGAATTAACGTAAAAGTAAGTTAATATTTTAGTAAGCAAATATTGAAATATTGCATAGGTTTGTAAAAATTTGCAATTCTATGTAAATGAGCGTCTATGATTAGAGATATTAAACTCGACCGACTGCCAGTAATAGCATTTTCGCAATAGGTATGACCCTCAAGTGACAGTTACATAGTACTAGCACGACAATATTTCATGATCTGATATTTATCCACAAATGTTTGACGATGTTGGTTCATTGGTAGCTCAGCACTCAGTTTTCACAATCCTGTGGTCAGTTTACAGGTTATCCAAACATACGTAATGCAAATATTATTGAAATCTTTTTTCAGAGCTAAATACACAGGTCTTAGGTAGATGTAATCGCAATTCAGACTATAGTGACGAAAATAATATAATTGTTTTAGCAAATGTGTAATTCCAACTATGGATTAGTTTTAATTTGTTTTTTTAATAATTGTTTCTTCATAAGTGAGTTACATACTCATTTCTTACAAAGGAATGTGATATTTTAATATAACACTGTTCGTACAACGGTCAAGAATGTAGATCCCAGTTTTCAAAATTTACCCTGTACCCGTTTACATCAAAAATTTTCTAGAGCTCACCTAAATTTTTTAATTAATATATTTTTTTTTGCTGATCAAAATGTACGGATAAGAATAAAATAACAAAAAAATGTTTTAGGACAGAAATTTTTCTTTGGAAACTTCACTATGTTGTATCAATACTTCGTATGATTGTAAGGAATAATAAGTAATTCATTATATATGATGATGGTTTGAAATGTTTGGAATACATAGTATCTTGCTAGGTTTATCTGCTAAGTTTTTACTCATATAAATTAACTGATTCTCCATAGATATGTGTTGTGCATTTCATGTCTCTTTTTCATCAAATTTGACTAATAATTAAACTGACGTACTACTATTATTTCGTTTTAAATCCTACTACTATTTCGTTTTAATTTAGTTTCAATCTAAAATTTATGGGAAAAAAGTATTAAACACTACCTACCTGAATCGGAATATATGGAATCTACTTGTTCGCTCTCGACGCTTTGTAAACTATCGTCCAAGTAGCTATCATCAACGTAATCCTGTGCCTCAGACTGTTCAGGCGATTCTTCTTCAGCCACTAATTCTCTGGTAGGTCTATCTTCAGTATCCTTTTTCGTTGGAAGAATATCATAGATTGAGGGCGCGTATACGTTACTTCTGGCTAGGCCTAGCTTCTTCTGGATGAAAGCTTCTAGAATTTGCTTCGTAATTCTGTTCTGCCTCTCCAGTTCAGGCACGCCTGTGGAGAAAGGAGAATACAGATAAAAATGACTGTGTGAAAAGCCAAATTGATAGAGGAAAGATTAAAAAAGCGAATTTAAATGAAGATTGACGTCATTTTTATCTGATTTCCCATTTCCATAATTCGTGGAGGGTTAGAGTTGATCCAAAAATGGGATAGTAATTACAACATTAAAAAGAAAAAACTGAAAGAAAATCAAAAATGAAGTTATTTAACTCTACCGAGTAGAATTATTTATGTTCATGGAATAATTTTTTTTCAGAAAAAAGTCGATCATATTTAATACTTTGTAGTAATTACACTAAGATGGCATTTAACAATTATTGCAAAAGAGATGTTTCACAAATGTATGAAGGCTGGGCGGCGCCATGTACAAACTGTAGAAAGTCTATCGTATTAATTGAAACCATTCCTTATAATTAAAATTGTACATTTCAGCTTAGTTTAGTGTAAATAATTCAATTTGTGAATAAAATATTCTAACACTGCAATATTATGGCGGACGGCGGTTGGTCATTCGGATGCATTTGACCGTTATTGATATAATACATGAATGTCAAACGTCAAAATCTATACTAATAATAAAATTCTAACTGATCTATTTCTGTACATGAGAAAAAACATTATTAGGGGCCTTTATTATCGCAATAGAACCCAAAACAATAGTTGTTACAATTTTTGCCTGTTTGTCTGTGCGTTTGTTCCCGCTAATCTCAGAAACGGTTTAACCGATTTCATTTTTGTTTTCACTAATGTATTGCTGTAGCGCTATTTTAAATTTAAAGTTTGTTTCATTGTAATCCGTCCATAAATAAAAAAGTTATGAATGTATTTTTAATTCATATAACGAGAAAAACCCTGTACAAATCAGATGCTATCTTTAATAGTATGGTAGTTTTTCCGAAGTGAAGCGAGGGCATATATAAGTATATTGGATTAATTATTAAATATTCTAAAGCGTAAATGAAATGTTGCTTACATAGGCAGATTATGCCTGCATAAAAACGATTGGCAGAGAAGGCAAACGGGTATCTTATTGAAAATCTAACCTAATAAAGGGTGCCAACTCATAAATAAAAATGTTCCTAAAGTAAAATCGAATTATTGTGTAGCGTAAATAGAGATTTTCAAACTCTACATCTCTACTTTCTAATTCATCACATATTTGATAGTTCCAATTGCCAATATTGCTGTCATATGTAAAAACTTATAAATAATTTATGTAAATTACTTTCTCAGAGGAGAATAGCTCATTGAATATTTTTTTCAATATTTTTCTGTGAATCAGTTTATTTTTCTCTAAACTATGCTAGACTGTACAAAGGCCCGCTCAAAATAATATATCTCATTTGCAACTCAACGCATACCAGAAGCTATTTTTGTAAATAATAAGTGACCTCTCAAGCTATGTTCTCAACCTTTATTCTGATAAGTCGAAATCACTATATCCTCGTACATGTTTAAATATCAACACAGAGTGCAAATGAAAATGTGACATCACAGTAGTTATTACAATTATTGATGTACAATGATATATTTCCTTACATACCAGTGCTGTCATTATATGGTCCTAGTCTCATACATTCTTGTTCATCCTCCTTAGAAACATCGAAAGAAATACCTGTCTGTATCTGTACATTTATATTGATTTTCATTTATAAGATTAAAGATGATTTCTATTTTTCGTCACCAAGTCAAGGAGGGTGAATAATCAAGAGATTTTTAGATGACATGATAATAAAAGTGTTCTTATACATAGTTAGTTACAAAAATTACAAAGAACTTCTGCAACTTAAGAAAGGAAAAGAGACTGTTCAACTTCAGTGGGATATTTTGATACTCACTCAGTTTCCGCAGACAGCTGGCTGGTTCTTATGAAAGATTAAAGATTTGTGTGGTACCACACTATTGTTAACTTAGCTATCCATTACGAGAACAATGGGAGCATCTTTAACAACTGCTACTGTAAGACGGTATGAATGTACGGAAGCCCCTTCTGTACCATTTGAATAATTGCACTGCTCCGAAGGCTTAAGGATCCGAGTTTGTTCATACTCGTATATACTCGTATAATGGTAAATTTGCGTTCGTGCGCACTCACCGTTGTGTTTTAAAGCTTCATTTGACAGTTCGTAGATCAGATCTTTACTAATGACCCATTGTGTTATGAAGAAGTTTGCTTGTAAATGGACAGTTTATTTGTTGTTAAAGTTTTTGTTTGTCATCTAAACTGTTTTGTACGTCGTTAGGGTAACAAAATATGATGATTCATGTTTCAAACATATATTGCGGATCATAATCTACGATAATATTCATCCCACAAAATGAATCTGCTCCCGCGGGGTTCTGCAATCTTAAGCGAGAATGGGTTCTTGGTGATACATATGGATGATACGATTGATTCATTATAACTAGATAATGAGAGCAGATTGCTCTTCGGGAGAGGTCTATGTCTAACAGTAGCCTGCCGATGGCTGATGTTGGTTATGAGTCATACATTTTCTTCAATATTTGCAACAAATATAACATGATTGTGAAATATTCGCCGAAATTTTAATCGTCAATATGTGTACTGTAATATCGTGTAGTTTTTAAAGCAAACTATAGAAGATATTAAAGAGACATTATTGAAGAGGTTCCGTCATAACCCCGGTTAAATGTTATGTCAAAGTGCATAAGACAAGTATTCAAAAAGTATTACAAAATAACTGCTTAATACCAAGCTATTTGCGTCACATAGTATTTCAAAATTTCAGTTTCAATTTTCAAAGATGATACAAGTATAATAATTTCAGAAGCATTTGTATGTATGGATTGCATTCTGTCGCAATGTTCAGATGAATTTATTGAGTGGTGTGAGTATATTATGCGATGCGTAAAAACATTCGACATTGTTTGCGATATGAGGTTCGTTGTTGCAATTGCAATCCGTTTCAATGCCTTAAAATATCTCCTAAACGATATTTTTGGAGAGAATTTCAGCATTTTATTATTTACGTTATAAAGGTGAAGTTCGCAAGTTTTTGTAAAAGTCTGTAACAGCCTGTGACATCGATATTAAATCATATTTTAGGAAATGTATAGATTTTTTTTTTATTTGTTATTTTAAGGGTTACACTAAGTGTTTTGGGTACTTTTATATTCATTATTGTTTATATTATAACTTATTAAAAGTAGTTGTCATCGGATCGTCTGTGTTTCAATGTTATACATGGTGACAGTGATGAATTAAAGAAATATCTCAGTGTTAAAATAACACAAAACATAAACAGTTACAGTTTTTGAAGTGAAGAGAAAAAAACATGGAACACGTCAGGCCGTCAGCGGAATTGTGTGTGGACGGCAGCCCCGTCAGCCGGGCTGAAGCATGAAGACGATCGGATGACAAGTACCTTTATTAAGTTATACACAATAATTAATATAATAGTACTCACAACACCATCCCCTTAAATAAGTTATAATAATAATAATTGTTTTTTGATGTATTTCAGTTATTACCTACACAAATTCACTATCTTTGAGCATCTTCCCTATTCAAGCTGCATCCTTCTGACCTACGGTTGGAGTTATAGCAGCAGGTTCCCTCTGTTGAAGGTCTTTGGTCTCTGTCCACTCAGTTTAATTTCAACGCTTCTCGTGTGTAACTAAGGGTTGTGGTCTCTGTGTCATTTTATATAATAATTCTTGAAAAATATTTCGGTTGTCTGCTTGGTGATAGGGTTTTGCATAGCGATTATATTATCTATATTATTATTAAGTCAGTAATATTACTACTGGATCTTCTGTAAAGCCTGCCTGGCCCGCTATCACTCTACAGCTTTAAGTCAATCGCTAAACGATTTGTCGTGTTCTGGCCGGGAGAGGGGGGTCTCGAGAGCCAGTACGTTCCTTCTTTTTCCTCCTTTCTTGGATAACGCATTAGTGATGTCTTTACTTTTACTAATTAATGTCTATGAACCACAATGACCGCTTAGCATGATGGCTCGCCTGCTTGTTTGTTTTACATAAAAAAGCAGGTTTTGACGCTTATGTGTTATTAATACTAATAAGATTGTTGTTCTTACTTACATGTTATAGCAACAATCAATCGCATTACGTTTCTGCATACTCGTAAAATTTATATAAAATTCTTGTACATATTTTGCTCTACCGAGTTCTAACTCATTTATAGAAATGGGATATTCCATGCATTTTAATATTCAGTTTCTGAATTATACATATTATGGCAATAAGAAATCAATCATAATTTTCCTAGGTCTTATGATTAATTTGTATAACACATCCATCAATATTAGGTAAGGTTCCAAGCCTAAAATAAAATAGCACTAAAATTACCATTTTTATGCTCGTTAATGACGTCATAACAAAAATGGTTCAAGTGTATTTAACAGGTTTTAACTCTTTATATATATTTTTTTCTAATAGTTATTAGGTTTTAAATTGAAACAGTGTTTATGAATAATCGGTGAACTAGACGTTGAACATTGACAAATCTACAAACGAAAACAAACAATTCGCTAATACACACTATATCGATATTGACTCTCTCTTCTTTCTTCTCGATTCTCGAGTACTATCGCAACAATAACAACACTACTAGGTACATATGCATGTACTGTTCGAGACACCAAATTTTAGTGTTTAAGTCGGATTGTATTAGTAGCATTTAGTCAAAAATAATTAATATAGGTACGCTTTATTTTCTTTAAGCATATTATATTTTTATATTGTTATATTTCATGTTTGAGATTGATCATGTTGATTTTAAAAAGTGGATTCAACTAAACTGGATGTTTAGTCTATATTCATAATAAAATTGTAAAGCTCACGACTCTTGGCACTGAATATATTTTGGAAATTCTAATCGATTTTTATTTAATGGCTTTGTTATTGATATAGAGGTCAAAACATATTTTGTTGCAACTTTTGTTTGTCTATTTGCTGACCACCTATTGTACTATAACCACTCTACAAAATTGGATGATACTAAACATATTAGTAACTTATACTATGGGTTATAATCTAGCATAATTTTTAATCCGGAAAATGGAAAAAATCCCTTGTAAACGGAAATAAATGTTAATATGGACATTCAATTCGTATCTATAAAAAGGGCAGTAATTAAATTTTTGACTTACTGGCTGCAACGATTATAATAAATTAATATGTTTCTCTTTCTATAAGAACTAGAACTAGAAAAATCCATTCCTGAAATTATATTTTCTGAAATGAAGCGAGGGTGGGGTACTAGTTTAATATATGAATAGATCTACGTAACAAACTCTTCAATAATAAAATGTCTGATATGTATATGCTTTTCAGTTTGTTAAGTTCCCGCCGTGTACAAAACTTCTCTTCAATTATTAATGATCGGCAATGTAAGCAAGGGCGCGATAGGAAATTGTAATATAGGGGTGGCTAATGGATAAATCACACTGCAGTCTAGGTCGTAATATCTAGGTTGTAATAGGTTAAGTAATCGTTAAGGCTTGTCAGAAGCTACCGTGTGGAACGAGTAATTTTCCACACATATGTTGGTCGCTAACAATCCCTTCATAATCTAATGATCAAGCGTGGTAAAGAACTATCAAATTCTTTAAAGTTTTGATTTGTCCATTTCAATATCATTAGTATTTTTGATACTTATTAAACAGTTTATTTTTGATTTTATTTGTTTTTAGAAATGTTAAATTATGGTTAGTTTTATTAGCAGAGGTGTGGTTTTCGCGGTAACATCTGGTTTAGCCAATTTAGGTCAAGTGTAATGTTCGGTAAGTTAATTGAACTGTGATTGTTTTTTGACGAAGTTATTTATTTATTTCATTTAAATTATCTGTAATTACAGCATTGTTTAATTCATTGCACTTACTGTAATAATACTTGTATTGTTTTCTATTAACCATTTTGTTTTTAAGTATTAAATTAATGTTGGAAAAAAAATATGTATTGTTTTTAAATTCATTACATTAGAAACTTATATAGGTATTTTTATAGCGTAACCTTGTAGCTTAGTACATAATTAACGTGCGATGGGTCCCAAGTTGGATTACCGATCGGCACAATGTTAATATGACAGATGTTTGATGGAAATAGAAGGTCATGTATTCTTCTAGAGTAAATAGTGAAATGTCCTTAATGTTAATAATGTAACAGAGTTATAATCAGTACCAGAGTTGGAGAGCCAATACAAAGCGGTTCTCACGTTTAATGTCGTTGTGATCGTAGCCCAGCTAGTAGTGACATTGTTACCAGTGTAATGGATCTCGGGTTCGATCCCGGGGGAAACATTTATGTAACAGATAAATGTTTGTTTTTGGGTCGTGGGTGTTTCGGATGTCATATTTGTGTATGTGCATGTTTCTCGCAACACAAGGAATCCTAGTGAGGAGGTGGGAGTTTGTGAATGATATCAAAAGAACGAAAGTAGTTTTTAAAGTATTTATTCGATGAACGAAAACTTCTTTTTCATAATTGTGTAGTTAATCAAGATTAATATTTGGTACAGCGACAATTGTTTTAAATATCAAAGGCGATTTTTAAAGAAGCTGATGTTGCATTTCAAGAAAAAAGTCATATCTAAAAGAAGGTCCTTTGTCTAATAAAAAGTGGGACAGCTAGAGCGGCGGTGTAAGTATTTCTTTCATAGTGTACACGGAAACATTTGTTTTTCATGTATCGTACTGTAAATATAAATATTTTAACCAACTTTGTGTTTCCTCAGAACATGTTAGTTACTCCAGAACTCCGTCATTTATTAACCGATTTTGAAAATAAGTTTGACAAGCTCGTTTGGTTACATTAAAATAAAAAAAATACTTGTATAGCCTAAGTCGATCCTAAATAATGTACCTTTCAAATAGTAACAATTTTTTTCAAATAAGTGCCGTGGTTTTGGTGGTAAAATTCCGCATATACATAAGTGAAGACTAGTGACCTATTTAAAAAATTCTACACTTTACGTACTCGTATATAAATAAAAATTGCGGCACCTGATACATTTCATATTCATTTTTATTTTATTTCCTATCTGACGAAAATAGATTCCATTTTCCGGGATGAAAGTATTCTAAATAAGACTCATTCATTATTCATTATATAACTTAGAAATATGCCTAATAATATCAAAATTTTCTTAGCGGTTTTCATTTGATACGTACACAGAGCTACAGACAAACAATAGATGCATGGGCAAAAATTGCAACAAAATATGTTTTGGATCTTATATCGATAACAAATCGTTATTGATAACAAAAAATATTATAACCACAGATTTCTCTCTAATATTTCTAGTACTGGTATAGATAAAACTGATCTTCGTTGAATGTTCTACGAATGTGCAGGTTACACACATGCCAAGCATGTTTTGTTTAGTTTTACGTACGTAAAATTTCTAGTTAATTATTAAGTTACTAAGTAAAAGAGAGAGAATATTCTCTCTCTTTAATTTTAACAATAATAAAGCTGAACTAAGTATGTTAAGAGAATGAGAAAAAATAATACTGAAATATTTAAACAAGCATTTATCATCACAAAGGGATTTCACAGGAAGCTAGAGAAATAGTATAAACGATCAATGATCATATATATTTATATATGCGTATAGTAGTACACACGAAGTAAATAATACACATGTAAAGGTTATTCATTACGGAATAACAAGTCATCGTATGCCAACCCTAAACTTATCCAAACGTCAATGAATTATTAATAGAGTAAATATATCGTTACGTGATGAACTTGACCTTTATTACACTTGAAACATCAATGTTGTTTGCTATATCCAAAGTTTTGTGTATTTTGACAGAGTTAGTCCAACAATATATTTATTTCAGAATCTATGTAGTTTTGAATACGAGAATAGAGCTTGTGCATATTTTGTTTATTTAAATAAATAAAAATATGGTTATCGAAAACTTCGAACAATTCACAAAAATTACATAATGAAATATGGCTCGCAAATCTTTTTATATGTTAAATTTTATGAGCAAAAAAGCAAAACAGCTCGATTCAGTAGGTACTCAAATTTACTAAGCAGCTTTTAAGACTAATAGAATTGTAAGGTTCATAAGGAGTACTGGCACTCTATATATTTTTAGCTTATACCATCGCGGAATTTTTACATTCGAACTTTAAAGGGTACTCACAATTTTAGTATTTCCGCCAAAAAACGTGAGTACCTATTATAGTTAAAATACACGATATGTTATTATATAAGTTAATCAACTTCGAGCACGGTCGGACTAATGCTGTCGTCATTAAGTTGTAATACTGTTATCTAATGATTATTTTTTTTTAATATCTATATTCATAATAAAATCTTTATCGATCTCTCTAAGTGTAATTTTAATTTATCTCGCAAGCTAATAATTTTAAAATGGATAAAAATTAACTAATTATAAAAATCCAAAAATAAATTGCAACAAAAAACAAATGAACATAATTATTTTTGAATAGGTAAGTATCAAAAAGACAAAATACCAGATATTAGACAATAGTATAAAAATGTAAGAACGACAGAATGGGTGAGTGTTATATTTAAAATCACGTTTGTCATTAGTAAAGGTGGATAAATCAAGTTAGCCGTCGGGAAGCACAATAATGTCTATCATCGGAATTGATGTCTAACTTCTCCAACAACCCGCAATCGAACAATGTGAATTCCTTCGCTGAATTTATCTGCTATTAATGTATATAAGCCATATGTCAAAAGCGGTCATAGAATTTTTAAATAATGTCCCGGAGAAAATAAACTTAATGTAGAAAAAAAAGTGTGTTTAAATTTGAAATGATTTAGTCGCAAAATGTCCCATTAGCAAATTCACACTTTTTAAAAAAACCGCCTATACGCAGATTTATCCATTAGAAAATAACGAACAAACAAATTCGAACAAAATGTCTGAATCGATAAATACCTCGTTCACAACTTATCCCGTATAAAAGGACCAAAATGACTAACTGGGTTTATATACACACAAGTTCTATATTTAAAAACCGGAATTATTCATTTGCATTTGATTCAATTGCATGAAATTTATATTCATTCATAAGTAACTACACAAGTTATTTATACTTCATTTACGATTACCTATAAATTCATTAACAATTTCGCTGGCCTTTTAAGATAGTAATTGACTGTAAGTAGATGACAAAATCTCATCATTTTCGTTTGTTGATCAGCCGTAATTTCAGTTATTGCAAATTCTAGGGCGCTTGTAATCATCGGATATGTTTTCGAGCGATTGCGAATGACAGATGATTCGTAATCGCCGATCACAACTGTTTAACAGATTTTACGAAATTGCAAGACCGGCTCAAAGAGAAAAACAAAAAACATCGTAAACGTTTATGAAATTAAGTATCAGCTATCGTCATCGTAAAGGCGAATCTTTCAATCCTGATACGACCTTCGATAATAGTCCGGTGCACAGACAGACTTCGACAATGGCTATTGTCAACTAAATTGGCGCCGATCTAACAGTGCCTTGGCCTACATGCTTTGCTAAACTTGTTAGTACTACGCGCATCCTAATTTACAGCATCTTATCAAAATCTCTTTTTATGTATTAAAAGAAACAAACAAATCAACCTTTATATCGGTGATAATTATTGGAGTACTAAATATAACACCTCGTTACTATCAAGGCATTTTTAGATCGAGAGGTTTGGTGTGGAAGCCACGTTAAAGGTGTGAAGTTATTTTCATATGCATCAAACCGTCAAGTACACCGGTCAAGTCTGAATGGGACTCGCATGGTAAGTATAAGGTTGCGTAATGTAAGTATATCAAGAAATATTTTCTGTTTCGGGTTGAAATTTAAGAACCGAAGGGTTTTGAATGTTCATAAGTCATACGGAACATAATTATTTTAAATTTATATATGTAACGGGTAGTAAACATTTTTGTATTTTATACAGATATTGAAATCTAATTATCTCGCTGTAATCCACATTACTGAGTTAAAATATCGGTACAAAATATAAAAATCATGTGTAGCCGTTATAGTAAAACGTAAAAACCTAAATAACCTAAAACTTAAAACCTAATTAAGTTAATAAATTAATGAATGTATTAATATGTTTACAATAACATTTATTCGAAGTTGTTTTTTTGAAATACTTCGAAAGTCAAATTATGAAATCGCTTCAACAGATCCTGGAAAAAAAACTGCAAAAAACTCGCAAGATTTTTCTTACTCACATTTACAGAAAGCACTTACTTACTTATGATTATATAAAATTCATATCCAAGTAGTCTTGTGGTCAAAGTAATTATCTAGTTTGTTTACCTTTCTAGTTGTAACCTTTCTTCATAGGAATGCTTATAATGTGAATTTATAATTTGCAGCTTGGGTTTTTTATAGAGGAATTTTATAATAAATATTTATACATCTACTCATGAAAGAGCCAAGTGTTGCTTTGGTACAATCAGTTTAGCCGTATTCCCAGTATTAATGTTGTGAACGTCACTGTTCACAATACATCATTCACAACAGCTAATATATTGATTTCTTTAAAGAGACCTCTAAACGAGTCCCTAGGCCTGAGGTTTTAAATTGCGCGAGGTTTTAAATTTTTTCTGAAGTATAAAAATCTACACAATAGCAGGAGCTGAGCCCTCAAGAGCAGACCATAAGGCGTGACTGTGGAAGTAGTTAAAATAAAATAATCTTGTTATTCTTACGCAGCTAAGTTCCTCTGATAAAGTTTTAATATGAGAAGTTCATTGTAATTGTGAACCTTAGTAACGCCAAAAAGTGTGATTGAATTTACTAGTTCAAGCACTACCTTATTTATAACAATATAAGTTGGCGCTTGTCTTACATTTGGTACCCAGAAAAAACTAAATTTATTACGTTTTTAAGCATTTAACATAAGAACAAACAAAGAAACATGTAAACTAGGGTAACACTTGCGAAGCAGTGTTACTTACATTGTTAAAAACATTGTTTTCTTCTATCTACTTAAAACTAAACAGGTGTTATCAGTAAACAATAAAATAATAGCACAATAAAAGTTTCACACAAGATAGTGAAATAACGAAGATCATAGATATATATCAGGGATGTTATGAATATGAAATTTGGATCTGAATATGGTTACAGATATATGAAATTAATTTTACCGGTTTCGGTTACGGTTACGGATATGAAATTATTTCGGAATATCCGATTGTTTCGAATAATTTCGGTTACGGATATTAGATGATTTAGGACTTGGAAAAAACTATAATTTATTTACAAGGTAACAGTTTGACTTTATTTCTAGTTATTATGTACATGTATTGTATTATAAACATAGAAAAATCAATATCTTTAAAAATGAAATAATAAAACTGTCTAAAATGAAAACGACGAGGCGAGAGCCGATACGGCTCGCCCTGCGATAATCTGTCATAGCGTATTTTATTTAGCCTCGACCGCTATCCAAAATTTTCCAAAACTTTTTTATGAGATTTGGTTACGGTTTCGTAGCTCCATAATATCCCTGATATATATTAAAAATAGTAATGGTCCTAATATTGATCCTTGGGGCACTCCTATTGTAATGTTTGCCTCTGGGGATTCTATTCCATTAACTATATCGCACTCTTAGAATGAAAGGGACTTAACTCAAAAATTTGCAATTTATGGGAAATGACGAAGAAAGTTTTCAAAAATGTATGGTCTTGAGTAAATTTAAAGAGACTGATGTATGAGGTTGTCCATTTTTCCCTTTCTCACTCATAATTCGGGCTCTTTTTCACCATGGGGTTTTAGAGTAGGCTTTTTTAAGTAAATTTATAGTAAAATCTAGAATTTCAGGAACTTTGAGTTAAGTCACTTTCATTCTAAAGGTGCGATATTTTCAATACTAACTGATTGTATCAAGACACCATAATACTTAAATTTATTTATCAAAATATTATGATCAACAGCATCGAACGCTTTCGAGAGGTCACAAAATATACCAATAGCAGCCTACTTGCACTCCCCAGCAGCAAAAATGCGTTTAACAGTGTCTATCGAAAAGCGAGCTAATTCATATGAAATAATTTGTTTAGGGAAAAATGTGATAGTATCTGATTATAAATAATGATTTCAATTTTCTAAGGCCTGATAAGACGAAAATGGGTCTAAAATTAGTAAAATCACTATTATCCGCAGCTTTAAATAAAGGAATTATTTTGTACGCACCTATTTCAGGAAATAACCACCACCACCACCAAATAAATCTTCATTCACACAAAAGATAACTCATACTAGGTATGCATTTCATGAGCAATTTTCATTAAACAATCATTGTTTTATTATGTGAAAGTAAAAAAATAAAATAGAATTATGTTTTTGGATTAACCTTCTTCTCTTCTTCTTTTTCAAAGCATATTATATTTATAAAAACGATATTTTTTGTATAGTGAGTAAAATTTTTACTTGTGAATTTTAATTTTACTTTGGTTTTTATTCTAATGTGTGCAAAATTTCAAATTATATGAAAATATGACACCAAAAATAGTTACTTTATAAACTGCACACTAATTGAAGTCTTTATTATATAATGGATCTGAAAAAATCAAGTTTCACTTGTTTAGTTACAAAGCCTGATATGAAAGGTCACAAAAAAGTATGACACAACATGAATAGGTTCACGTTGAATACACATAGCTCCACTTTAACAGAAACTTCAAGAACTCTTTGTCGTATAGAAAGTTCTTTTGTAAAATCAAGAGCTATCGTAAGTTATTGTGCTTAATACATATTTTTTTAAACTTGAACTCGAGTACTGTTAGCGGAGAATAACACAGAAAGAAATAGCTGGAACTCTTTTGACCTATATTTTTGACCTATATACCTACACAATTCAACCTTAATATTAATAAATTCTTCATAAGTTGTCGTTGTTCTTACTCAATATAACCTGGAACTGTCTGCATACTACATATCGGAACATGTTTTGTTCCGATCATAAATAGTGAATTGATGGTAAAAGGGATCCTATTTTGATATGGTTAAGTAACATATCAAAAGTATTAACATTTAACTTTTCTGTGTTCCGTAAAAATCGACAACCTAACCTTTGCGTTAATTTTATTGATGTATCTCATAAATCAATCGCTATATTAATGAAATGTCACAGATCTTTAATGAATTTGATTTAGAATTAGGGTTTAGTAGAGCGATTGCTGATGGACTTTTAAAATTCGAGGCAAACTGGCATATCAGACGCATTCCTTCGTTATATATACTATTTTGATCTTAATTAAGCGTACTTCAGATTTGATAGCAATTTAAATCAAATGTGATTATGCATATTTTGATTTATACAAGGTGATACATATAGAACACAGTCAATTAATTTTGTGGAAAATTGGTAAAATAAATAATTCCTCATAAAAATAGATTGAGATTGTAAGTTTTAAAATAATAGGAACGATTAGACAACAAATCTTTTCACTAAAGAGCAGGATCTTCTAGGCATTTAATAATACAGCAAATAAATAATTGTGTACAAGAGAATAAACAAGGTGATTCCTTCGACATACTCGTACTTATAGCAGGTGGAAATCAATTTTTCTTACATTTTTTACAAATTGCAGTTATATGTTACGTCGGAAAATAATCAAAATTCTATTCATGACTATAATAAAAATATGCTTACTGAATAGTTATCGCCAAAATTATAATAAGGTTATTTAATTATAGTCGCGATTTTATTATTTTTTTAAACGTAATTTAGAATAATAATCAGAAATGCTATATTGTCGTCATTATAGCATTTCTGATAAATATTATTATACGGTATTATTTCGTCATTATTTGGTAAAAATAACATTATTACAATTGTGAATCATTAGTTGATTAAAATACGACGTTACATGGAACTTTGAAAAAAAAAAACATAATATTTTGTGGGCTACATCGAAAGGATTAGGTACCTTTTCAAAATAACTCATTCTATATTCAGCATAATAATAGGTCTTTACCTATGAAATTACCGTTCTGCTGTACTGGCCATTTCAAAACAATTTTTTTTTTGGCTGATAATTCTAATTTCAAATTAATTTTATCTTTTCTAAAATCTTTCTTTTTCTAAAATCGTCATTTTTTTAATAGTTAGTGTTTTGTTTTCAACGCATTCGAACATTTTTCGTCATCATGGATACGTTAAAAATTCGAGTAATTATGGAGTATGAGTACCGTCGTGGCAGCAAAGCGGCACAAGCGGCACGCAACATCAACGACGTTTTCGGAGCGAACACTACAAACAAACGCACGACCCGCTTCCGTTCTGGAAATTTTGACCTGAAAAATGAACCCCGTGATCGTCCGAAAACTTTGGTCAACAATGACGAATTAAAGGCGATTGTGGAAGCTGATAAAACTCAATCTACGGCTGAATTTGCAGCAGCTTTCGCCATTAGCATCAAAACAATATTGGTCCATTTGCGTCAAATTGGCAAGGTAAAAAAGCTTGACATATGGGTACCCCACGAACTTAATGATCTCCAGCGCGAAGTAAGCGTCGAGACGTGCCTTGCACTGTTCAACAGGTATACAAATGGAGGAATTCTGAACCGCATTATTACTTGTGACGAGAAATGGATCCTGTTCGACAATCGTAAGCGCTCAGCAAGTTGGTTGGACCCTGGTTCAGCACCCAAACAATGCCCTAAACGAAAACATACCCCTAGAAATGTGATGATCAATGTTTGGTGGTCTAACGCGGGTGTAATTCAAAACAGCTTCTTACCAAACGGGACGACCATTATCGCAGATGTGTATTGTGAAGAACTGAACACAATGATGGCGAAGCTCGCACGTCTCCCACCAGCTTTGGTCAATCGTTCGGCTATACTGCTCCTGCACGACAACGCGCGACCTCATACTGCACAGCAGACGGTCCCTAAGCTACTAGAGCTGGGGTTGGAAGTTCTCCGTCATCCGCCGTACTCACCAGACCTTGCGCCTACAGACTTCTACTTTTTCCAGAATTTGGATAACTTCTTAGCGGGAAAATAATTCAATACCCGAGAGGCAGTACAAAATGCCTTTGAAGAATTTGTTGCCTCCCGTCCAGCTGATTTTTTCAAAAAGGACATCAATAAGCTACCAATGCTTTGGCAAAGATGCATTGATTGCATGGGTGATTACTTTGATTAATAGAAATAAAAAATATAGAAAAAAAATACGCTTCCTTTATTTCATGAAAAACAGCAATTTCATAGGTTTCAACCTATTATGATAGAAAAACGCATGTCGTATTTGTAAATACCGTAGATAGTAATTACTAACACAGAGATAACTTGTACCACGTTTTTAAGCAATTAGGCAATGACACGAAATACTCGTATATTGGTATCGAACGTCATAATTATTACAACCTGTAATTATTCTACTGCTGGGCCCAGGTCTCCTCTCAGAAAGAGATCATGAATGCGGATTGGCAAATATCACATACCTTTCGGTAGCATTATGGAGAACACTGAGGGATGCTTCACCGAAGCAATTAACTATTTAACTATTAATACGCACATGATTTAAAACTTTCAAGGTGTATGCAGGATTCGAATTTGAGTCTTGCGGACGT
This sequence comes from Megathymus violae, assembly GCA_003671415.1. Lineage (NCBI taxonomy): Eukaryota > Metazoa > Arthropoda > Insecta > Lepidoptera > Hesperiidae > Megathymus > Megathymus violae. Next base: position 1,398,104 of record PDGT01000061.1, read on the forward strand.
TAAAACCACTAGGCTCTCACTGCTTCTCGAGTATATATAAGTAGTATAAATATGGAATTTGTCTTGATTTTATCATACCTATGACCCAGTACCTCAATGCATCAAAATAATTCTGTTAATATGACTCACAACATTGTAGTCATTCAGGAGTGACACGATCATTAAGAATACTTCTGTGCATGCAAAAAATACTTAATAAACTATATTAGACATGAATAATATCTGATAGCAGTTTTGCCAGTAAACAACGTACTATAATGATATAAAATAAGCTGACACTTAATAATGTATCGTTAGACACGGTCTGTCGGTTATTATTAAATTGCGGAAATTACAAATGAGTGCGAATAATCACCGGAAAGGCGGATATTTCAAATATGTGCAGGAAGCTTTATTGTTTCGATTACAAAATCTGGCATCAGACACAACAATCACATTACAGATCATCAAATTAATGTCTTCCAAAACACTACATTACTATTCTCTTAAACACATACATAAATTAAATAGAACATTGATCTCAATCAGATAAAACGCTGATTGCCACTTTAAGTACTAAATTGCATTGAAGGTGTATACGATATGGAAATATGTATAGATCCTGTTTTAAATGACTTTAATATCACATACAGATGCTTATTATTAATCACGAAAATGGTTAACGGTCGTTTAATTTAGGTATACTTATCATATTTCTTTCTTTTTTACTTTTAGTCTTTCTTCGCCCGATATTTCAATCGATTTAAAGTGGTTTCGTTTATCAACCAAGTTAAAATCGTGATATCTAACGTTTTGTCTAACTGCATAAAACTTTTTGTGAATCAAAACTTAAACAAATGTATTGTGGGAGGAAAGGAGGTTCTATGCATGTATATGTAGTATATGTGTATGTATGTATGTATACGAATATACCATCATACACTGTACTTGCGGATTATTGCAAAGTAAATTAATACTAATTTAATAACAATGAATTTCCGCGAAGTAACGCCTGATGCTATCAACTATATTGAAAACAACCAAAGACCATCTACGTACCAAGGAATTATAAGTTAAATTACGATTGAATAATATAATATTTAGCTTTAAGAAGCATTCGTATTAAAAAGTTCCATTTGTTTCTACATTTGATTAACACCTTGGTGTATTTAGTGCATTAACCCTTTCATTTCTTTTTATGTAAAGGTCAAAACAGACAAAAATACGATGGTGATTCTTACATCTCACAGATCAAAAACACTCCTGAATTCGTAGTGAAACAGTGAGCATTATAATTAAAATCAGACTGAAAACATAATTAATTTTAATTAAATTGACCTTTCCTTTAACAAAAATTATTTATTTTATGTTATTCTTTTATTTCTTTCTACACATTTTTTCTTTTGACATTTCGCCAACCTATTTTACATCCTGTAAAAATTTCTTCTTAATGTCAATTTGCGAATTTGTTATATAAATAACAAATAGCAATTGATTTACATATTCTCATGCAATTGCAACTGTACAAAATCTGGCAATCTAACTATGCAAATGATTTTAATGATAAATGTAAACAATATACATAGTGAGTGCTGGTCATTATTATCATAATAAATAGTTTAAACGTAATAAATGATAATTATTATATCATTAACCGTAATGAATGACGGAATTTACTATAAGAATTATCATTATATCGATCTAACTGCGATAACAGTAGTTTTCTTAATCTGTACGAATCAAAGTATATGATGCTGTAACGAAACCCATTTTACTACTAAGTCCGGGTAGTTTAAAATGTCGAAAACACCTAAGTTAAATTGAACGATTTTAGAAATACAAACATCGGAGACAGGATATTTATATTAAATTAATTCATCTTGATTAAGATTAATTTATGCAAACCAATCCAAAACTGTTGGCTTCGGATTTTTCTAACAAAATTCTCTAACAGTTAAGTCATAGACCATCATGCAGACTAAGTGCATAATTGCAGATTTCACACACTTTAGAGAAAATTATGAGAACATTGAGTTATACAGATTTCCAAGTGATGGTGTCCATCAAAAAAGTAACTGATAATTAGTGTCTTATACACACATACCGCGAAAAATTATGACTGCGGGCAGGCTTCAATTCAGACTCATTTGCCGATGATTAAAGGTTAAAATTCAAAATCATTTAATCATTTAGGTATTTAACCGTTTCAAACTGTTTCGAAAAGGTTTCGAAAAAAAAAACATTGAGGAGAAGAAACGACGAAAGAAATTCCTCACCACATCTTTAAACAACATTATTATTGTCTTTTAAACAACACATCAATATGCTACCGCTGCTTTATACGCCTTCATAATTACTGTTTTATGCAGTAAACAATAAGGACGAGTAAATTCATTTTAACACATTACATCGATTTAAAAATTTATCGGGTGACATTTGCCAGTAATTGTATCAAAAATACTGATATATGGTAATGTTATTTATGGGTACATTAGTATCAAAATACGATGTGACATATAAATAAGATTGCTATTGTTAATCTGCACTAAATTAGTATTGACATTATAAATATTAGTTTCTACACTGATTAAATTATTAGTTATCGTTAAAAGGAATAAATATATTATTATGGAATTAGTATTTTTTTATTTTTTAACTCATTAAAAAAACCTGCCATTTGTTAGGACTTTTAATAAAAGGCAAGGTAATTTCGTTCAGAGCAATCTGTTTGATTATGAAAACACGCAACAGTTTTTAGCATCACAGAAGAATCAAAATTCAATTTCAGTTAGAATTCGAAGATGCATTAAATTAAATTATTCATATTGATTACAATAAAATAATTTAAAAGACCCATTAAGTCACTTGGTAAGTTGGTCTCCGCCCTAGCCAGGTCCGTCGCTTCTCTGGCGTGCAGTGCGCGGACGCTTTGTAGACAAGAGCGTACCTTAAGGCGCATGAGACGTTCGGAGTCTCCGACGTTCAGCGCACTTTGGTGACTGGAGCGTGTGTTATATGCATGTAAGTATCTAAATATTACAACGTCAAGTTAATAGAATACTCAAACCTTTTTACTAACTTTTTTTTACTATGTACCATAGGTTAAAACAATTTACCATTTATTTATCTGATAAGAATTATTTCTTACCTTCTTTACATTTTCTGACTGACAACGCATCAGTGATACCTATGGTCTTGCTGATGTCCATGGGCGACGGTGACCACTTACCATCAGGTGGCTCGTCTGCTCGTTTGTCGGCTTTTAACATAAAAAACAGATTGCTATATTGCCATAGTGTCACATTTTTTTCATATTTTATTTTTAGTTTATGGGAAACAAATAATATCTTTTGATGCTTACAGATACAACAGAGTATGTTTTGTATATATTCAACCATATTTCCTCGAAATAACGAAGAATATTTGCATTGTATTTTATTTTACTATCAGGATAGTGACAACTTATAGTAATTTTTGTTATTTTGACAATTAACCACTTTTAAGTTCAATTACAGCGGGTGGTAATTTTAATCGTTCTTCTGCAACAAAGATCATTGGTTCAAAATCTAAAAGAATCAAGTTGCTGCAACTCATAGCTTTGAAGTAAATAAATATATTTATTCCAATCGACACAGATAGTCGCAGCAAACTCTGGGTTTGAAATAAACCTGTAAATTCCAGTTGGATGCTTGCATTCATTTATAACAGCGGATATCCTGCCGTCCTGTGTGGCGCGCCCTGCCGTTATCTCGGCTCATCCGTGTGTACGCAAGCACTCGCCTGGCGTTCTTCCAACTCCGTGCTTGCTTTCTCATACATACGTCATCGCTCTGAAGTTTAGTAAGGGCCAGTTGATAAATAAATGTTTCGTCTCGACTCATGGATGTTTGTAATGTACGAGTACGAGTACATCAATGCCACCAGCAAATCAAGGAATCCAAGTGCAGAGGTGTGAGTGCGTCAACCTTTATATAGATATGTTATGTCTTGTCATTTATTCAAGCTATTGATGACTTGAACTTCTTAATACAATATATTTACAATGGTTTAAATATGAGCTGAATTCATTGTACATTATATGATTGATACAGTAAACAGAATTAAATCGTTTTTGATTAATTTGAGGCATATGTACATTACGTTTTATGTGGAATTTAGATGGAGCAATAAGTCGAAGTCTTATATTATTCTAATACATCATCTAGTGAGTTATGAATATACAAATTAATACAATTAACACACAGCGAAACGGTTCATCGTAAGTAATCAACATTAGACTTTTTCTCCGACTTTCGGTGTTAACGTGTATTACAGTCACTAGCTAAATGAATATAAACACAAAATAAAATATCATTGAGTTTATACTAGATGCCAAAAAATATTTTTGTCTATAAATATAATTCGATATATTTCGCTTACTTGTGAATCGGACGCTTAATTGGAAACTTTATACCGCGATGCTTCCGTAGTTGACGTCTGCGAATTGCGTAGGAGCGAGTGACGTAATGTATTCCATTTCGTATATAATTATTAGACCTAAAATATACTCGCAGCTATATTGATCGACATGACGTCAATCGTTATCAAATTATGTTCACGCGAGTTTCGAT
>PDGT01000061.1:1402767-1465346 GCA_003671415.1 Megathymus violae
TTGTATAATATGAGGCCCAGTCTCATAATATGTACATTTATCTATGGCAATAATAATTTTTAAAGATGTATGAGTACAAGGTGAATCTCTAACATTAAAGTACATTTATGTAATTGTTGAACTGATCAATAAAAGGACATTCCTAGTAGCAGCATCTACTAGAAACCCTAAATACTAGGATTCAGATACTAGGATTACTAGTATCCCAATCGATATTTATACTAATGATACAATTGTAACGTGGCTAAATCTGTACATCAAATCCTTCAAAATTTAAACGTTTATCGGTATAGACATCAAAAATTGTATAAACATATGTTTTTGAAATTTTTGCTTGTCTGTCTGTCTGACCACATTAAAATCACATTAAATCACAGTCGTATCATATTAAAATCACTAAACAGATTAAGATAATACTTAGCGTATTAGTACTTTATATTATGGGTCACAATATAGGAAAACGCAATCCTTAAACAATATTGGTGATATTTCTAAACGTAAGTATAGGTTTTGTAAGGCAAAACGGATGGTTACTAATGTTACATAAAATAATTAACATTTGACCCGCAGCATTCGATCTCAATCGCCAAAAATTAATAAAGTATCAGTCTACTAGAATATGCGAATATTTAAACTGATTAAATTCACACTAAATGAGGTTAATATGGTGTTTTGTAATGTTATAAATATTTTCTACTTAATTACTTTAAAATCATAGAGACCGAATATAATAGATGGTCTGTAATATTTCATTTCACTCGCACACTAGAAAAACAACTTATGTTTTTTTTTTTACATAAAATAAGTTAATACCTGACAACAATCCCATCTGATGGTAAGTGGTGATGAAATCTAACATAGTGAACGCACTAACTTATAATAGCCTATTCACTCTCCGCTTGAAGACTCCCACATCGTATGTAATCGTATGTAATATACATAACTGTATAAATTTTTGTCTCTGTTTCCATACTAATTTTTAACCGATTTCAAAAAACGAGGAGGTCCTGTGTTTGTGTGTGCGTTTGTTTTATGCGTGTTCAGCTATAACTCCGTTTTATCTGAACCAATTCTGATGATTATTTCTTTAGTGTATAGATGATCGTAGTTGGTCAATTTATATAGTGTGGATCTGATGATGGCTTTTAAAGATAAAGAGTGGAACTTCTCAGTGTATCAACTTGAGTCGTGTTTATATCGATAGCCCACAAATGAGAAGACGAGCCACCTCAGAGAATGCGGTCAACGTATTTCCATATCCGTAACACTTAAGGCATCACTGAATCCTTGAAGGCTAACACCGAAGCTCTCAGTAAAGTTCTAAGAAAAAAACATCATGACATATAGTGCGGCAAGGCATGTGAATGTGCATTTCCGATGTAATTTCTTCTAATGAGACTTTGTTTAATCTTAGAACCTCTCCAACTTTATTTAGTATTATATTGAATCAGAGTATTATTACATGGAATGCTTTATATAAAAATCTTCAGAATTTATTTCATCCTCCGATGTTGATTGTCACCTCACCTTTAGACTAAACTTTAAAGGAAAATCTTAAATACTCTAGTTAGGGCATTATACTCATAATTATGCTAACATTGCTCTGGTGTAAGATAAAGTTATTTTTTTACTTATAATCACTTATAGCTTTCTAGTACCCCAGTGACCACTCGGTTCGACAGGTTCTTAATTTCATTCTAATTACTTTTTTTATATACATCAGTGAAAAAACAATACGGAAAATAAGGCTGGCAAGTTTTAATTTTCAAAACAATTGTCAAAAATATTGTCAAAGATAAGTGTCATTGCATTTATTGGCATTTTTAAGCAAAAGGAAAAGTTTGATGTTTTATTATAAATAATGGAAGGATATTCTAGTTCCGATAGTAATATTTCGTTAGATAGCTTGGAAACGGAGTTCAAAAAGAAATTAACTATGAAAAAAAAGGTTTTGAATCAGGGGGTCGACACAATCCTTGTCCCGTTTTATGAAAAGGATGTTCTTATTCAAGTTCCAAAGGTTCAAAAGTCTAAGAATTACCTATATTCTACAAGTAAGACCAAAAACGAAGGTAATAAATTCAAAAAAGAATCGAGTCCTATTAAAAATTATCTAGTAAATAAAGAGGTTCGCAAAAACAAACGTACTTCTTACTTGGAAATGTTTCGAAAACAGTTTGCTCCAAAACAACTTGACAACAGGCCTACAGAGAATGATATAAGATCGATTTCTCCTGAATTTGGAGATACAGAAAGAGAAAGCTTTAGGGAAGAGATCAACAATCCTGCTTCAGATTTTTTTAACACAGAGTCCTATAATGAAATGTATTATGATAAACTTATGAACCAAGAGATAAATAATTTTATAGAGCAAACTTACGCAGAGCAACTAAAGTTTACGGATGATATAAGAATTAATTCACCAGATAACATTGATGACAAAAATCTAAAAAGTATTTCAGACGTTTCACAACCTCGTCGTAATATGCGCCGTGCTACAATACAACCCATACCAAGTATAAAACTGGGTGGACTGGGTCCTGATATGGAAAATATAAAGCCAAGATTGGAAAGAGCTCGTAGTTTGCAAAGATATTCCGAAAGAGTGAGAATGGAAAATCGCGTTAAAATTTACAAAAAGTCAGTGCAAGAGGAGATTGAGAAAAAAGCAGAAAAAGATATATCTCTAAGACGACAAGAATCTGCTAAGTCTAAAGTGATAAAAGGTAATGAAAATTCTTCTTCGGTTTATAAAAACACACAAGATAATACGTCACAAATAATTAAATTAAATAAAAGAATTTGTTTCTCTGAATCTAAATCGGCTAACGTCAAACAAACTAAACATACAGAGGAATTTAATGATAAAACAAGTGTTAAAAACAATTGTCATAATCAAATCATTGACAAAAATAAAATAGTTAAAAAATCGGCAAATACAAAAATAGAAGAATTCAATAAACAGAAGATCAAACCATGCGGTAAAAAACGAAGTGATAATGAGTCAATTATTAATCGGGTTAATGTTGATGTTCCTGTACCACCTGTACAAATAAGTTTCTTGGTGAATATGGGAGGACTAAGACCTTCAAGCGCTTTACGAACATTAGAAGCAAAACATCGTATGTATCAAGCAAAAGTTAAAGAATTTGCTTTGAACAATAATAATGAGATTGATAGCGATAATAATAAATAATTTATATTATTTCTAATGCAATTTATGATTTTATGGCTGTTTATTTTTTAATACCTGCGAATATCTGTAACGATGAAGGTTCAATCACATATACTCACTTAGTCTAATAAAGTACAATATAAAATATTAAATTTTTTACTTGTTGCTGTTTTTCAATATATACGTGTAAATAATTTATTCAAGAATGTATGTATGTATATGTAACATAACATTTATCAGCAAGCCTTTCAATTTTGATTCAGTAATTGGGTCTAACTATGTGAAAAGTGAAAGTAACGTGCCAACATTCGCTTATAAATAATTAACAAATATCTATAATATATTTGTACACCGATATGAAGAATCTTGACAATATAATATGGTATTTGTTAGGTATTATTAGTTATAAAAATTAGGCAAAATGTGTAAAAAGCGTCATAATATTTTTTCAATGTTAACACAAAACTAGTATCAAAGGTATTTTGTGAGTTTGTATTTTATGCTTCGTATGCTTAATTTGTAGTGTTTAAAAACTGTTAAGTATTTATTGTCATTCATCGAGTTGGCATTAGTAAACAATATCATATAAACAGTTTTTTATTTTCACAATAATCTTTTTTTAATTACCATCATCAATCACTATCTGTAGAATTAATTATATATCAAGACTAGTCTTTCAAAATTTATGGCATAGAATTGTTTGTTTAATTATTGTCTTGAGTCTTGACATACTTTTTAAATTTCATATAAATATATACTATTAAAAAGTACTTACGTAGCAAATTATGAAATTGCATTTTAAAAATAATAACGCGTACAAACAAATGGTATGCTGTAAAGGGCTTGTAAAACGACATAAAGTATATTATTGCTCTAAATGTAATCTACAAACAAACGTATAGATCAGCTGATAAAAAGTGAAAAATGTCGCATTGAGGTAGTGAAATGAGGTGTCGCCAGATAGAGGTCAGTACGTCATCCGTACACATGGATCTTTACCTTGCGTCAATAGAATGAAAGTTAAAACGGAAAGTTATGACTATTTACTTTGCATCTTCATTGGTACAAGTACAATACAATAGAATAAACATTATTGTACACCAAAAGCATTACATATTTGGAACGTAGTTCACGTTCATGTCGAGAAATTGAATTGTATTTTTTTTAAATATAGTGAATAATGGCAATAAATAATACGCTTTTGAGTGATGAACAGAATTATAAAAAAAAAATAGTAATCAAATTTTGACCATAGTGCGATACTAAACAGTAAATATGGTGCCCTGGACTGATGCTGTGGAAGTATCAAAATGTTTTTTTGCGATCGGCACTCTATGATAAACATGATAATTACTTCGGTTAAAGAGGATAGTTATGTCTTAAAGAGTAATCAGAGAGACGTTTTGCTTTATACGGAATGAAAAGAATTTGAAATCATTAACTATTCAGCGATCCTAAATAAAGTTATATGGTTAAAATCCGGTCCGGGTTCGTATGGAGAAAGTGACTACGTTAGTGCTGTAAGTGAAAATTAGTAATTTTTAAATTAATTTTTTAAGTTTGTCTTTTTCTCATTTCATATTAAGTAAAAATGTTTAAGTAAGTAATTTTTTCTCATAATAAGTCGTCATTATAAGTCGCCTCGATGTATGTATAATATTATAAATATTTTCTACTGTCTTAATATCCAAAATTTTAACATTTACAGGAATTACCCAGATTCACGACAAAATACGCATTTTTTATATAGTATTTTTTATATACTTAAATCTTTATACATAAATTTCTTCAGTAGGTACGCGTGTTATGTTACCAAAATTCCCCTAAAAGGAGTTTGATGATTTTTTTTGGATTTTTAAGTAGATTCGTAGATTATTTCAATGCATAATTGAACAAGGTTAAAAAATGTCACTTATTATATAATTTATCTAATTGGAATATAGACATTTTTTTTTATTTGAACCCGATAATAGCAGCGAGCCAATGTTCGGGCAAGACAAAGTCTACCAGGGTCGCTACTAATGTTATAAATTACTATATGGCATCGCCATTTTTTAACCTTTCGTTTTATAACATATATAACAAATTGTAACAAACTATGTATGTACTAAAACTTTGCTCATGTTCCGCGATTCTTATACCACTATATGACTTCGCATCTGTTAATTATTATAATTAACCTAATTAGTACGTGAATTAGGTACGACTCAGAATATGTTCATTACGACAAAATAAATTGTGTAGTTACTGTCGATCCCAAGATTTGAAACATATATTTAGTACTTCCAAATAGTATGTTGATAGTGAATAAAATTGCATAATATAATAACATAGTGGAAAGTATATCGAGTTAAAGACATTGCTAAATACACTTTGGGAGCCACTTAATCTTTGCTTAATTAATAAAATTGCTCTCCACCAAGGTCTTAAGGATCGGCAGTCAGTCACATCAAGAATAAGTAAAAGTCAAGATTGAACAAGCGCATCTTTGTTTGAAATTGGAACGAAAACACAAGAAGATCCAAGAATAACTTATAAATCACTTATTTATGACACCCATGCAAGACTGCGGTCTGTCAGTTTTGTCAGCGTAAGATAAGTCACTATAAAGAATAATGATGCCACCAAAGATGACAGGTGGAACTAGTCATCAATCATTTCTACTAATGAGTCGCGAACTACCGATTATTATAACCTACGTTTTATCAAGTTTAAATAATAAATCATCGAACTTTATGCAAACCATAGTATAAGTAAAATCACAGTTAAGAAATGGTAATAATATTGGACTAATTTACTGAAGAATTCTTTTTAGTTAACAACAGAAATATTCATCTACGAATGCACATTTTTTACAGTCAAAAAATTCTAACAGAAATATAACTTCCCGGTAGTCGTTTAGGCGTACTACCACACTACGAGAACTTAATAATCCTCATACGCCTTTAATTACTTTAAATTGAAACCGGAAACCTAATTGGAAACATTGAAAACAACACTTTACAATAGAAATAGAACCTCCTGGGAACTTGAACATTGTTCTACAAATGTATATCCGTTTGATCTGTTACGTACTCTGGAATAATAATTGTAAGTAATGGAATGTGGATTTTGAAAGAAAAATCCTGATGCCAAATTAAGAATTTTTATTTTTGGGACCACGGTATTTCGTATTTGAGATGTAATTTTTATTACAAATTAAATTTCTTACAGGAATTTATTTTAAATGTATGAGATGTACGATGGACATACGGATAACAAGCCAAGAGGAGCACCAGTCCGTTATCACGTCCATTCGTCCAACAATGGGAAGCTAAATATGCCAGAAGATACTATATCACACTTTATCTGAGTGGCCGAACATCTTACCTCATGATATTTTCTTTTCACATAATCAAGTAAGAATTAATTTCAAACACTCATTTGGGAAAGTTATGAGTCAAAACTATGAGTATTAGTAAGCCTTGAATTTAGATACTTTCGATATATTAGATAAAATATTAAATTATAAAACCGAGACCTATTTTCACTATCCTACAGTTAATAATTTTGACTTATTAAAAAGTCTCTATCCCGGGCTTCAGTCAAGTAATTAATGTACAATTAGTGTAAGTTTCTTATGATTTTATCATCCCAAAAAAATTATAAAATAGCTAGATTTCATAGTATGTTCTTTGACTTACGCCCATATGATAAGTTCTTACCGACGTCCATAAACTTCTATAATACCAAGAGCGACACCAAAACGGAAGCGCTCAACTACCAACATATTTATGATAAACAATTAAATACAGACTTCATACAGTTCTATTAAATTCAAATGGTTGTGACGTAAGCCCTGATAGTATTCAGATAATCACATATCATCATGCAATAAACCACCGGTGCATGCCCGTAGTTGGGTAAATCCTTTACACAAAATAGAAGCAACGAAATTCATACTTTATGCAACGATGACTTATTGTAATTCTGTTTTTGACTCGCCATTGTTGCTGGAAAGTAGAGCGTGCTGACACAAATACGTAATTATGGTAATATGTGTTTTATATATCAATTTAACGGGCATCAAAATTATTTATTTTAAGTTTGTACTCAATGTAATATGAGGATAATTGTCTACTCTGTTACTTTGTAGTTATTTATGATAAAACTACGTAAAGTATAACCAAACCGCGAATGCTTTTTTTACTAATTACCTCATATTACAGATATAAATTGCGGATAAGTATTTTTGACAAAAAATTTTATATTTATGTTCAATATAAAGAGAACATCGAAACAAAAGCATAGAAGGTAGTTTTCTTGACATTTTTACTTTGGAAAAAGGTCTTGCAGGGAGTGAATCCGTCGTTTAATTTTTAACCGACAACGCATTATCAATATTCCTAATATGAATGTCGAATGGCGGTAGAAATAGTTTATCATCATGTGACCTATCTACTCGTTTCCCTGTTAAAACATACAAAAACAGCGTGTGCTTTTGCTTAACAACTATTTTACTATTCTCAAAGGTTTAGAATTACTTACCCATATGGTTAGATGTACAGTCTAAGTCATAGCAGAGTAATTGAAGAGAAAAAGTCACTTATATCAGTGTGACTGTCGCGAAACTTGAAAATACGCGTATATGTTGTACTGGTTATAGAGCTAACAATTCGTATGCATACGATATTAGCATATTTATTCATGTGCATCCTAATTCCTATTGTAAGAGAATGGAACTTCGATTTGGCTTTATACGTCGTGTTTTCCAATCGACTGGGATGGGTTATTGCAGCTGTTGCGATCTGAATCTACACAAATGATATACCTACTCCTGGATATGTGATATTTCCACATTGACGTACAATGGTTTAGCCAAATTAATTGTGAAACCTATCAAACTCAGAAAAACTACGTAGGTATTACGCTTATGAATTACAAATAAAATTCTTTATAATTTTTTTATTTGTGGAACAAGTGCAATGAAACCAACTTAAATTATTAAGTGATGCTTACTGCAATACATTAGTGAATACTACAATAAATCGGGTTAGCAGTTTCTCAGATTAGCGCGCACAAACGCGCAGACGGGCAAAATTCCTAACAAGTATTGTTTTAGATTTTATTGCGTAAAAAGACCCTTAATAATAGTTTTTTCATTACATTCTTCATGTACAGAAAGCGATCAGTTATAATTTTATTATATGTATGGATGGACGTTGTAAAAACAGCTCTGTAGATTATAAACATTACCGTGTAATATAGTTTGTTTACCCAATTTTATTTACTGGGTTTAAAATTAATATAAAGTCTTATATTTTTTTAATTATAAAATTAGGACATGTTACCTCATTTTTAACTTACTAATTTACATTTCCATTTTCCTCAAATAGCCATTTTGCACTTTCATCGCTGAACATAAAATGGCGATTGTTCTACTATCTTGTTATATTATTTAAATTGTATAGAAGCGTGTTTTCATATATTTTAAAATAGTGAAAGCTATCTGCAAGGCCTAGGTGAATGAATATACATATAAAGGCATGAACATATATATGCATCCATCACTTACGAGTTTAATTACTTTTTTACTTATTATAAGTTAATGCTTGATGACAATCCCACCTCGTTAGATATTGCGATGTAGTCTTAAATGGTAAAGCGCCTTAAAAGCCTATTCACTCTTGACTTAAAGTCATTCAATTATTAATCGGATGGGATCGCCGACGCGGAGGAGTTTATAATTTATTTGTCTTCGTTTGCAGTATAATCGTCACTGAAGTAAGTTTTTTAAACTGTATTTACGAAAATGCATCAATTATATCTTAACAATACCTACTTAAATTCCAATAAGAGACTGGCCACATAATAATTTAACGGTTCGTTATGTTACAAAGTCGTGTACTTGAGGATACTTGGAGGTCATTGTCACTGTCATTGTAGCGTTATGCACGCTTGTTACGGGTCACCAAAGCGAGGAATTTCTGTGGAGTTACGTCACAACGATTACAAATATAACGGAGGAGTTGTTGAATTATAGTATTATTTCTTGGACATACACTAGAGGTGACAAATCGATTCGATCGATTGTTAGTCCAATGTCAGCAAGCTGCTAAACTATTAAAAATTTCTTAACAAGAAATGCTTACCGATTGTTGAAAGGTTAAGAATATATATTTTAAGTTTATTTTAATTGTGCATAGGTGTTGACGGTTGAACGAAATGTATAAGGGACACGTTTCTTCGTCAGAATTATGCAGTAGCGAAGAGAGTTAAGTACGGTACCTAGCGTACTATTACGTACGTACTACTCGGTGAATTTTCATTGTTTATAAATCCATTGATCGAGAAATAATGAAACATACGCAGAGTTATCACAAACATTGCCACAATACTTTTATCTTTTACCGTTTCATTACAATAAAAATGTAAAATAAACTGCTGAAAGAAAATATAAACGTTAACATTCACACACCCTCATACCCCGCTCTGGGATTTTACGTGTTGAGGGTGGCATGGATGTACACACATATAACATTACAAACACCCATGACAAACGTCACTGCCACCTGGGCTACGGGGGTCTGTGTATGTTTCAAAAATCTATACTAATATTATAATGAAAGTGTATGAATTTTGCGAGTACGTGTATGTGTGTATGCGGAGGATAGTCTCTGCAATCACGACACTCAATTGAAAATATATTTTACTATTCGAACTTAAGGTTTCGGGGAAAATTCCGGGTGGAAATAGGTTACATATTGTAAATTGTTCAATCCGCATGAAGTCGGAGCAGGCCGCTAGTATTTATATAAAGTGACATCTCCGCTAACGATCTTACCCAATGTATCAGATACCCTATTTTTATATTATTTATCTTGTTATATTTACAAATCTGTTAAAAAAAAAAAATGTTTCATTTTTACATAAAATTTACTGACGGGAATTGGCGATGAAGTCTAAGATGTTGAAGCAATAACTTATAAAGCCTATTTCACTCTCTTGAAGGCTACATGATAAATAGGCGGGAACTCTGACGCGGGCAAACTGTTACAGCCCTTTGTAATGCGCATAACTAATGACGACCGCGTCGTCTCGTCCGCACAGGCGGCATGTTCACGACGTAATGATAGACACACTCGCCTTACGTCGGGTTGTTGAAGGAGGAACGGCCATGAGGGAATTATTTCGTACAATTCCTCCGTCCATTCCTCAAAATGTACCCTAAAGATTCCACATTTAATTATTAACCAAGGACCTATATAAGATTTACGTAGATCATTAAGTATAATAATTACTTTAGAAATATAGCAATACTTGCTAAAAACGGATGTAGTCAACGTGTCTTGTATCAGCTAACTCTTTAACTAGGGGCTGTGACGTGGATTCTGGTGTTGCGGAATCAAAAAATGTTTCGGTATCAAAAAAATTAACCAATGGTTTCACTAAAAACGACGTTCAAGCGCTGGTATATAACATATTTGGATATACAACTAGTCAGTGTCCATTTAAATACACTAGGAAGAGTAGTGCATTGTGAACGTAACTGGTTGTGCAACCAATCCGAACTGGAGCAGCGGCTATAGCCCTCTCACCATGGATTTATGGCGAACGCATTAATCAGAGACAAAGTGGGCTTACGTGTCTGTGTTGTGATATTGGCACGGATATGTCCCGTATCATTCCCGTGAACAATTCTTATTCGAATTAAGCACTGTCTCACGCTATTCGAGTCACGAAAGCTCAATTCGTCTTTCTAAAATTGTGGAAAAGGATTGAATGCATGTTGTAATAGGAAGGCGACAAGTAAAGTTGCATAAATGTGCAAAATAAAATCAGATCAATGTCTGCTTTTACTTTACACTTAGGTTACATAAGACTTTTGTTCGTTAAATGATTACAATTGGTTTCTGTAAATGTCCTATAGAATTTTAGTATATGTATATCGTTAATCGAGTCGGGTAGCCACTGGCTGAGAGCAGCACAGGACCGATCGTTGTGGAAATCCTTTGGGGAAGACCTATGCCCAGCAGTGGGCGTTGTCCGGCTGAGATGATGATGATGATGAATCGAATCTCAACACTACAATCCATCTTGATATGGAAGCTGTTCTGTTTCCTTAGAATATAATTCTTTTTAAAAATATAACAGACTTAGGACTTCACCGTTAATGTGACTTACTTAACAAATTATATTCAGAAAATCAAAAAAAAATAACGTATTGCCTGTAACGCATTATCAAATAATAAAAAACCAAAAAGGCTAATATTTAAAATAATATATATATTTTTAATTGAACAATAAAATTTCATTTAAAAATTATAAAAAAGTGTAATAGGTGTTTGTATCCTTCATAACATCATTTTGTCATATAATCAAGTTGATTAAGTTTGCTAAAATTTTCCAATATACTGTTTGGAATATATTGCTTGAAATAAAAAAAAATAATACATCATAACACGACAACTGTGGACATACTCATAGATGTGAAACGTGTTAATTATGAAAGTTGGAGGCAACTCGAGACGCACGCGGATGTGTGTTAACGGACGACAAACAGTGAACAACATTTTAACCAATACAAGGCATCCATACAAATCCAAATAATATACGATAATAATATTATATAATATATGTATATGATATTAATGAACGTTTCAATGGATTTAAGGGCAGTTCTCATTTGTCTTACCAGATACCTACTCTTATCAACCGGAAGTTTTATTTCCAGTACACCGGTTAATATGACATATCAATAGGAAACTACATATAGTATTTTACCATTTTTATTGTACGAAAATAGCAAGCAGGAAAAGTGCACCTGGTCATAAATTACTCAGTGTAATCGATGTGTCGGAACTCTAGAAGATTGCGGTGAACATAAATCAGTCAATCACTAACTTTGTCCATGACAAAATTCGTACAGTTAAATTGTACACACAGTCTATATTTATAAACCGAAATGATTATAAATTAATATATCGTATAACAACGTCTTGACCTGCTAGTTTTCAAGTAAATACAAATAATATCTTGAAAAAGAAAATGGTTATTTAAATACGACGAATGGATTTAAGATCGTAAATTATTTAATAATTAAACAAGTAAAAATATTGCAATGTCGTGACATTACCGGTATTCTTTCATGAGCAGATGTCATGATTATCCTATCCAAAGTTTTAAAGGCCATAAAGATATAAGGAAATGGTCATAATCCTTAATAAATGTATTTGCGTAAAATATCGAGCTACAAACCAATATTATATGGAAAATATAGCATGTATTTCAATGCATGCTTTTGTATTTTCGTGACATGTCAACGTATTTCAAAGTTTATGTATTTTAACAAAGAACTTGATTTAGTGTAAATGGATGCAACTAATTATAATGAATATGTGGAAGACATACGACGATAAAAATAATATTACACTGAATTTTTCCACAATCCTCTTTTGGAATTTCCTCTTTAAAGACCGATGACTATAGGTGTTATTATTATAAGTTATTTGTAAAAGAGTTTAACATAAGGACATGATTTATATTCTACTTAAAATTTTTGCCTTAAAGTAAAGATTTTATTCGTAGGTATAAATAAGATTTAAAAGATGGTTTTTAATATGTATAACTTTTATACCATATGTTCACTGTTATGACTCATTTTATAGATAAAAAAAATACTGCTAACATTAACAAATATATTTAAAAATCAGTAAGTGTTAAACTACCTTTTACAGTGTTGATTATTCATAGTCCTAATAACATTTAATTGGATGTTGTAACTTTGACTACGTGTAGTACATCTAACCTTTCATAACGTAAGGATTTTTTGGCAAAAACATATACAATTATGTAAGTAGCTGTTTTTAATGAAAATGAATGTACCTAGCCAAATTATTTACCATTGGCAATACGACACGTAAAAAATCAGGTGTTACTCAATTTTGGAAACTACTAAGTTAGTGAAAATCAATACATCGAAATGCCCCTTATGAAATTTCAATATTTTGCGTTTCGTTCAAACGCTTATACAACAACATATAACAACGAATTCTTACTCGTGCTAATTACATGTTTCCTCAATATCGTAATGAAATATTTTTCGTAAATCGATTTCATAAATCACAATGTTTTTCGTTTCGTTTTTTTAAACGTAATTATGCATGAAATGCTACAACAATTCCTGAAGATATTCAATTAGAAATAGAGATTATGCAAAGATAAATATTTAAGTATCGTGGCATAGGATACCAATTAAGTAGTTTTAATTTCTATTAATATAGAGCAATTCTATTGTACAAATACTCGTGTTTCACAAACCAAATATACAACACGACTTTCGCAAACTTGATCAGGAACGGGATGCGAAGATGAACGATAACATTAACACTTCGAAACTGAATTTCCATGTTGCCTTCGAATGCCATTTATTTTACCGTATTTTACTCTTAATTCGATATTTATCCACTGCGTAGCCTTTCGATTTATTTATTGCAATGTTTTGGTTTTTATTCTTAACAAGTAAACCGCCCTCGATTAGCTTCAAAAAAAACCAAGCCATACGCTTAGAAATAGCACCTGAATTGTTTTAGGACTGGGAATTTCTCGATCTGTGAATTAGAAATATATTAATTCATAACTTTTTTATTTACGGACGGATTGAAATGAAACAACTTTAAATGTTATATGACGCTTACTGCAATACATTAGTGAAAACCATATCGAAATCGGTTTACCCGTTTCTGAGATTAGCGAGCACAAACAGACCCAAATTGTAACATTTTTTTTTTAATTTTATTGCGTTGAAAATGTACAGAATACGATCAGTTAAAATTTTATTACATGTATAGTTGCCGTAAATAAAACTTTGTATACATTCATGCTTAATAAAAAAGTGAAGATACTTTATTACAAAATGAATTCACTCTTGCAAAGTCAATCTGATTACAAACAAAATTTTCTAATAAACAAACGATTACACACTCATTGCCCCGCAATAGGAATTCCCGTGCCGCGTGTGTCATGAACAACACAAAACAAACATTTATTAGACACATTACAATTAAACCCGGGACATTAAATTATCCGGATTCATTATCAATGGGCTATAGGGTCGTCAAATTACAAAAAAGAAAATGTATTTGCCAGGTTAAACATGATAAAGATTAAAAGTTACAATATATTTTTATTATTTTTAACAATAGAATCTAAAAACAAATCAAGCTAAAATTAAGCGCGATTCGTCTGAAGTTTGCAAATGTAA
Organism: Megathymus violae; assembly: GCA_003671415.1. Taxonomy (NCBI): domain Eukaryota; kingdom Metazoa; phylum Arthropoda; class Insecta; order Lepidoptera; family Hesperiidae; genus Megathymus; species Megathymus violae. Next base: position 1,417,185 of record PDGT01000061.1, read on the forward strand.
TGCTAGTATACACGTGACTAGTAGACTAATAGAATCGGGTATATTTGACTGACACTTCGGTGAAGGAAAACATCTCGAGGAAACCTGCAAACCTGAGAGTCTTTATAATGATGTCAAAGCTGTGTGAACCCCCATTTGCCGACCGTAGCAGACTGTGGAATTAGCCCCTTTCGTTGTAAGGAGACCCGAGCCAAGCATTGGGACAATTATGGGTCGTAATGATGATAGTTACGCATACGTAATGAGTTCTATTCCAAGTTACTTAATTTCTATTAAGTTAAAACTATGTATCTCCATAATTATTAGATTGGGTACTACTATAGCTAAGTTTGGGTACTAACGTACAAAAACAGACATGCACAGATATACTATTACCATATACAGAAGCTTCCACATCACGAAACCGATTCGAATGTGGTTCGCTCGCTAAACTTTGCAATCCTATGAGTACACTAATCACGTCGTTTCATCGATTTTGATCGCGTTTACTTGGTATTGGCCTTTGAGGACAAACATTCCATAATACGAATTATAGCGATCTGTTGAAAATAGCTAACATTCTCTACAAATTATAATACACACAGTAACATAGTCACATAGTCACATAACATAACATAACATAATCATGTCATTATTCCATAGTATTGCTATTTATTTTATAATAATACTCACTACTATATCTACCATAATTATAATTAGTATCATGTAAAAAAAAATTTAAAATAGCAATATAAGCTATTATTTGTATGGATCTTACTGAAGTATCAAATCTGTCGGGTAGGTAACAAGAGCTAAACAAAAGAAAGAGACAAAAATAACCACAATTTTATACTAACATAAGTAATTACAAACGGAAACATAAAACATATTACCAACGACAGGGCAATGATAATGTTACATGTATTACCTAAGTGTATGACAAAAAAGCGTCAGGGATACGGTTTAAAATTTCGACGAATGTATATTTAAACGTACCGATTGCCTTAAGCGATTAAGGTTTTTGTATGATATGTACTTATTTAGCAAATATGCATTACATTATGTTTATTATGTGCTAATTCATGAATTACATTTTAAGCCCCAATCGTATTAGCATCCGTAGAGCATGATGTTCTTCTGACGTTGCACCTGAAGGAAACCGTAAAATATTTTTAACGCGTTTCGTTTGCACTGATTTAAAGTACTTAACTGGCTTTCCTCATAGTGGCGCATATGCTGAATAATTGACAAAGCTATGGCGCCAGGTCCGTGTTTGAGGTCGCTGGGCTATGAACCACACAGTCTAATTGCTTTGCATATGTTAATCGTGTATGTCAGATAGGGTCTTTACCTGCCTGGCTAACTAATTGTTGGATTGTGAAATGAAATGTGAAGTATTTTACTATCTTCCAGTTACAGAGTCAGGGAGCCAGTTATAAGCAGACTCTTTGCTTCCTACTTGGCTGTTAATTCGTCAGTGACGTTTTCGGTGCTACGGTTGTCTATGAGCGGTGATGGTCAAATGTCACGTCTGCTTGTTTAAGTAAATGCTCTTGACCTAAAAATATGTTGAGTGGTGGTCGAGAGGACTTGGGTTAGGTCGTTGATTAGAGAGGGTGACCACTTACCGTCTCACACTAGTTCTTACTACAAATTGTACCTCATGTCGGATTTTAACAGAAAAAGAGTCAATAATTATTTTGCCTAGGCGGAAGTCTTTGCATTTAGATCTTGTTGTAGGCGTCTTTACTGACAACTCCAGGAGGGTTGTCGCGGACAATATTTGCGCACGCTAGACAAACGCTAGTATAATCGGGACTTCATGTAGCAATTCCAACACAACTTCCACAATGATATAAGGGTGACAAACATACTCCCTTCTATCTCAGGATAAAATTAGAAGTTTTTGTTAGCCAGAGTTAAGCCGAATCAAATCGAACGAATATATATTACCAATCCGAGTACGTATACGAAATAGTAAATTATGATAGCACATATAGTAACAAATCTTTTTCAAATTAGTGTTTTCTCAACAATCCACAAGAACATTACGATTACAAAAACACATAACCGCAAGTTCACAAACATTCATCAATATTACTTAAGAAACGAAAGGTTAAGGTCAAATGCTATAACTCGATATGAGTATGCAATTATGTGGAAGATGAGAGCCATTCCATGGTATTTATTATTAAATTTTCGCAACAGCTAATGTGACTTGGGTTCGCACAGTTGATTTTGATGTTCAAAATCTTAGAGCTCGAATGCACACTACAATAAAAGCAATCTACTTCACTTCGATGCTATCAAAACAACACAGCAATCGCTTAGGAGATAAAGATTCCGTAATTATGGGTCATCTGGATTGAGAAGTAGCGATTCGGACTGATTGAAATATTGTAACTAAGTATCTGGATACCTACAAAACTTCAAAAACATAGTACTAAATTGCTAAAGTCAAACCTCAAGGTTTTAAATGGGCAAACCTCAGTAGGTAACCTTGCTAAATCTTCATAAGTTGACAACGCTTTTGTAACTCTTAAGTTACAAAAAAATTCTTGTAAATCCATCTTGAAAATTCAATTTCAAAAAATTTCATTTCATAATAGCTTCTACCAGAAAACGCTGAGACAGATGGAAAAACTGTTCAAGTCTAGGCTCTGAAAATACATAATTTACTTCAACTCCGCACACTGGTACGGTGGTATTATTTTATTATCTTCTATACTAGTAATACGAATAAAATTAGAAAGAGGCTGAAAATGTAGTGCATTAAGAAAATTGTGAAAATTTTATTATTGTTTGCTTTTTATCAATAGTTAAGCTAAACTATCACTTAGCATGTTTGAAACTTATATTTTAGTTCATAATCTACGCACGTAATAGGAAATGATACTATTCCAACAAAATTGGTATTAAATGGTAGTGTGGAAGTTCTGTTAAGAACTTTAGAAAACAAAAAGAGTAGGTATGCTGAAGCGAAGCGAATGGAGGTGTCAAATATCTATACTAATATTATAAAGTGCGAAGTTTGTGTATATGTGGATAGTAATCTCCGTATACACGGCACTTATTTGAAAAATTCTTAACTATTAAAAAGTAGGTACGTTATTCCGGATAGACCTAGGCTATATTCTAATTCGTATTATAAAGAGGGAGAGCGAATTTTCTATGTTTGTGAAAATGCAGGAAGTAATCTCTGAAAACAACACGGCACCTATATGAAAATCTTTTACCATTTGAAAAGTATATTATTCCGGCTGAACATAGACTATACATATACCGAGTGTATATGAATAATAGTTAATAGTTGATCCCGAAGATGTTGGGATGGGCCGGTAGTACTGCATACATGCAGTTACGAACAATATTACCGTCGCATGTTTTTAAACTTATAATTATCGCGGAGATCATACATTACAAATGCAACTCGTTTTTTTTTAAGTTTAAAGTGTATTTAATGCCGATATTCCGATCCAATTACGTCAAATCACGAACACGACGAGACAGCAATGGAGGGGAGCTACTATTGACAGGCGAAACTTGATAGACGCTAACGGCATATTGGCCTGTCAATTTTACGTTTAGCTCGTTTCCGTTGGTACCATAACACGGCTCAAACGACATCTGCATGCATAGACAGTAATCAATTTTTTTGAATGATCGTCGTTCTCGAGATTGGTTACAGATGTCACAACTAGATATACGCAATCATTTCTATCATATAAATTGAATTTACACCAATAACACAATATCACAAACGATATCGGTCTCATGGCCTATTGCGTTGCTTTAATTAAATATTGTTTACTATTTCGGTTGCCGCTATCTTTAAGTGTGATACAATCTTCTGCATCTGCTAGGATTCAAGTTTTTATTACGATTTTTTATATCTTCGACAGTCATCAATTTATATTAATATTTTTCAATGTTATAATAGTTTATATGGAAAACTTTAAAGATTTATTATTTCAAAATTAAATGTATTATTCGACAATTATATTTAATATGCATTCTTTATAATTTAGTGTATCCTTCACGAATCAACGTAATTACTTATTCGCGGGCGCGAGTTATTCATAATAATTTTAATTTCTATACGACTACAAAATTTAATTTAAGGTTTAAATTTATAGTATATTTAAATTTAATCGTTGTAATTTTAACGATACAGTAGAATCCAATTTACTTCAGACCCTGAAATTAAAGAACAATGTAAAGATTTAAATGACTGGTATTTGAACCAAGAACAACACTCAATATAGCGACAGCATATAACCAACAATATGTTATAACCACCATTGTCCTAGTAATTACAATCAGTGTATTTAAAATTATATACCAGTATAGTCCTGTTATAATAAGTGTATCTAATAAGTCAATAATATACAGCTTAACTTTAGTGTATTGCCAGCGAAGATTGCGGCTAGCGCGGCATGTTGAATGTCGGAACGAAAGCCAAATACTTGCCACTCAATTCCACTTGGCACCTGGCAACCTTACCACCTGTGCCTTACAGAATTTTATTTTTAAATACATGAACTAGGTGTAGAGACAGAGTTAACTAGGTATAGAAAACATACACACACGTAAATAATTAAGTGACTGAGTGTAATAAAATAATAAAAGATTTCTTTGATGTTAAATAATTTATTTAACATTGGCAAGCCTTCCTCGTATAACATGTAATGTATCAAGATACACTCAATACAAACGATACTAATTTTAGTGGCTATTCTATGAATTATTATTATGTCATTTTATTTATTACTAGCGGCCCGTCCCGACTTGGTTCGGGTTTAACGGTTAATTATTATACTCATACCTAAACTTGATTTATAACCTATATCATTCGGAATAATTTTCCTTTGAAGTGGTGAAAGAATTCGTATAGGTGCCGTAGTTCCGGATATTACCGCATATAAACAAACTTACTAAATTCGCGCTCTCTCTTTATAACATTAGTGTATATTAACATGTAACAACACTTTGTTTTTCCTTAGTTTAAATAATTCATTTTGCAATGACGATACCATTTCCTATAACAAAATGTGCTTAATGGGTGTTGCCCCATAGTATTGTCATGAATATGATACCAAATATCGTCATAATCGGTTTATAATGTACAAATAGATATGAATTATAAAAAAATACTTTTTTGGTTATCGTGTCAATATAAATAACTCCATAAAAGTTCGTTATTAGACCCCGAAGAGTATTATAGTATCATTTCCATGTTGTAACTCTCCATTTGACGACGCGGCGCTTTTGGTACGTAATTGGGCAAAGCAAATATTTTGTTGTAATTTTTTGTTTATATGCGAATTACTTCCATTGTTTATTTGTTGTGTTGTAGTTTTGTGTGCTTTATTTATTATATTTCATTGACAGACAACTAAATTATTAAAGGATGAATTATATATTCTTTTAAATTATATAAAAATCATTCATATTTATATGTACAGAGGTAATATACAGGCAATACACGGATAGAACAACGTTTGCAGGATTTCTTTTTAATAAAATTGCTATGTTCAATAGTTCTGACATGATGGTTTATCGGCCTTATCAGTAAAATAAGCAAACATGTAGTTTGCTAGCTGACAAATTGTATGTGAATTTCTTCAGTAGCAATCCAATTATGACAAAAATTATCTTAAAAACTTAATTTAACTTTAAATTATAGGTAAGTGTGCTCGGTTATCGTTGCTTATTTCAAAAAATATATAAATAGGTACATTTGTATTCAGAAATACTTCATATAAAAAGTATAGTGTAAATCAAAACCAAATTACAAGATTGTATGTAACCTTGTGGAAAATATTATAGATTATAAGTCATATTAATTAGCACTGAAGCGTTCTTTTTGCTTATCAATCTACACAACACTGCCGTGTATCTTAGATTCTTTAAAAATAACACACTAAATTAAGTATACTCGTTCCAGTCTTTATTAGAATAAAGTTGACGTTTGTTCTCGAAATACCTTTGTAGATTTTAATTCTCTGAATAACACTTATAAATATCGTTTCCATCAGGTTAACGATCATACAGAGACGTGATTTGGCAAATATTTAGTAATCGGTGACTAGCGTAACAGGTATCGCTTTTTGCGCGGGATGTGCTGATTTTCATTGGTCGGATGACACGTCGCGATCCAGCCTTATTCGGATTGAATGTCTCGATATTTCAGTAACCGCCTTAGTCTGTAATTCGATCGTGAATTTTCATCGGAAAAAATAAAAATGTTAATAGATATAATATTTTTGCTTTACGTTTTCATATTACCTCACCAAATTAATAATCTAATGATGTTTGTGATTATGTGGATTCCAAAACTAAATTCCCGATCGAGTATTTATCCTTCCTGTATTTTTATACACTACGTCTTATAACAATATCGATGACGAACTCGAAAAAACTTTTATTAAAAATATGTTAATATCTGTTGCGATTGATAAAAAGCACGCAACTTTGTAACTGTAAAATAAAAACTTCAAATTCAAAAGTCACTATTGTGAACTATCGTCACTTCTAACAATTGATAGGTATCTTTTTATTAAGCACTAACGGCCCGCCCCGACTTCGCATGGGTGTACTTTTATTTTTACTTTATATAAATATATAAAACAATTTTTTTTAGACCTTGGTTCACATTACTGAAATTTTAGCAAGGACCCCTTATTTTTTTACTAATAAATATAGCCTATGTTACTCAGGGATAATGTCGCATTCTAACAGTGAAAGAATTTTTAAAATCAGTTTAGTAGTTTTTGAGTTTAATCGTTACAAAATACAAAAATACAAAATACAAAAATACAAACACAAATGGGCCGTCACTCTAATTATCACCATAAACTAAAACAGTAACTTTCAATCAGAAACGGTGACATGTTAAAGACAATAGACAAATACATAGGAGATAATTTTTGTTCTAAAAAATAATTTCAGACATTTATTTAAACAATACTGAGATAAGCAAAATCACGCTTCAAATAAATTTGATTGATATCATTGTGAAGACAAAATATTTTAATTTTTCCCGTATTTAATAAGTCAGTTCAACTAACCTTTATATTCATAGCCGTTATATTCACTTCTAAACTGTCTGGAATTTTAATGCATATATTTTAATACCCTGGTTATAACTGTCATAAAATATTTTACACGCAATCACCCATCCAACTACCTTCCACGCATATCTTCACTCAACTCCGTCAATCGCTTAACACTGAGACAATTCATAGAATTATGAGCGCTGTAGCTTGGTCCACTAAAGTTTGTACATCTTATTTTTGTAAGATTTAAAAAGACAATGAAATTTGAAACCTGATTAAACTATTCCTTTTTTGTATCCCATTTCGTTACACGTCAAACCGCGTGTCGTGTCTGGGAACGGATGTTTGCTGAATCGCTCATCGTCACCCTATTTCATTGTTTTTTTTTTGTGTCGGTTGGTAGTTTTTCCTTGTAGACAAAGTAGCTACCGAATACTGAGTCTCAACAGAGCGTGATTTAACAAATCACGAGTACGTACCAAATCTGTCTTCTCACTCGATAGAACATAACAAAACAACATGTGTCGGGGAGCAATATAATATAATTTGCAAAATGATTTTGATTGCATTTAAATAAAAATGTGTTAAGAAATACAAGTAGATACCTATTCAGTATTGTTAGTACAAGTCACTATTATTATTTTCATATTAAATTACTGTTACTTATAAATATTTAAGATATAGAGCCATGAAACGGAAGTTTACTTTTACGTTTTATAAAAAAAATACGGTTTAGAAAGAAGTATAGAATAGACGGCTCAGATTATAATAATAAATATTCATTTAAAAGGTATTACTCTACACATTAAATAAAAAGAGCAGAAGGATATGTACTACTTTCAGTTTTTGTACATAGTCGAGTTTTACAATATTTCCTTGCAATTTAATTTTTATTACGAACAAAACTAGTCTTGAAGCGCTAAATGAATGAAAAGTCTGTAGTGATTTCCCCAGTACATGAGCTTTTGATAATAAATTTTGATCGCAGCGACGCGTTTATGACATGATTAGAATACCTTTTTTTTATGGTAATAGTCGACAAACGAGCAGACAAGCCACCTGATGGTAAGTTGTCATCGTCGCCCATGGACATCAGCAAGACCAAAGGTATCACTGATGCGTTGTCGACCAGGAAATGAGAAGAAGGTTAGAAAGAAGGTACTGGCTCTCAAGCCCCCAGCCGGAACACGACGAGTCGTTTGGCGGCTGACTCAAGCAGGAGGGTGGTAGCTAGCTCCAGGCAGGCTTCATGGAAAAATAATAATACCAGTAATAATATTAATGACTTAATAATAATACTGATAATATAATCCAAATTCAAATTCAAAATCATTTAATCATATAGGTATTCAGTAAATACACTTATGAACGTCATTTTTTGCTGCTACCACCGTTTCGAAAAGGTGCTTTAACAATGAGGAGAAGGAACGGCGAAAGAAACTCCTCAGCGCATCTTTTAAAAAAACATATGGTAATTACAAAAGTTTAAATCTGTGCGGAACTGGTTTCGACACTAATTTTGTCCAGGGATCCTTGTCATTCATGTACTCATCTATACTATAATATCCTTTACCTATAAGTTGTGTTTTAATGCGACGCTTAAAAGTTCCAATGGGCAGCTCGCGTAACGACTTAGGAATCTTATTGTAAAAACGAACTCCAAGGAACCCATAAAGGAACGCTGAACCTTTTGAAGACGAAATGCATATGCACCTATTTCTTTAAATTTTTCTCTTAATGATTCACGCGACTTTAATCTGTATATAGCTCTAATTGCTCTTTTCTGTAATATAAATATTGAATCAATGTCCGCTGATTTACCCCACATTAGGATATCGTAAGACATAAGACTATGAAAATAGGCAAAATAAACAAGTCTAGCTGTATCTTCATCAGTAATTAGTCTTATCTTCTAATGGCGTAGACAGACCTAATAAGTTTACTTGCGAGAACCGATATATGGGCGCCCCACTGAAGCTTACTATCTAAGGTGATACCTAAAAAAACTGTGGATGGTTCCATAGGCAGTGTTTCGTTATTTAATTTAAGGATTTTGCCTACCTTCTGCACATTTGGTAGTGCAAACTCTATACACTTCGTTTTATTGGCATTTAGAACTAAGTTGTTTATTGTAAACCAATGCGATACATGGGACAAATAACTGTTTACATCGTCAAAATTTAATTTATTTCTTTCAGTCTTAAATATTAAAGATGTGTCATCAGCAAAGAGTACAATGTCCGCGTGTTTGCTAATAAAATACGGCAAATCGTTAATATAAACCAGAAAAAGGAACGGACCTAGAATAGAGCCCCGTGGAACACCCATTACAATAGACGATCCCGATGATTTGTTAACATTTACACTAACACATTGAACCCTACACTTCAAATAGGACGCAATCAAATTGAGAGCATTGTACTTGACGCCATAGTGACTAAGCTTAAGAAGTAACGATTCGTGCTCAGCACAATCAAATGCTTTGGACAAATCACAAAAAACACCTATAGCATTCTGTGATGCCTCCCAGGCCCCGAATATGTGTTTAAGAAGCCTAGCACCTGCATCAGTTGTACTACGACCTTTAGTGAAGCCGTTTTGATCATGGTGAAGTAATTAATTTCTGTTGAAATGTTCAAGCATTTGATTTAGTAAAATATTTTCAAAAACTTTACAAGTGTAGGTAACATAGAAATTTTCAAAAGCGGTTGCTACCTCATTATTAGATGTGATTTTAATGTTATTTATCACCAATTCATAGCGAAGCCCTACCACCAAGCAAGCTGGCTTCTGTCTCCTCTTACGACACCCTGTTCTGTTTGTTGTGACATGTTATTTATGATTATTATTCATTTATGCGATTTTATACGATTCCGATAAAATCATTTATGCGGTCATTTATATGTCATTATTAATTTTCCATCCATAAGAAAATAATTAGATATGTAAATACTTCAATATACAATGTAATGATTCGATTTAGTATCTATTCGTATATATAAACATGACATTGTATGTCACTTCCCTTGATTGTATTCACACTTCCTCTTTTAAGTATGCAATTAAGTATTCATCTAGATACTAAATTGTACTGAAAAAAATATTTCCTTATCAAACTGATTGCAACACTTGTTTCTAATAAAATTAACAAGTGCTAGTTTATTAAAACTTAGCATATACATCTATCCTTCAAAACTATATATTTTGTTATAAAATATACCTGTTATTTTTTTTATTATTTGAATAATTATTTTTTTGTTATATATAACATTTTTATTCAATTTCTATGTTAAACGTCATTCCATATCTGTACATTTCGTAAAAAGTTAGGCACGGATAAATTTTAGGTTTTATACTTTATTTTCGATGGTGGCTCAAACTCATATCAAAAACCTCAGGAAGACGAAAAATTGTCAAGGTTATAAGCCATCGAATGTTCATGAGGAAGATAAGAAAATAAGGAAATACTTCGAGATTTTTTTACTTATTATACGTCAATGCTTGATTACAATCTCATCTGATGGTATACGTAAGTAACGATGTTGCCTTAGATGGTAAAAGACATCTTAGAAAAAGCCTATATACTGTTGCCTTCATGTCATTCTCATTGTAATGAGATAGATGCTAATAAAATAACACTAATGTGTTTCAATTCGTTTCATTTCAGTTTCCTCGAGTCAAACCGATGGACCAATTATCATACAAAGGTAAAGGCGCGCGCTAATTTACCGAAGTCTCTTAAAGAAGATCCACACTTGTATATCCTTCTCAATGTACGTTAAAAATTATCATAATCCAGTTAATGATTTATAAATTGTAATTAAAATGATTTGTGCAAGTTTGGGTGAACCTACCTGATGAGATGTACCACGCACAACTCGTTAGTTGGTTTCGTCTCCTTTTATTTTTCAACGTTTGCAAGTTTCTAGGTAATTCATATGTAAATATAGTTAAATGCATAATAAGCAACAAATGTATGAATTAAAAATATTTAAATGTTCTTAAAAACAATGATAACTGCATGTATGGTATCAGTGTATATGGACCATTTGAATGCCGTGGCAACTTCACGCCATTGGATAGTACAGTTACGCAAGCAACCAATAAGCTATTGGCGACAAACATACACTTAAGCCACATATATTAAGATAAGTAAAAAATAAGTACCATAGCGACATTAATATTATATATTATACATCATTTGTATTATTAGAAACATCTATTATGAGTTCCAAATTACAGTTATAAACCAATTGTATTGTTATGGGTTCTTAAATCGATATGTATTTAAATATTCAGATAAATTAGACACCTGGAAACGTAAAAAAATTAAGTCCGCAGATTCCATAACGTACATAGTTACAGGTGAAGGTATTAACCTATAAGGCATTAAATAATAACTAGAAGTATAACGATTTACGAGCATTAAAAAATCTTGACGATATCATTTTGAAGACAATTCAAAAAATATATCGTTTGCCTTAAAACTTTGTATACATACTTGTGTAAACGCAATATTACTTTTACTTTTCTGAAATCTCCTTACAAAAGCATTTCATGACTTTGATAGCTTTATAACGAAAACGACATAATTTCCATGTTCTAATATTAACGATACTGAATCAAAGCAAGATTGTGTTATATCATTGCACAAGTACTAGATTTGCTTGTAACTGGTTTGATGCGTATCAAATTATCACGCAGTTGAGTTTGTTGGTTGTCTAGTTTAGTAGGTACCTCAATAAATTGAAAGATTCGTGATTAATTTTCAATTTTCATTTATATATCGATTATCAGAACTCAGACGAGCTATGGATGTTGCCATTCTACTAGTAGCCTTAATAGAGTGCTTCTCGTGTCAGTAATTACATTATCGCAACTTTCTTACGTTGCATCATTGAAATATGACACACTACAGTTCTAAGAACTTATGTACATTGGAGGCAAATTTATGTTAGCAATAGTAACATACATGAGATGAAAAATTCGTGACCACGGTCCTGGGCAACTTCACGGCATTTCGGGACGTGGAATGATTGTAAGTTTCCTTGTTCTTTGGACAGGACACAAACATTTTCGCTCGTCGAACCTGAGCAGCATAATGAGTAAGATGAAAAATAAAGATGATTGTGCTGACATAAATCAAAACTTGGATGCAGTCGTCTTTACTGATATTTATTTATGGAAATTTTTCAAAGCTTAATTGACCAGTGTCAACTAGTAGCCAATATAAAATTCAATATATATGTGGTAGAAGGTGGTTAAAATTGTGAACTGTGATTCAACGCTCTTATCAAGAATATGGTATATTGACAAACTTGATTTGCACTAAAATGGAAACAACAGTATTTATAAAAATGCTTAATAATGTCAAATTTCATTAATGTTCTTCTTGGTTAAGAGTATTTTTTCCAAAAAACAATGTCTTATGGAGTGAAGTTTGTTCTGCATGATATGGTAAGTACGAGTACAATAAAGAGTTTGTACTGGGCGAGTAGGTTTGCCGTGAACCGAATCTATTTTGTAGACGAAAAGGAATATTGCAAGATGCATAACGAGCAGGACAAATTGACTAGGAATGAAATATAAATGGCACCTTACAACACAAAATAGTAACCCATATCTTAAAAGATACTAATCGTAAAATTATTACGCTTTAAAATCCTGATAATCTGTATCCAGATATAAAAAAGGAACATAAATAAATGTTTTTTCAAACAAATACACTTCTATTTAATTAGGAAATTCATAAAAAATTCCGGTAGACATTCTCAAAATAACTACACGTCTAGTGTCTGGCAAAGCTGTCTCGATAGACTGCATACTGAACCGTTGGCAATTTCCATAACAACAAAATACTAAAGACATTTCTCAAAACAGTCCGATAACGTCCTGCTTTTATTCGGATCGTGCACTTCAATTAAATTAAATTGAATAAGATAGTAACAATATATACATACTAATATAAGTTTAGAATAATATAATTAACTATGAATTGTCCAACTTTTGATAAGTAGCTATCTAGATAAAAAAATATATTTTTTGAAAAATAAACATAAAACAATGATTGATTGATAACTTGCTGTTTAACACAGTTGTGGCAGATGGATTTATCTACCAGGTAAATTATCAACGAGTTTTATGGTGAAACAGGAAAAAAATATCAGAAACCTTTATCTATCAGATAGGTATATCAGTCAGATAGCTATCTTAAACTTTATCAGGAAACGGTGAAATATGCCCTTAATCTTTAAAACAACATTATGTAGAGTGATAGATAAGTTGTTCCTATTTTGTCTTACTGCTAGACTTCGGTCTTCTCTCGGAATGAGAGAGCAGATCAGTTAAGACCATATTGGCGGACCTCATATACCTTTCAGAACATATTTAGAACTGTCAAGTATACCGGTTTTCACACGATGAATTTCAATCTTTAGACTGCACTGCTTTTTAGTTGTTATTAAACAATTTTTATAAAATGTTGTGATTTTTCCATTTCACATTTTCGTAAGCTTGGCACTTTAGTAACACTATTATTGGTTATCTACTAATATTATATGAAATTCTACTAAAAAACTATTTAAATATGTAAGTAGGTAAAATGAAAACAAAAGACAATTAAATCAGTGTATTTTTAGAATAAAGACGTCATCTAATGCAACTTTTATGGTTGCTAAGACAAAAATAAATGAAAAATAAAAATAATATTCTGTGTTTTGAATATTTCAACAATTAGCATAGTATTGATGAAATATGCTAATTAGGTGTTAGTACTATAAAAAATAATAAAACAAATATCTTGTCAAATTTTTTCCTTTTATTCTTGGAAAATATAGAAATTTCGTTGGGATCTAGGACGAAAGTTTGTATATTGATTTGTATAAGTTCTTAGAATACCACTAAAACTTGGTGAAGGTCATTGGAACATACTGAAGAAATGACTGAAAATTAAAAGTAATTGAAGCAGATACATTGACTGCAGATAATCGCGTACAATTTCCAATCAATGTCTGTTTTGCTATGATATCATTAATAAAATGTAACGTATTTCAAACTTTTGGTTTAGAATAGACATTACAAGTCTCCGCTTCTCACACGGACAACTTTATATGTATGACCTTTTATCGTGTAAGCAGTTCAAGCAATTCATTTTTCTATGCTCCAGATATCCTGCCACAAAATGTTGTTTATATAAAATATATATATATTTCTATATAGAAGTGTTGTAATTTAATTTTTCTATTTAAATATTAGAATTTTGCTTTCTTTTGAGACGAAGTAATATAATTATATTATGGTAATTTAATAGTATAAATTATAAGTTGTTTATTGATAGTATTGATCTGACATTACTAGGCGCAGTGAAGAAATAAAGATGTTGCTGTTGTTTCGGTCGCGTACGTCCTTAGTCAATACTGATCCAACCAGTTAACATTTGGTATCGATATAAAGTTTGGTGATCAAATTATCGACGTATACCGTTACCAGGAATCACGGGAGTGCCCCAAGGATCAATATTAGCTCTCGTGCTATTTTCAATATATATCAATGATATTCTTTATTTCACTTTGTTTAACTATTATTGTTTTAATCTAGTAATATTGTATTGCTTGTTGATGACATCTCCTTAGTTTTTAAAATAGATAGAAGAAAACATTGCTTTGACGATGTAAATAATATTGATTTCCAAGTGTTAAACTGGTTTAGGTATAACAGTCGCATGTTAAATGCTACGAAATGAAATGTTATATATTTACGTTACCAAATTTAACACAGTTACCAACTGAAATTGCTATGGATGAGGAAGTGCTTGAGTGCTTGAACTAGTAAATTCATCATTCCTTGGCCTTATTATAGACTCTCGGTTATATTGAAGTCCCCATTTTAAAACTTTGTCAAGCGGACTCAGTTTCGCTGTTCACGCTGTTAAAAAAGTAAAGCTCCTGAATGACGTAGAACCAGGAACATTCGTTTATTTTAGCTACTTTAAAAGTATAATATCCTATGGTCTTTTGTTGCGGGGCTCAGCTGCAGTATTGAGTCACTTTTTAAATTACCAAAAAATGAGCAGTACGAGCCATTTACAGCCTCAGACCTAGGTACTCACTTAGAGATCTCTTTAAAGAAATTACTACACAATATTTTTTAAGTAGTATTATGTAGGTATTAAAAATAGTCTGATCGTTTTCTTAATAAGAGTGATGTTCACAACAATAATACTAGGACTAAGGCTAACCTGATTGAAGCAAATTTCAGACAACTTTTAGTTCATGGTTAATGTATAAAATGTGTAATAAAATTTCGTTACAACACTCTGCCATTACTAAAAAACACGTTCGCAAAGAATGGTTATTACAAACTAGATGATTACTTTAAAAACAACACTGCTTGGATATGAGTTTAATATATATTAATAAGTAATAATTAGTGATTTCTGTAACTGAGGGTAGGAAAAACCTTTGGGACATTTTGGCGTTTTTTCATTCAAAAACAATCACTGTAGAGATTTGTTGAAGCAATGTGGCGTAGTTTGACTGTTGACAAGTATTTGTGAAAACCAACTTCGAATAAAGTTTATTTCACCAAACTAATTCTGATTTTTAATCTTAATATTGGGGTGCAAATAACAAACTTTAGTCAAATTTACTTTCAAAAGTTTGATCAAAACGCATAATGTTATTTACCAAGTGAGAGTTCTCGTTATAACAGACTGAATAATATATCGGATATATTATCATTTTAAAATGCATAGTTTTAAATACATTCAAGATAATGCACTATAATTTACCATATACTCTGCCTAATGCAGAACAACTGATATTAACTTGTAAATGACCTCAACTAAAGTCCAATTTGGTCTAGTACTGCTGAGGCAAAATATATAATGTTAAAGCGTTCGCTATTGTCAGAACCGACAATCTACGAACAATATACGAACGAATAACAATAATTAACAATCCTCTAACATAAATATATCATCGTTGGACTCTTTTTTAGACTGCTAACTGCAATACAGGATTGAATTTGTATTTTAAATGGAATATCGCAATAATGTTATCGATATTTCCTCTTTCGATCATTGCAATCCAATTAAGCGAGTAACCAGCAGCCTCGTATTGCATTTACGACTGCCGCGGCCACGTGAAATTTATCCAGAGGAATGGACTGTGAAATAAATTTTTCATCAATTATTTTTAATCAACTCTGCGTTTACCACTTGATATTATCTTTAATGATTCATCAAATGCTAAAAGTAATCAAGCGCAAAACTTTTTTTGTATTACTACAAACCAATTATATGACCGCGTTGTGACAACAATCAAGGTTTTGATGGTTAGAACACTGCCATCCTTGCACGAGAAAATATTACGATGCTGCTGTAAGGGGAAAATACTGTATCTCTAATAAATATGATTTTTACTAGATGTACGATTATATACGGTTGAAATTATTTTGCATCGAATGAGTTGAAACTCATTCTTCTTTGATGAAAATATATACTTTTTCTTAAATTTCTAATACATACTAGTTTCTTTCTTTTTTTTTCTTTCTGGGCTGACAAATGTATTATTTTAATAATTCATCACCAACTGCAATCTGTGGGCGACGGTGACCACTTACCATCGCGTGGGTCGTCTTCTCGTTTGTCGACTAGTTATAAAAAAAAAGTATCTTACAAATGTGTTAGGCCGCTGTATCTCTAGAGGTCTACCCATATTAACTTAAAAAAAATTGGAAAATAGATTCGGCTCAAGTAGTTTTTAAGAATAAATTAACAACAAACTTTTTTGTACAAAACAACGTAACGTGTAAAGTTGTGACGCGCCCAGCCTTTCAAAAAGAGAGTTAAAAAGCAATCAAACATAATATCGATGCATTTCTTTAAGCACCTACTGTGCACCAGTCAGTCATTAACTGGTTTAGCGAGAGTGAAATCACATTCACGGTTGTGTCACTAAAAGTAAAAGTAGAGCTACTACGAGCCGATCTGCAGCTTATGTTTATAATATTACTATGTTCTCGTGTGCATAATTACAGGGCTATCAAAAAAATAACAATTTAATTTATTTACTACATATGTAGTTAGTTAACTGACTGAAATATATTCTACTGTTTACATGTATTACCTTTACCCTACATGTCTGTTATTAATTTATTTTATACATTTCATGTGTATGTTTGGTATTCTTATTGTTTCAAGTTGGGATAATACTCCCTCCAATCTCATGCTGGCAAAACAGGGTGACGTAAGAGGCGACAGAAGCCAGCATGCTTGGTGGTAAGGCTTCGCGTATAGATTATATTATCAGTATTATTATTAAGTTATTAATATTATTAGTGATATTATTTAATATCTTTCCGTAAAGCCTGCTTGGCTAGCTACCACCCTCCTACTTGAGTTAGCCGCCAAACAACTCGTCGTTTTCGGGCTGGGAGCTTGAGAGCCAGTATCTTCTTTCTAACCTTCTTCTCATTTCCTGGCCGATAACGCATCAGTGATACCTTTGGTCTTGCTGATGTCCATGGGCGACGGTGACCACTTACCATCATGTGGCTCGTCTCCACGTTTGTCGGCTATTAACATAAAAAAAAATTGAAAACTTTTACACGTTTAGTTTTTGAACATGTCATAAGAAGTTTGACAGAACTTTTGTTTCTGTCTCTTATATCGTAGGAATAAATCAATTTTCCTGTATAAAAAGTATGCAAAATTATAATATATATGTAACGTATAAATATGTCAATTATAATCTTTATCGTTTGGTGGTTTACGCGTGATACAAAATAATAATATCAAAACTAATTTTTTTTTTCTGTATATGGGTAACAAAGTATACCTAAACAGAAGTCTAAAAAAATATACTGTACAGATTCATCGGCGCATCAAATGTATTATCTATGTCTATACATAGGTATAATAAAATTTTAACCGATCGTTTTCTGTAAGTGAACGATTTATATATTAAAATCTATTACTAGGGGCTGTTATTAACGCAATAGAACCCAAAACAATAGTTGTTAGAATTTTTGTCTGTGCGTTGTGCATTTGTGAGCGCTAATCTCAAAAACGGCTTAACCGATTACGTTCTGGTTTTCACTATTGTATTGCAGCAAGCATCACTTAATATTTAGTTTGTTTCATTTCAATCCGTCCATAAATAAAAAAGTTATAATTTCATATTTGTATATCTAATTCATAGAACGAGGGAAACCCAGTCCTGAAACAATGCAGGTTATATTTCTAACCGTAACGTGTAGTTTTACTGACAGGTTGCGAGGGCTGTTTACTGGTGTAGAAAATAGGTTAAGATTAACACATTCGCTGCATTGGAACGACAGAGATAAAATCTATGGCTACCTCCATTCTGGAGGTTGGAATATATTTTGCACGAAAAAAATGCTCAGTAACTTACATTATAAAAGCAAATATAAAAATAACTTCAAGATTATTTTTATTGGATTAAATAACAAAGTCGTGTTGCGCTGCATTCTTGTATTACAGATAATTAATTGATATGGCATATGTCTTTAATCTGTTACCACATGTCTTGGACAACAATTTCTTCGCTTTAGACCGTAATTTCAGTAGTTGGACGTAAAATTGATCTTCTATTCCTTCATTATGATTAAAATTTATTATACATACACCTAATCCCAGCGTATGAAAAAAGTACATGTGGTTTAACTAATACGGGTTTTATTTTATTTTTGTAATCTTTCCTGCCGTTTCACCAACCCTAATAATCATTGCATAAGTGCGTGGAAGTTCCAATGAGTTCAAAAAGCTATCTTCGATCACCTTGAGTGACTGTTAGATATTATAACCCTGACAATGTTTAGAACCATTAGGATCGTGATGAACAGGTTGAGAGCGACATTTCTGATTGATATATCTGTTGGGTAAGAACGACATACAAGCGCTCCAGGAAAATGTACAGTGTGTGTACACTGTTTTAATTATTAAACGTAATTAGTGAAATTTGAGTGTGGATATCTCAATGTTACACCTTCTAATATACGTCTTCATTTTAATTCTTATTGAAAATATATATTTTTTTTGTAAATAAATAAGTTGTATGCAAATGAAATTTCATTAAAATAAAAAAGTAGTAGCGTGTAGTTTGTGTAACCATATTTTAGTGTAACGGTAATATAGTTTTAATGATTATCACATCATGCGTGATCAGTTCGATGTCGTCATTGGTGCGTAATTTGGATGCCGTTATGTGGAACATGTGGATAGCTAGCCAAAAATAATATGTAACTTTATACAAAATGTACAAAGTACGCAGGAGGTCTTATATTTACTTATATTTGTCTAAAAATTTAAACATTTACTCGTTAGCAGTATTTTCGCACTATGCAAAAAAATGGTATCGCTATAAAATCCGCCTGTAAAACCGAACACTTTCCGCTATGCTAACTGCGTCACCAAATTTCTAATTTTCCTTATTTCTTATTGACAACGGTAACTCTTGATCGAATGAATCCATTGTGATGTTATGCATCGTTTAACGTTTATTTGTAGTTCTGGAAATGATAGATTTGTGAATCAATGAATTGGAAGTCGAAAAAAATGTACAACTTTAAAATTACTTGTCCGATCCATTTCAGACTTTCAATCATCATCATTCATCTACGTCTCGATAGATAATTGAATTCTTTGGACTCGTATTAAGGATACGTAAAAATACACTTACACAGGGGGGTCTAATGTAATAAAAACTTAGATCGAATATCTTCTTAGACCTCAAAACTGCGAGATCTTTCCGAAATAAAGATTTTGAATTTTCGTAAATGTATTCGAAATAACAAATAACATAAACAGCAAGCAAATAACAAAAGGAAATAAAGTTATACATAATTATTTAATTAATTCCATTGCTAAATTTATTACACATAAATTATATAAATTATAATTTAAATATAGGTTTATGCTCTTCAGTATATTTTGTCTGTGTCGCAACATTTGTAACAGAATGTTATTCTTCAATTACGACGTATTGTAGGCAAGCGTATTATTTATACAAAAGTATTATGTAATCAATTTATATAAAAATATGAAATAAAACATCTATTTACCTGATTAATGATATTTTGGAGTAACACCATTGAAATTATTAGAAGAGATTTGAAACTATTAGAATTCTTTGTATCCTAATGTATTCGTTTTTATTTCGGCTTTCCAATCGGAATATTGCATAGTAATAAATATTTTTTAAAAGTACTGTTTTCATTCTTACACAGCTGCGTTATTTACAGTTATTTTATACCTTATAAATTAACTCAGTAACGATGACTCCATAATCTCTCCTTTTTTGGTCCCTTAGACTTACTTATAATAACTTAGCAAATATCTATGAAACAAGCAAGTTACACCTTGTCTAGGTCATTATTTCATGGTGTTTAGTAAATATTGCGGCACAGTTATGACTTGCGGATAGAGTAGGTATTTTATGGCAGTTATGTAACTAAGAATGCAATAAAAACGGCCAACATGTTCTCAACGTAATCTAGGTTTATGGAAACAAGGTTAGTATAGGGCCTTGCAAGTATAAAGGATGATTACTTACTAATATCCTATGGCCCCTAAGAGGGGCAGAGGACGTCCACAGTAACAAAAAATGATTAGAGAACGCCGAATTGAAATGAGAGAAGTCCGATCCTTCTCTATTACAAGATTATTGTTCTTACGTATCTCTTTAATTTAAAGTTTCACTGATCCAAGATCTGTGTGGACCCGGTAGTTTGAAAGGCTTGAGTTAGGACACAGGTGTTAAAGGCCTCTCTGATACACATTAATGAATAGAGATTAAAATATAATTAAATTATTATTGTCAACAATTAATGGGTAAAAATAAACAACTGTTTAGATCGTTCCGCCGTTCCATAGATAATCTTTCTTTGTTACTTTTTCTCAATTTCTTTAGACTTCTTAATGTCCTTGGGCGACGGTGTCTACTTACCATCGGGTGCCTCGTATGCTCGTTTGTCGGCTGTTAACATATAAAAAAAATCTCGTACTTAGCTTTGGGTATTAAATAACCTGAGTCAGGCTCTACCCGTGAACATCCTTGTGACATAGAAATTTAAGTGTGGAAACTGGTACAGTCCACTGAAATGTACCGATGAAGCATTGTACTAGGGAGACAACAGTCTATTTACGTGAGATTAGTTATTCAACCCATAACATTATTTTACGTTACATGTTTTTGTATAAAGGCCCCGCATCCTGATCTGATCGATTCCCCGAAGAGGCAGGGTATCTATCGAAGATTTCCCTTGAGAGATAATGCGAATATAAATACTGTCATAAGTTTTTAAAGATTAAAATTTGAATCGATATTAGAATGAATTGCTGTAGAAATTAAAAAAATATATGACAAAAATATTTTATAAATATTTGTGACGCTTTAAAATCTACTCGAACGTTTCAATTCAAATTTTAACCAGGGATGTTGTGAAGCTCCGTAACCGTAACCGAAACTATCTGATATCCGAAATAAAATATATCCGAAACCGTAACCAAATCCGATATAAAATTTTCGAATAATTTCGGATCGAGAGGCGCAGAGTCTGAATGAAACACATCATGACAAGTTTTCGCTGACTGAATCGATTCACTTGTCGCGTCGCTTTCTCTGTACACAATTTTTAACATTAGATTTTTAATGATTTTCTGCGTGATTATAATACCAAATAATACCTAGACAGAAAATCAAAATGTTACCTTGTAAATACATTATATATATTTTTTATAAGACTAAAACAATCGGATAATCCAAAATAATTTCACATCCGTAACCGGAACCAAAACCGGTAAAATATTATTCATATATCCGTATCCGTATTCAAATCCTAAATTTCATATCTATAACATGCCTAATTTTAATTTTAATTTTGACCATCAGTCAATTAGCTCGAAAAATATTTCAGTGTTTATTTTAGAGAAATCCAACCCACTTAGCACTTTAAGTAACGTGTTTTCCGATTCCTTAGTTTATTGAAGTATTTTCAAATAGGTATAGTACCTACGTCTTAGTTAAAATTAATTTGCAAATTTACAATAAAGTACTTATTTACATATATAATGTAATTGCCTGTTGGATAGTCTTATACTACACACATAAATATTTAAGAATAATTATTTCAGTATATTTTTCTGTTTGGATTCATTAGACTTTTTCCGATTCACTATAGTTACATACGTAATAAGTGTTAAAGTAGAGGACACATGTAAAAAAAATTTTTTATTTACTTCGTAACTAACAGCAAACCAGTGTCATTAAGTGTGAATGAATATTAGCAAAACATTAGCGTAATAACCTTGGAAAAATAGACAAATATGTTACGCATTTGAAAAAGATTAAATAGTACCTATTACAGCGATATTAATATAAGAAGAATATTTACATATTACTTACCAAGATCTCGACCATTATTTGTAGCTTTTTGTGCGCTGGCCAGCAAAACTAGCCACATAAGAAAAACACTGGGTATTTTGTTGACCAAAAATATTTTCATTTTGAATCCACAACTTTATACTAAGAATAAAAAATCTTAAACGGCGCTTTATCAAATTGGTGCAAGTTAATATCAAAGAAAAAATAAAAATGATTTTGAATTTAGAATCGCGATTTCATTTTCGCGCGGACCAAAGTATCCGCGATCGAGTGGCGCGTGCGGCGCGGCCTTTGAAATGTGGTTACTGAGGAAGATACTGTGCTAGCACAGGTGCGTAGACCAACGGAGAAAGAATTTATCCACAAATTATTATATATAAAGAGGTATTATTATTCGCTCGTTGTAGCGTCTTCACTAATAGAACTTGTTTACTGACAACCATTTATCTTGTAAGGGCTTGAACGAAGCGAAATTAAAAACGAGAATGCTGGCCAGTCTCCAATCGTTAAAAAACTAGTTAATAAGCAGATGACCCTGACAATGGTAACTGTCTCATCAAACTTCGCACTAAAAGAGGAATTTTTAACGACTTGTTGATAAAAAAAATTATGATTTCGATGCTCTAATCTAAGCATAGGTGTGAAATACAACTTATTGTTTTATTTACAATATTTATAAAAGTATTCAATTCACTACGACAAGGACTACGTGATATTAGTAAAAGGTAGAATATATAACTCATGATAAAATTCGATATCTAATTAAACTGCTAATATTGTTCTGATAACATTGACGCCAATAAAATAAGCTTAAGTAAATATCTAAATATCACCCAAAGAAGTACGATAGGTAGGTCCTTGAATTTGCTTGATATTGAGAAAATAAAATTGGTCGATACTTGACTAGGCAGCTTATATTGCAACTAACATTTCATTAAATAAGGAATCTTAAAGGTTTCAACATTATTGAATTATTACGTTAAACTTTAAAATACTAATATAACATGAACAATGATAACCTAGTAGTTTGAACTTCTAGAAACATGTGGAATTTTTCAAAATCATGTTTATATTACCTTCAACCCAAAAGAAGTTCACTGCAGGGCACCGGTCTCCTCGCAAATAAAGCTTGGAGTATATTTCAACGTATTGCTCCAGTGCGCTATATTTTGTATTTGGTATTATTTTTTATGTAAATAACTGACAAAGGAGTAGATGGGCCATCTGATAATAAGCGGATCGAGAACTGTGGAATCGTTGATTACTAGCGTATCGACACTGCAACTGAAACGCGTTTACGACATCTCATGACTGATTCTAGAACAAGCTATCCATGCAGGTAAAAACCCTGGCAATAGGGTTACGTAAATATGACGGGAAGAATCTGATTGGTGCAGCGTCCAGCGATTCCTAATAAGAGGGACTTCTTGCCATACCTTCGTGCGTTGTTCGGCAAGGTTTTATTTATGTAACTCATAACAATATAGCAGACGAGCTACTAGATGGTAAGTGTTCACCGTTGTCTGTAAACATCAGTAGCATCAAAAGCATAGCCATGGCATCATAAAGCAGAGGACCCGCGTTATTACTGGTTTAGAGTGTAGAGAACAGCGGACTGTGTTCCCAAACTAAAAGGTTTTATTGCTTAGTATCTCTTTCCTTTATTTTTCCCAATTGGAACACAAATTGATCAAAATTCGATCAATCTTATATACTAAAAACAGCTTTAACTAGCGACTAGATTTTAGAGCCCATTTGATCGTTTTCCAATTTAATTAATGGGGGATTTTTCTATTTTTAATGGGGGATTTTCTTATTTTTAATGTAGGCTTTTCCTAATTTGATAGTAACCCACCCTTGTGTAACTTGTAGGTTTGGTCTTTATACAGTACTTTTCTATCATACACTCTATTCTAACGTATAGATTTCTCTATCTTATATTAAATATTGCTATTATTTATATTCAATGAACTATCTAAATTTATAGTTGATAGTATCAGGCGTTACTTTGCGGAAATTCATTGTTATTAAATTATTATTAATTTACTTTGCAACAATCTGCAAGCATAATGTATGATGGTATATACTTCTATACATGAATACAACCTCCCTCCCTTCCACAAAGGAAAACATACAATTATTATAAATAAAAGTATATACCACCATACATACCATCACCAACACGTGTTTCGCTCCGGAACGGAACACCTCAGGGCGAGTAGACTCTACGAGTGTAAGCCGTAAAGTGCAAGTGTTTATTATTAACATGTAATATATATTATTTTACATGTTAATTCTCATTTTCACATTAGCGAAGTAGTAAAAAGTAGTTATTAGTAGTAGTATATATATATATGTAGTAAATATAAATATATATATATATATATACTACTAACTACTTTTTACCTGTTCGCTTATTACCCAAATGGCGCAAGCAAAATTTTTTTTTCTGTTAATATGACGTTGGTGTAGGTACACGCAGCCAAAGACAAATAAAGACCGGGAAACCAAGGTATGTGAAAAATAAAAATTATCGAATAAATTTGAGGAAACTAAAAATAAGATTGGGAAAGTCAGGCTTAGTATAAATATAAATATTTAATTTAATTTTATAACTAGTTAAGAAATACTATATAAAAATATATAAGTAATTTAACTTTTAATAATAATACTTATGAATTATTATTTTTTTATAATACACAACAGAGTAAAACAAAGTCAACTCTTAATACATTTATTTGTAACCACAGATTTTTTCTACAGCCTAACTTTGCTCGTTATTGTACTCTATGCTTTGCTTCCTCTTCCTTCCCTAGTCTCTGGTTCTGTTGTGTGTCTAGTTGTTGGTTTGCTTTGGTTATTTTGGTTAGTTTTGTGATTTAAATTCGACCTCACCAACAGAAAATATAATAATACAAATGAAGTGAAATAACTACTTAATTGCAATTATTATTGGTGCTCATATCCTAAACTAGCAGCATGGCTGGTTTTACTGAGAACGCGTTAGTACGTAAGTTACAGGAGTTGAACTCCAGTCAACAGAGCATTCAAACTTTATCTCTTTGGCTAATACATCACAGAAAACATCATACAGCCATTGTAAAAACATGGTTCAAGGAAATGATGAAAGGTAATTAGGTCAATTCACTAAATGTTTTCTACTTTTTATTTATAATACGGTTGCTTGCA
Organism: Megathymus violae; assembly: GCA_003671415.1. Classification (NCBI taxonomy): domain Eukaryota; kingdom Metazoa; phylum Arthropoda; class Insecta; order Lepidoptera; family Hesperiidae; genus Megathymus; species Megathymus violae. The sequence goes on from PDGT01000061.1 coordinate 1,442,815, forward strand.
TGTTTATCTACAGAACTACTACAATTTTAACGTTACAGTAAGCTACTTAGTTTTGTTTAAATTTAGAAGAATCTTGTATAACCTATAAATATAAACAACATAGACTTCACTTTTAGCAAAAGACAGCAAGCAACTTACATTCATGTATCTTGCTAATGACGTAATACAGAACAGTAAGAAGAAAGGCCCGGAATATGGTAAAGACTTTGGAGAAGTTCTCAACGAGTCATTCAAGCACATGGCTAAGACTGGTATTACTGCAAAAACAAAAAATACACTCCACAGAATATTATCTATTTGGGAGGAGAGAGGGGTATACGACGCAGAGAAAATTCAGGAGTTCAAAGAGTCTTGTAAGATATTTTTGTTTTACAATTTTTAAGACCTTATTCCTACTACATTGAATTTAATATTGGGTACAATAAAGATTTATCTCTTTGGTATCCTATGTAGTGCATATGATTTGTATACATATAATACAGTACCTAATAGCGCCATGCTTTATGTGCAGTATATCATAACACAATATGGTAACTGCACTGCTGAAAGTCACTGAAGACATTTGATGGGCGATTGAAAATAAATCCTTGTTTATTCTTGTCCTGTATGCTATTTTTCATTCCCTTAAAATTTCTGCATCACCATTGGGTCATTTGATTCCTATTTCTACCGTGGCTTACAATGCATATCTACGATATATATATATATATATATACACGAGTCTTCCTCAGGTTGGTGTGCAGTTAATTTGGGCTTTGCTCAAGGTGGCATTCTCTCTCTTCTGTTTTCTATTTTTATCAATTCAATTACAAAGGTAATTTTATGGAGCTTCCGTATCTTTGCAGATGTGTAAATCTATCAGAATTTCCATTTCAATGACATAGATTAGCCTATTGCATGCATTAGTGGATGGTCAAAATCTTATGGCCTATTACTTAATGTCAATAAATCACAATCCATTATAATAGGTAGCAGAAATTGCATTCATGCTGTAGACAGATTGTTGATTGCACCTCTCATAGCTGACAGTTGCTGCTATTATATATATATATATATACTAGCAGTGCCTGCGACTTCGTCGGCTTGGAATTTAACAAAAAAGTTATTTAGTAGAAATAAAAGTAGCCTAAGTTACTCTTTATTATATCAGCTACCTGCCAGTGAATTTCTGTCAAAATTGGTCTAGCCGTTTCAGAGATTAGCCAGAACAAGCAGACAGACAGACAAAAATTGTAAAAAATGTTATTTTGGTATATGTATTTTATATACATTCATATGGATGTAGTAAAAAGCGGTTATTTTAATATTACAAACAGACACTCCAAATTCATTTATTATATATATATATATATATGCTGTATATAATATTTAAATGTACGTGCACACACTAAGATTAAGACAACTTAATGTTTCATTTTATAGGGCTACTGGAAGAGATTTATTAATGAAATAAGTTAAATAAACAAATATTCAACTACAAAGTTGAATCTTTTAAAACCCACAGTTTTTTAAAGCAAGCATTCTACCATATAAAATGTAGACTTGCAAAGTTTGGTGATTGATTTATTCCAATTTTATATTTTTCAATGATTGCATGCCATAAAGAAAAATTACCTTTATTATCACTTACACCATATGCTCCATTTGCTTGTATGCTGGCTAATACAATAAAAATATTGCTTGTTGCATACAAAGCTATTTGTTCCAAACAAACACATATAATTTGACTTCTAGTACTGCTGGTGAAAGGTTCAGCTTAAATTATTTGTGGACGTTTATTGAGCGCTATAAAGAAAGTTTTGCAATAGTTTTGAATTTGCAAAATTGTGTAATCATTAATAATTATTGCAGCTGTTAAAGTAATGTAAAAACTACCATACTTTTATTGAAAGTTGATTATAAATTCAGCTCCACACCTGTCAGTGGTAATAATATAAGGATGGTCAATATTTCAAATAGGACTAGTTCTACTTGGGGTTGATTATAGATAATGATAGACTGTAAACAAAAAAGCATGTACTCTTAACATTTATAACATCCATATTAATAACAATTTTTAAGAGTGATTTGACTTTAATTTAATGTTTTGCCATACAGAATTTTACAATCACTTATCATCAAGATAAGATTGTAGTTGAGTACTAATGTAAAGTAAGGTTACATTAGTACTGTAGTTACATTAGTAGTAATGGAGTATGGGTCATTGATTTTATTAGATATCCAAACTAATGCTAATTTTCATGTTTATTTGTTTTGAGAGAAAAAAATCAAATTAGTTTATTTAATATGAATGATATTATTCATAACTAATATGAATATGTAAAATTATAATTTAATGATACCTTTAGATTTTAACATCACTTGTATATAAATTGCAGTGGATCCGAATGATGCAATACCAAAAGTGGCAAGCAAACGTAAATCTGAAGATCCAGAACCTAAAAGTAGTGAAAAGAAACCCAAGATAGAGAGCAAAGAGAAGAGAGAAAGACGTCGGAGCGAAACAAAGGTGGAAGTGGATGGCCTTGTTGAAACACATATTACCTTGAGCCCTAAAACTCCTCCCGGTGACCCTCCAGAACCTGAAGAATTGATTAAGGTATTTGCTTTTAAAATCTAAATACTTTATAAATAGAGTTTTGTTCACCCTTGTAAAATTTGGTTGTTGTATTTTGATTATTTTGTCTTAAAATTGCTTTCTGTTCAGCTAGTATTCTAAACAACGCTTAAAAATAACTATTTATTAATAAATTTTGTTGTATTTCTGAGGAGAGTCTTCATTATATCTGAGTATATTCATAGTTATATAGTTCATGAAACACAGAATTCCATATGAGCACAATAAAATGTCAGTGATATATATCTTGTAGGAAGTAAGTTAAATTTTTTGTACTGTAATTTCATGTCACTAAATGCCAAAATCCATAATTGTATAGTTCTGTTATTTCAATGGTTATTTCCTGTTATTTCCCTTAAGCTAAAAATATAGTGGTTATAAGATTGAAATCAATTTAACGTTAATAAATTGTAGAAATGCCAAGTTCCTATATTTATTTGTAATTTATTAATAATATTGCATATTATTTATTGCATTTATTATCATTAAAGGTAAATTATGTAATTTGACAGTATCAGCCGAACATTCAGATATGTAGTTTGTTTTGGATTTACTGTGTAGCTAATAATATTATTTCCATATTTCAGGCACTTTTAGAATTAGAATCGAGTGCATCTAGTGATGAAGCTGTGAGAGAAAGGATTGCATCTCTTCCACCAGAAGTATCTGAAGTCCAATTATTGTCTAAGTTAGAAGGTAAAATTTGTGCCCAAGTGTGTTTTTAATAAAAAGAAAAACAAAACATAATATTATCTGTAAAAATACATATAAAATAAACATTGGAACGGTTACACAATTTATTGTTTCATTTATATCATTACAAGGTTTTTAACTGTATCTGATTTTAGTAATCATTTATAGTTAATACTCAACTTTTAATAACCCTACTTAACAAATTAATTACATTAATGTAAATAATTGAGATTTCAAGTTTCACTTTTGTGTTGATTTTCACACTCTATAAATTTTGGTTTTGTTAAGTTATACATTACACATATATATCTTCACATACCAATTTTATTCAATTATTTTTAATTGAATGGTTTCTTAATAGATTTCAATTAGTTTTAATTACATTTACTTCTTTAATGACTTAAAGTATTTTTTGTGCAGTTTATAACATATGATAAGTATATTTATATACTTTGAACTGTGAGTTGTAATAATTATTTAGTGTATTATGTAAGTCAATTAAGGAAACCTAAAATAGATGTTATTTTTATTTAGTTAATAAAGTTTCCAGTAGAGCAGAGTCATATAATATTATTTTGATTAAATTAATATAAAGTGTAATAAATTTGAACATTAAATTCTTATTTATTGATAAAAAAATAATACTTAGTATCACAATGACCTACACAATGATTTCTAAAAAGATTGACATTTACATTTTTCTTGTTTTATTGATGAAATTTTACATCACAAACAATATTGACGTCAGTATCATAAAATTTTATATATCTACTCAAATGCTGTGTATATACTAATATAGTACTGTACTATACAATATAAAAATTTATTAACAATTTGATAATGTTTAAATTTAAAGTTATGATCAAACTGTTCAAAATTGGTGTAACCTGTTATAATTAATATAATTATACACTTGGTATAATAACACAAATATCTATCACCTTCCTTTGCATAACTCTGTCATTTTAGTTTGATTTTTTTTTAATTTTAGATAAGGAATCCGCACTGAGCCTGAGTGCTGTAGTAAATTCTGCAGTGGAACTACTGGCCGAGTACAATTTGAGGTTATCTGAAGAGTTGGAGAAGAGGCGCAAGGTAGCCGCCATGTTGAGGGACTTCGCGCAAGCCCAGAGGGATCTGGCTAAACAGGCTGAAGCACGGCTTGAGGTGAGACTTACATACGTGCTTATTAATGTTTATTTACTATAACATAGGTAACAATATTGATGTGTAAGTTTCGAATTCAGCACACATCTAAAAGTTTTCATAATTATTTACTCTAAAATTACTTGTCACCCTTTTCAATGTAATATTGCCTATGTGTGCCTTTGTATATATGCCTTTTCAATGTAATATAATATATGTACCTGATACCTGCACACTTTAAAGTTTTCTATAATGCTCTCAAAGATATATAAAATCCACTAATTTGCAATAATGCAGTGTGATTGATTATGAATTTGGGAGGAGAGTTGAATTGTGATAATTAATGCTGATCAATTTCAGTTAACTTCAACCCCTCCGAAGCATTTAGCCAGTAAGGGTCGCCGTTCAGACTCCACACGTCCGTTTTTAACTAGAATGATCTCACGTGACTAATTACCTATAGGAATGTTTAATTGAAATTATTCCGCAGGAGTACAACATAAAATTGCAGAAGATCTATGAAGTGAAGGCAGAAGTCAAGTCCCATATAGAAAATCTTCCGGATGTGTCACGTCTCCCTGACGTCACTGGTGGACTGGCTCCATTGCCCTGTGCCGGTGACCTGTTCAGTGTTTGAGTCGTGATCAAGCATCAAAATTGACGCGTTAGATCACCACTTTAGTCATGATCCAATTTGATTGTCATTCGATAATAGGAGTTAAATTGTTTTTAGAATTTAATTACCATGAAGCTAGATGCCTACTCGATTAGGAGTGTAAAAAATTTTTTGTTTGCCTACAGTTAGTTGTACAATGTATACTTTATGTTTAATGATTTAAAATATTTAAACGTCATTAAATATTATTCAAAATATGAGACATTAATACCAAATCAATTAATATGGCGGCCAAATATTCTAATGTGGCAGTGTTTTAGACAAAGTGCACTTTGGACCTTAATTATAACTTACATTTTAAAAAATTATTGTCACATAAACGAAATGGCACCAAGCATCAACATGTACTAGCTGTTTGATTTGATCACCTTTAAAATTATCAATCATAATCCAGGATCAGTCATGATCAAGGTTGATCACCTTTTATTTAGCTTATGATTAAAGTTGAAGCCTCAACATGAATATAAAAAACCATTAGATAATAATATGATTATAACATACATCATCCTTGAGTGGTACACATTGTAATTTGTTTTATTGGCGTTCGGTATTTGATTTTACCGGTCGAAATAAAGTACTGATAGTTCAATCCCGTTGCGCAGGACTGGTTAGATTGCGTAAATTTAAACTAAGACATCAAAGTAAAACAGAGTAGATGCGAAGAGAAGCAAATTGTCACTTCGCCTCGTTTCGATTCTATCTATACACTGTATAATAAACAATGTGATCAATCAACATTTCGCTGTATAATATCGTTAAATGTTTCCACATTTTTGTACTGACTTAGTGAATTAAACATTGAATTATTTCATTAATTTATCTTATACTGTGAATTTATATTACAAGGCCATAGTTATCATAGTGCACATACAACATAATTGTGTTCTGAAGTATGTTATGTCCAATACTGATTCGGGTAGATCCAGTACTTAGTAATGATTACTGGGGCTGTAATTAACTTGTATGTTAAATTGTTTTCGGATATTATTATATACAATAAGTAGCATACATCGTACATTCGTTTCATTGCTCTTACAAATCATATATAATGTTATTAAGAAACAACATTGTTTTTAAAATAATAATAAAAAAATAAAATAAGGTGCATTGGGGGTAATTCCGATAGAAATGTATATGAGATGAGCAGAGGTTTATGTTTCGGTTAATTATTCAAAGTTATTTTATATTAGTTCCCATAATTATTTTACCTCTATTGACTCAATAAAACGATTTATTATTAATATTAATTAGTATCTTAAACGCCTTATTGGGTTCTATAAATTAAAATTTTGAAATGCAAAATAATATATTTTAGGTGTAGGGGATATTACGAACTAAATTAGGTTAATTCCGAAACTATTTTCTCTATGCTCTTTTTGGACTTTGACCGAAGGTTTAAATTTCTTTTTCATACGTAATTACTCCTCGCACAAAATATCATCAATTTTGTTAATGGTATTGCTGATCTAATTTTTTGCAACATTCTTACTTCAGAATTACCCCCAAAAAAGTCTAAGGTTGTCAACATTTTAGTTAAGTATTTAATGATAAAAACTAGGTGAAGATTTGCATGCAAGGAAGCTGAGCGAAACAAACAGAACTAATAAGGAATAGCAATGTGGCGTTCCCATATTCCCTTGTTTTCAGTATTTTCCCCTGGGGAATATACCCAGTAAGTTTCCAATATTCCCAGGAACGTTACCGGGAATATTCCTACTTTTCCAGGCATGGCACACTGCTAACAAGGAGTACCTAGAGCTGTGACGTACATTCCACTCGACGAAAGACGTCCACTGCTGGACAAAAGTCATACGCATACCTAGGTACACAATATACGGAAAAATTAAAATATAATGAGTAATATGCAACGAATTTAATATAAAGTCGCGTAAAAACTCCCATTTTGGACGACGCTATGAAATACGTGTACATCTAATTAAGACAGCTATGGTTTTCTCAGTTTGAGATCCAGTGCTAATTGGTAGAAAAAGCTATGCGGGATTATTACGAAATTTGTTTATATCGAAATTACCCCTCTGGGATAATTCCGAAAAAAATATTAAGTCCACAGCTATAACGTTGTGTTCCTGTCAAACAGTCACAAAAAACTATCATAAAAACGAACAAAACTTTAAATAACCTACCAGAATTTCGAGAAAAGTATGTTGGGGATATTACGAAACAACAAAAATGGGACGAAAAACACTTGTTTGAGTAAACATGATACTGTGCAAGTATTGTTGATACTACTGGCTCACGACAAATGACGCGGGCTGGATAATTAAGATCGCAACTAGACCAATGTTTCCAATAAAAAAATACTGCTAACGATTGCTAGATATTTTGAATTTCGGAATATACCCATTTTCGGAATTACCCAATGCACCCTATAGCTTTTAGACGTAATTTTTCCTGTCTCATACAATAAAATAAAAAATTTTGGGCGACGCCTTTAAGTACACGTTTAAAGATGTTTTGTGGATATGTGATCAGCTTCGACAAGTCTGTTCGATACGATTACAATTGATAAGATCGATCGAACATCGCAGTCACACTCGATCGGTCGAGGCACAAGATGTTTTAAGACATAGATGTAACATCTGCGGCAGTAGTTCAAATATTACTTTAACAGAGGTCAGTGAGGAAGACCAGGCCAATTGACGGGCCTGGTGGATATTTGTTGTTATACAAATCTGTGTCAGTATCATTCGATTGCGTTATTGCTGTACTAAATCATAAGGACAAAGGTTGAGTTTAAGTGTGTTTGGCGAGCGACATGTATGAATGGGGCGCTTAACCTCGATGGTCAGATGTGGGCATGTGTTGATGGTTGAGTTAAGACGCCACGTCTTTACGCTGATAGGCATGCCACAGAATTATATGATAGCGGATCGATCCATTCTATGAACCATAATTTACAGTCGCGTTTAACCGCTGCGGCTGCCACAGTGAACATTTTAGAGCGATGATTTCGTAACAGTGGCCAGAACTCAGTGATCATATGACCACAGTTCGTGCTCCCCAATGTCACTGATTTCGTTTATTCAGTAAAAATGTAGCTATGATTCTGTTATAAACATTTTCTGCGGCAAAAATGATTTTGTGGCTGCCACAACCAGAGACCGATTAGACAGAAACATGATTCACATTAGCTATTGCCTGGCGATAATTTTTGAAAGTTTTTAGTGTAGATTAAATGGCAGCGGATCAGCTGGTCTCCGTCTATAAACGATGGACATAGGTAACACTGGAGTAGTCGCCATAACAACACCAGCTCTGGCGAAGAGCTCTTTTTACACCTTTTTGAAAAACTCCTTATAGCGCTCTGGGAATGCCTCGGGAGGAAGCTCGTTCCACAATTTGCATGTTGTTGCAATTTCTCCAATGTACCACAATTTGTCGTGATTGCATCTTTGGTGGTGGCAGCACATATGATATTACGTCTCACACGAGATCATATCTCACAGTGTCCTTCTAGTGTATGTCTTGAGTTCAGTTTCAAAGACGATTAAAATTAGACTTAATTACTCTTTACTGATGTTATAAAGCTGGTTATTTTCACAAGAACGTAGTATCTCGCGTTACGGTTTTTGCATTGTCAAAACCTTTTTATTTAGATTAATTACTCATATTGTTTATGAGAAATGACAATTGTTTTTCATTACAAATAATTATTTATTTATGTTATTTGGATTTAGACAATTGTTTGTTTGTATGATTAGTGTTGGAAAGCATTTGCGCGTATGTTTTCATTATGTTTATCTTGGAATCCATAGTCTCTATTACACAATATTTTAGTAATATTACATGACACTATTTAGTAATATTCCTGTCTTTCAACTTACTTATATAATCGCGTAGTATATATTATTAGTATTTTAAATATGTATATTTAATGCCGATATTTTGACCCAATAGTAATAAAGTATCAGAATGTAATGCCTGCGTGTTATAGTGTATCGTGAATATTCGTATTGTGTTAAAAATTACATGCGTAATCTAAAAATGCCTATATATAAATATATATATGCTGACGCGATTTATTCAAATCGATCCTCAAGATAAAGTAGTCCTTTAGAAATTGTTTAAAAAAGACCTTTAAAAGACAACCAGTTCTATTTGACATTACCAGCACAAGTAATTTGATATACTTACAGTGGTTGTATCTGAGTGCATAATGCAAAGTATGATAAGTAATAGTTTAAATGTCTTGCAATGTTGCCTTATTATAGCTAATAAATGAATATTAATAACGACAGATATTATAAGCGGCCTCAACATTTACAGCGCGAATATTTGCGAATGCCGAACTAGTGGATGTCGTCGCGACATGACAAGTCTGGTGTTAGATTATATTCTGTGGCAAAGGATTATGCGAACCGATCGTCAAAGATAAGATGCACATGTTTATTAGGTGCGAATCGTGAATAAAATTTGCTGAAAATAGTATACCCTCGTTATTAATGTGTAATGATTAATGTGTAATAGATTATATTTTTGAATAAAGGCTATTAGGGTGTTCTATATCAAAGAGGTCGCTACAATCAATTAATTATAAATGTATCCGTTTTGTAAATCATTTGTAAATTAGATCAGTTTCAAATAGGTACATCTAAGGGGAAACTCCTTAGAGTGATTCGTTTAATATAGGCAGCACAGAATTCAAATCATCTTAGGTTTTTTTTTTTACATATTTTAGACATTCTATAATCAAGATATATTTACTGAGTAGTAATATGTGCGCAGGCTACATCGAAGTAATCAATCACCTTAAGGTATTAATTGTCATTGGTAAACATTTTCGATCCCTTTTTTAAAGAAATTTTTGTTTGTTCTGTAATGTATACTAACAGATATTTTCAAATGTGTACCTATGTACATTGACTTCAATATGGAACTGCATGGTAAATCAGTAATCTCATAAATCGTGCTGTTGACTCCACGGTGAGATTATTATTATTATATTAAGCATTATGGATATATGTATTTAAGTATAATGCATGGTTTAAAAATAATAAATAGTTATAATTATTACGGTCAATTTCAACTACAGCAAATGGTTAGATTAGCTATAAACCATTACTATGATCTTACCGCGAAATCAGCTGTGAGGTTAATTGGTTAGATTAGAGAATTACTGTGTTGGTAGCCTGCATTGACCCTAAAGTTTAGGGCTGTGCTTGATGCTGATTATTATTAGCGATAATTACGCTTTCCTAATCGACTTAGTATATTTTGTGTAAGGTAAAAAAATACATTAATATTTTTATAGTCACATCTAGTTTCCATATAATATACGAAAAATTATTATAGCAAGCGTAATAATTTTTTTGTAATATTAGTTCTAGATTTTCCTTTTTTGTCACTATATTTGTAAGCCAGAAATTAATTGATCGGGTGTTTTATTATACACTGTGGAATTGTTTTTGTTTTTCCAACGTGTGTGTATGCATGATACAAATATAAGATTTTTTTCGTCCATACGAGGAGACGGGCACAATGGTAATTGTTTTCTACCACCTATGAATATTCGTTATACCAAGCCATTAATGGCTCGTTACCGGTTAAAAAAGAAGGCAGGAACTCACTTCTTAACTGGCTCTGGGCTACAGCAATCTTGACAAAAAATATTTAAAGGTTGATTCGAGGGCTTCTCCTCCACCAACCGGTGGCAGCTCGTTAGGCAGATGAAGAGCCTTTCTACCACGCAATAATACTGTCTGATTAAACTGGGCGATACAGAATCTAGCGACTTCCAGATAACTAATTCGCTGCTATATCCTAGTTCATTATTTAGCAAGATACACAACGCGCTTAGGCTTGGATTGAATAAGGAACAATTAATGCAATCAGTTGCATTTTAACCTTTGGATAAATTAATCATTTTTGTTGTTTGTGTTGGCTTTGTGTTACTATCGTTGTTTTCAAAACTAGTGTCGATCTGAAGCTATGGATGGTAAAATTGTGTTTTGGGAGGCACGTTAAAGCATGGGTCCCGATTAGTCTCTGAAGGGTTGAAGCAACTATGTATTTTATACAGAAACGTCTGATAAAAACACCTACCTTTTTAATCATAACATTGTTGGGTTACGAACATGCAATATCATCGACTGAAGTAGTGAATACACATTTTGGAAGAACAACCTATTCGGTTCCGTGGTGTATAAACTTTGAAATATGTAAGTAGTTTTTTTGCTGTATTACACTTGCATATCAAAAGTGTATTTATGGTAGCTGGAGTTGCCTAGACACAATTTGTTCACTAAAAAATGTAAATACATCGAAAAACAAGCGTATTGACACTCGTTTTCGATACACACATAAACATATCTTTTAATGCGTTGGTTTGTTTCCCTATTTAAGGCCAGTGTTGGTTCACATTATGTAGAAGTTACATTCATGGCGCTATACAAACTACCCACATTATATTTTCTATCGACGTCATTAAGCTACATATGTGGAAGGTCTCTTAATGTATCTTAACACGAGAAGCGCAAAAATACGAGGAATACAAAGATTTATGAGAGCGGTTACTAAGGTATCTTATTCATTAGTGTCTATATGCCAGCGGCGGTATAGAAAATTTTAGTACGGAGAGTAAAATTTATCGTCACATCTTACTACGGTCCAGCTGCTGTATTCGAATCTACACCCAAATAAATTGAGAGGATATTAGTCATTGACGGCTACAATGACTTCACATAATTCGAAAACATGGACAATAATCCAGTGTCTTCATGATGGTTTCTTTTGCCGGAATATGAGAATCATGATACGCATGTACGTATGAGAACCACATTTATTCCTCTAGGCCAGTGATTCTCAACCACTGTGCCGCGGCACTTTTGTGTGCCGCCAAATTTTGCAAATATATAATAATGTTAATATTATTAAATTATATCATTTAAAAAGAAAAATATTTTTAACATGAATATATGTTTAAATCCACAAAAAAATAAATTATTTTATTATTTGCTTTGCAACGCGGTTTTTCTTAGTGGCAAATTATGATGAAGCGGCGTGCATAGCAATAGGAATACGTGTCAAGTCGGCGCACACTTGCCACTTCTGCGTACAAAACGTGTTGTTTTAGTGATAGCATTGTCATTTTTACGACAAAATATAAATGAAATAACAAAAAACATCAAGCTCAAATTTCGCATTAAAAATATTTTTATTATTAGCTTGTAATTAATCCCTTAATAAAAGTTTAGTTATTATTGTAGTATATATTAGTTTATTTCGTATATTTAAAATTTTTGTCATAAACTATTTATGCAGTGTGTTCTTTGTGTGCCGCCAAATTTTGAAATCGTTAAATATGTGCCGCAACAAAAAAAAAGGTTGAGAATCACTGCTCTAGGCTGTCACTGTTAGTACGAGTCTTCCATAACAATATTTATATTGAAGAATATGCAACATTGCGTTTGAATAATTGTAATAGAGCAAAGGATAGATGTGATATAATTTCGTCGTAATGTGACGCTGGCCTTATTTAAGGGTTTGTTGTAATTATTTTTTTGCGTCTGAACCAAATAGTAGCTGTGGTGCGAGTTGTATTTCGTTGCCGAAGTCATGGTATAAGGCTAGGTTTTAATGGCTATAATAAATTATAAATTTGTTATATGAAACAAAAATTTGTTTTTATTTCCCCCATTGTCGTGTTCCATTTGAGAAAAAATATTTTAGAATAAATAATGAAGATACGAGTGGAAAAACTTTTTTGATACTAGTATCTATACGTACGCAGGATAATGTTCGGCTTACCAAGAATTTTGATAAATACATTACATCAGTAAATGATTGTAAATTAACCGTTTTTCCTTATTTTTTAACTGACTTCCAAAACAGAAGGAGGTTCTATGTCCGTGTGTATGTATTTTAATTTTTTTATGTATGTATGTATGTGTGTGTCCGGCCATAATTTCGTTGTTTGTGACCCGAGTTGATTATTTTTTTAGCGTATAGGTGATGATTCGGAGTGAGACCACTTTACCTTCTCGACGGATAGCAGTAATTGAGCCGTGTTAAGAGATATGCGCTATGTTTGAAGTAGAAGCCAAACCCGAAACTAAACAATATAGCTATTTAAACACCTTCATAACGGAATATATGTACTTTATACTAATAAAATAGTGAGATATAGCAAGATCAAACATATCCGTATGTATGTAGCGCATATTATGATATTTCATTTAAATTAAATTTTGCTTTTGTAGTATTTGTTAAAGCTTATAGTTGCATTAATCACTGACTATGTTCATAAATGGAAATCGCATCCGTAACCGTCGTTATTCGCTTTTATCAGGCATCTTGTATTTTTTTTTAACAAGAAAAGTTTAAGTGTAGGTATGGGATAAAAATGAAAAAATTGTATCAAAACTCACCTAAATAAAAAAAATATCCAAAATAAATTTAATTTTAATGTACAAATTATAGGACCCGTTACAATTTTAATAATGGTACCTATAGATAAAATGATGATTGAGACTATATTCGATTCTTAAGTAAGAAATGGATAGGATCTGAGACCCGAGATCGTATAGTACTTTTATTAAAATTTTATTATTTAAATGATTTCTAAAAAAAAGGATGTCTGATACAAATCAAGTGAATTGTATAGGATAAACATATTAGCTATCTACAATGAAAGATTAATTAGATACTTTTTTGATTACTTCGTTTGAATCTGTCATAAACTTCAGTTACTGCAATATTTCTAACAAAGTTTACATTGATACTTATTATAAATAATTTTGATTTTAAAAGGCAAGCGATAATAAAGAATGAGCGAGAGTCAGGTATGTTTTTAATGTAATTCAAACTTTACCTATACATACATTTAAAAACAAAGGGAAGGGAAGATAGAGCATTGATTAAAAACACTGATTTCCTTTTTTTACAGAGCTCTCGCACCAAAACTATCACAGTTACATCTGATTCAGAATCTACCGAAGAACCATTGGTAATTGGCTTTTTCATAAAGTAATATTGATCATATAAATAAAAAGATTCTTTAACTCTTTCAAATATTTTCTTAGATAATAAGACAGAAGTTTCATAGTTACGGATAATATATACCTACTTAGAATTGTGGTTTTAACTTAGAAATTCGGCAAACTAGCGATCGGGCCTCCTCGTGGTAAGTGGAAAAGAATCAACATGTAAAAGCATTTCCCGGTTGATTCTAGGATAAATTGATTCTAGTACAAAAATTATAAGTAAACAACAGAATTGACGATTTTCAAACGGCTGAAAAGATTTTATTGAATCATACTTCAATTAAGTCTCATTGCAAATAAAAATAAAAAAACAAATCCAAATTAGTTCATTCGTTGGAATTATGATACTAGACAGAGATAGAAGACGGAAACACTAAGACAGATGTTAAGTGGCAACAAGTCTGCTTAAGTCGGGGGTAAAAAGTTGAGCATGATATTTGATGATGAAAATAATTTTATGCGACGCGTTAAAGTACAGTTTATAGGCAGAGGATATTATGGTACAGATAAATAAATTAATAACAAGGATGCCTGGAAATATAATGTCGAACCCACTTCCGCGCAGAATAAAACTTATTTTGTAATGGTCATGTGTTGTTTTAAAAGCAATGCTCAGGAGTTTCGTTCGTCGTTTCTTCTCCTCAATGTTAACATCTATTCGAAAGCAAAAAATTACTTGTTTTAGTGTAAGTACAGAATACCTGAATGATTAAATGATTTTGAATTGACTAAAATGTTTGCTTCGGTTGCTTATTCATAATTAGTATTTGATTCTAGATTTCCGATCGATGGACACACAACATAAGCTATCGGCAGTTAGTTTTATCGACTTGCGTTGGCATAATGCAAGTCTGGTGGCATCCGTATGTGCATGATTTTCGTCGCTTACTGCCCTTCCTGTTCCTTTACAACGTATTCAGCGTGTTATGTGGATACCCTATGTTTTATTTGGAGCTTGCGCTGGGCGTCGTGACTAAAAAGGGAGTTATTAACTGTTGGAATATGGCGCCGATGGCAAGAGGTTTTTGATTTTAACATTTACTTTAATACTGGTATCTCAATCATAAAGTTCTTCGGACGCAACGGAATGGGAAAGGATTCATTCATTCATCTAGATCTAGGGGATTAGATAACCTAACCCAACCTCCCGTTCTCGTGGTAGGTCCACCTTGTTAGACAACGGACGAGGCTATAAAGCCTATTCGTTCTTCCGTACGGGTTTGCAACATCAAGCTAGAGTTCTTTATCTGTCTAGTTATCAACCACTCTCCTTTTATATTGAATTGTTTAAAACGTTATGCAATTGCAGTCAACAGACAAGTGGCTTGTCTGTTATTTTATTATTGACATAAAAAAAAATAATTCAACAGCATACGAACCTCGGGAGTGTCTGTTCGCAAGTTCTAGTAGTTACAAGCGGTACTAATAAAAGGTTCCTTCTTTAGGATAGTCCTAACACTAGCTACTTCTTTACTCTTAGACCAAGCTTAAAGATGACTCCTCGGTTAATTTATTGTAACCTATCATTTTAATGGGTCTCATTTAGATTATAATTATCGCATAGTCCCCGTTTTTTTTCTGTTTTGACAGATATGGCCAAAGTAGTCAATTAATTACTTCCATTATGTCAGGTGTTGGGTTCGCGATGTTAGCGTCATGCGTATTTACGGCGCTGGCACTGGGTTTAGTGAGCGCGTGGTGTCTGGCGCTTTTGGTGCACTCGTTCCATGTTTTTCTACCCTGGCTTCACTGCGCAGCTGCCGCAAGCCCGCCATGCGCGGCGAGGCATCGTCCGCTGACTGTTGGAAGTGAGACTCCTGCGCAATCGTTCTTTTTGTAAGTAATTTCGGAGACTTAATGAGCACTATATACTTGCCACAACATACAATGCCGTGCTGTGTGTAGACATGTCGCTTTCTATATACAGATTTAACCCGAACAATTTTAGCCAGAACTCAAGCTAATAACAGCAAAATGAGTTGGCCGTCCGTACAACGCTGATCTTTCAGCGCACATATTCCATGGATGTGTGGCTATTTATTAGATATGCATCCTAATAACGTATAGTTTTAACTATGAGAACCAAGATTGGTGTATTCTTTATAATTTATTAATTCAATATCTGTACTACTTAAATATTGTTTATTTTGTATATATTTTAATTTTGTTAACACCAGAACCAATTTACGAGTAAATTTGTGCATAACAAACAATGTCAATTTGTAATTTAGTACGTACGTAAGTCATTCGATACATGTATTTAACTTATTTATATTTTGTTATATTTAATAGAAATCAATTCAACTTTGAATGACATTAAGAGCTACCTAAGTATTAAAATTATTGAATGTATTGGCCTTCATGTATGTACCTATGTGGGTTTGAAAACTGAAGTTTACATTAAATTGAACATTGACAACATGAAAGTTAGAAATATATGTATATATTAGACAATTCTTTTAATTTGTTGGTCGTTACGACAAAATTGCCTACCATTAACAGTAACTTCGTGCTAAAACTGAAACGCAACGGCTTGGAAGAAGGTCTTGGAAACGTGGTTTCCGAGCTGACGGCGTACTACGCCATATGTTGGATGCTGGTGTATTTTATAGCTGTAAAGCGGATATACAGCTATTCTAAGGTCAGTTAGTTGGCTTGGCATAGTAGTCACGCTGCAGTACACGCCACAGTACTATTATTTTCTACAGTACGTCTGTGATATTAATAACTCTCTCAGCAATTTAGGATATTGTGTGAATAAAAGTGAATATTACCTTTTTTACTTACTTCATCGATATACCTAAGCATTATTTACTAGTAGATATCATTTACTTCAAAAATCCTTAGAAATCTGTGTCAATAACAAAGCCAAGGTACATCTCAGCTAATTTGGCTCCGTTACCGTTACCTTGAAGTACCTTAACAATTCGCATTAGGGATGCCTTAAGTTGCAATGCGATTTAGATACGTATCTACTGCCACAAGCAAACATTTTTATTGGCAATCATCCATTGGAAAATATTTTAGAGTAAGTTACTTTAATATAAAGAAAAAAATACTCATACGCCTTCACACACCTTACCAGGATTCTAGTTTGCTGCCGAGAGAGATAAATCTTAATAAATAAAAAATCAAAAGCTACTAACACTCAAAAACTGACATATCTCAACAATAAGTTGCATTACGATTTTACGTAATAATTATATTTTACAGCTAGTATTGTTCAAAGACGTTTTGGCATATTTCGTACTATTATGCTGTGGACTCGGCGCGATGAGGTTGAATGGAGCTGGAAGAATGTTTTATGAGTGCGACTGGAAACTGCTTTTGGAGGATGGTAAGGTAGGTGAAAATTGTTTTTAGTTGTTTGTTGGCGCGGGTAAAAACTTCCGCTGGTATTTTACATGGAAAGTTAACTTCGTCATTCCCCATCTTTGGGACGAGTCCATGAAAACGGCTTCAGTCGATATTTTTGAGCGAAGGGGTCAAAGGTCAAAGTGCCGGCTTAACTGCTTATAGCGTTTACGAGGTTTATTAGCGTTACCTACCAGATAAAAATTCTACATAACTCGGTTATTCACACAAAATAACTTAAGAAAAAGAAGAAGAAAATTTACCTGTTTCAAAAAATTACGCTCAACCGTTGGGGTATTAGGTAACTTTTCTTCGTAACAAATTTTGCAATCATTTAATTCTAACGGGACTGTTTATTAATTCGATAAATTTATTTTCTTATAAACTGTGTGAAAGTTTAAATCACTATTTAGAATAATGTTTCCCATTTGCATAATATGGCGTAGATTTTGACACGAATTTTTAATATTTTGTCAATGGCTATGCACACAGTACACATCTACTCAATTAGATATCTATCTACACGTAAATAATAGATAGGTAGAATGCCTGATATGCTCTTCATCAACATTAGATCTCCTCTTGGCAGAAGTTGAAGTATGAAAGTTAATAGAAGAGTTTTTTAAGATCCTACATTAATATATAATGATGCACGATGCTCGCACATTAAGTATTAAACAATTTATATTTATGAGTATATTTTGACTTTTTATTTCATGAAACCAAACAGTTGTGGCGAGATTCTATAGAATACGCGCTGGTCCAAATGGCGGTGTCTCAAGGATCCCTGATAATGCTGGGCACGTACTGTCCCAAGCAGAAGCAGAAGTTAGCCACCACGGCGCTGTTCGCTTTCGGAGCATCGAAGTCCACCAGCATAGCTAGCGCGCTAATCTTAGGAGCTACTCACGGCGCGCTGTACTCGGATTATGAAAATGTGACTAATGTTTGGGGAGGTGTGTTTCATTATTTTTATATCAATTTATTATGTTGATACCGATATGTTTTTATTTTTTCTGTAACAGTACAGTGAAGTACATAAGGTATGAATACAGACTCGTACTATAGATAATAGTAGGTGCGTTGTGAGTGATCCATTGCTAAATGACGAGATCGACTGACGTGAGTTTCACATAATTATGTTCATAACAGTGATAAGATCCAATAGTTGACACTGTAAAATTAATTTTATATTTATTGATCAAAATTGCTCATATTCAAATATATTTCATTTGTGTATGTAATGTATACTATTTATGTAAAGTGGAACTAATCTAGTAGTCAGAAAGTTGGTCTCCCCCTTGAAATACTATTTAGCTTATGTGATAAACGATCATGTTTTTATTAACTACGCGTCCGGTGACAATTCAATACTGTTTAAAATCAGTCACAGCTTACTGTAAGTACATCGTACAGTCTTAAGCGCCGACATGCAATATTTGATATTATATTGAACTCAATACAGCTCATATCGAAACAAGTTAACTTCATACTTAATTTTAAAAAAATGTTTCAAAACGACGAGCCATATCTACAAGAATTATATCCATCAACATTGTCATTTTACGTACGAAACGAGGTTTTAATGCAATACAATTTGCAGGATCTTCCACCTCCTTGATTTTGTGGGCAGACTTTGTGGCGAGAATACCAGGCAGCCAGTTTTGGTCTACGCTAGTGTTCTTTATATTTTTTGTGCTATCACTTACATCAACGGTTTGTATTTAATAAAATTAATTTAGTGATACATTTACGTCCAAATGACAGCATATTTTGATCTGTTTATCTTATTATCTACTTAGTTTATTCACACAGGCAATACTACAGAAAATGGAGTACCTACGCATGCATCTCATATCTTTTCAGTTTCCACTGAGAGTTCCTAGACTCTCACCCCGCAGAGCAGCTAAGACTATCGCAAACATCATAAATAGTTAATTGCAATGTAATATATTTCTTACTATGAAACTATAAAGCCCGTTACAATCAGGAAAACTAATTGAAAAAAAAATATTTTTGATTTCCATTAAGCCTGTTTAATAATTAAACTAGTGTTGTTTCAGGCGTTACTTGTTCAAACAATAATGTCGACGCTCACCGGCCGTGCCATGCGGAAGATTACCTGGGCTTTTCTTATTCTTAGTTGCATACTCTTTGGCATTATAGGAATCATTACACTTTGCACGCAGGTTGGTTAATATGGAGCGGCATGAACGTTCATGGCATTACGAATAACTAAGAACCCAAAAAACATTTGAATGTTTACTTTGACCGAGAATCGAAGTCGGGATCCTGGTTTGCTTAGGCTATAGGCTCGACTTAAGTTGTAAAATTGATCGAACTAATTATATTACTTGTTTTTATTTTACGATAGAAGTACTTTTGTAAGGTAAATAACGACATGTGTTAACGTTTTGTCTTGAAAAATTATGAAAATATCCTAGATTATAACTCATAATATACATTCAGAGTATGCCAAAATTCATTTAAATCTCTTCTATATATTTAGAGTTATTGAAACAGACAAAAAAATAGACTGATAGATAATCCAAAAAAAAGGTCACAACATCGACAACAGTCTACCTGGACTAAAATTTGCAAATAATATTCGAATTACTGATTCGGCTTCGGAAGTTCAAATTTTATTATTAGTATAGATAAACGAATAAGAGTGAATAGTTTCTTACTACGGTTGAACGCTTTACCATCAGGACGAAATCTCCAATATCAAGTAGAATTGTAGTTAAACAGTAACTCATCATTAGTAAAATAATATTTACTGGTTTTTACAGGGAGGACTTTACGTCTTGAACTATCTAATGCACTGGCCAGTATCGAAGCCCCGTTTGCTCCTTGCAACCGTCGTCGCGACGGTGGTCACCTACGTTCATGGCCAGACTACCTTCTGCGAAAACATCTATTTTGCAGTCGGCGAATATCCCTGCATGTTCATGAGGATATCCTGGGCTTTGTCGCCTGTTATACTTATGGTAAATATTGCAAAAATTCATGATGTTTTCATTATGGTAATAGATGTTGGAAGAGGGTAGTGACAACTCGACAACAACAACGAAAGAGATCGTAACGACAATCTTATTTTGGTTAAACATTTTAATAGTACGAACAAGATTCTTGACAACACAATTGTGTTATGGGTCAACTATAGATAAGACACTGTCTCGCACCAGAATTTTTTACTCTTGGTCTCTTAACTATTCTACTGTTGGTAGACACGGGTTTTCTTGCACAAAACGATGGATAGAGACCACATTGATTAGTGCATTTATGCTTCATATACATTTCAGGGCATAACAGTGGACGCTCAAGTATAAGGTTATCTCTGTCAGTTTATGTCCGGTGGATATTTCAAACATATCTGTATGAAAGTATTGTTTTAAAGGCAACTTTCATTTCGGGATTGATGACATGGCCAACTGCAGAGGCGATCGTTGGGTGGTTGACGGTGGCATCAGCTGCAGCACCAATCTTAATAGTCATGTTCCTGTACCTCGTCTTTAAATTCAGAGTAAGGGTACGTAAGATAGACTCATTTATTTACAGTTGGGTTGAATAGATTTATGCCAAAATGTAAATCAGAATGTAACATTGTTTAATTATTTTGATATGATTTTGACACAAATGGTCCAGTTAATGTATTTTTGTTACAGAACATCGTGGGTAATGAAAAATAGGATTGTAGTTTTATATGTGAAAAATAAATAATCTCTTGTAAGTGATATGGTTTTCATTTTAGGATAAATTGCCTAAGTTCTGCGTGTTTTTGTCCAAAATGTTTCAAGAGCAAAAAAAGGTGATTCCATCGAGCTTTAACATGGATAATGTGTATAATTATGGATTTTCCATTGTCGATTAAATGTCAATAGATGTGAATCCCAGATGTCAAGCGCTGTTAATTCAATGTCAGTTACTGAATGCTTCCACCAATACTTAAATATGACAGGTTCTGCACCTAATCTATGTAGTCGAAGAATCGGTTTAATTAAGAACTTAAGGTATCAAATATTTGATATTATTTGCATACCGAAATTCAGCTCCTTAGCCCAAGTAATGAAGAGACATTGTATCTTAATTATCGGTTTGGATCTTCTTGGCAAATAGCGCAGTATATACATACATATACTGTCTGCGGCGTTTCCATTGAGGAACTATATAAATATTTGAGATACGTATGTTTTGTTATATGGAAGTCTATCCACTATCGAGACCTTCAATTGAATGTAACTTTTAAATGTGTACTTTAACAGACTATAGGTATTTAAAATTGTTTGTAAACTTTTACTAAAACCAGACGCGATTAAAAATAGGTCTCTTTCAATTTAGACGTTTCGTGTTGGACCGCTACAGTGGCGAAGCGGTGCGTTTGTCGTATGGCGCACGAACGGTTGTTTTCATACAAAGCGCATGGTGCGGCAAGTGCGGCGTCGGTACCGCGAACGTTCGACGACAGGACGGCAACGTCGCAGACTCCATGTGTTCATTTCGCTGTTGAATAGTGCGGTGACAAGACGTGAGAGCTAATTTAATCGAATTTTCATGCTTATTATTTGCTTAAATGTGGAAGAATTTATAAATGAAATTGAAATACGTCCTGCTATATGGTATAGTATGTCTGAATATAGGTTCTTGCCGCTGAATTTTACTTTTAACTAATTCAAGTAATTCGTAGTAACGTTCTCTAGACATTCTTAAGTAATTTAAAAAATTGCTTGGATCTTGTTTTAACCTAGGGTAAATATTATGGAAATCACCAAAATTAGATGCTAACGAAAACATCGGTGATGGGCTTTTACTGAAGCGTCGTTTTTGTTTCTGTTTGATGTTTTTCAACAAGAGCACTAACAGTAATGTTACTTCGTCAGAGTCCATGGGTTAACTGCTGTCAAATAAATTTAAAACATCACTAGCATACAAAGGCACGGTAAACGTGCTGCAGCGGTCCAACACGAAACGTCTAAATTGAAAGCGCCCATAATGATAACATGGTCCTTGTATGGGAACGCACACCATATGTTGGGGCCACCAT